>JALPQD010000097.1:0-323998 GCA_023101885.1 Typhlomys cinereus
GGTGTTAAGCCTCCTGCCTTGCAGGCGGGAGGAAGGTCCTGAGTTCGGTATCCCAGATCCCACGTCGCCAGGCGGAAGCGGGGGCGGCCTGCGCTTCTGGTCCTGGTGTAGGGCGGAGCCTGTGAATCCCGAGCAGAAGAAGGAGGTGGAGGTGTCCATGATGGTTCGCGAATTCGTCCGTGGTTCTACACACCACACACACACACACACACACCACACACACACACACACACACGCACATGCGCACAGTTGAATAAATAATAATTTAAAAATTATTTAAAAAAAAAGAAAGAAAGAAAGAAAGGAAGGAAGGAAGGAAGGAAGGAAGGAAGGAAGGAAGGACGGAAGGACGGACTACTGGTAGTTTATATTGTCTAATAAAAAAGCAGGTTTAAGGTATGCAATACTATGTCTTTATACATATGCTAAGCTATGCAACTCAATTTCTCTCTTCCTCTAACTCTATATACATGTGTTGTATATATGTATTTAAGATACTGTAATTCATATGGCTAAGATTTCAATGCCATTGTCTTGATAGGTATGCATTCTTAAAGTATAGGGGTAGATGATGGCTCAGGGGTGAGACTATTTCATAAGCAGAAGGTCCTGAGTTCAGATCCCAGGGTCCACGTAAAAAATATCAGGTGGAAACCACAGTGGCCCACACTTCCAGCCCCGGTGGACGGTGACTAGGAAATCCCAGAAGGAAGCAAGAAGGAGGTAGAAGCAATCCAGGATGATTCTGGAAGTCACCCTTGTTCCTCCACAGAGACATACAGTGCCCTCTGATACATACACACACACATAAATAAAGTAGGAACCATGGTGCATGTGTGCATTTCCTGCATGCCTTTTCTGTAATCCATGGGTTATCTTTTTTATTTGGCTTGCTCTCTTTGCAGCCCAGAAGTTCCCTGGGTGGACACCCTCAGGGGTGGAAGAATGAAAGACGCAGGGTATGCTAATTGGGTGAAATGCAGGACTTAGACGCGACTTGGACAAAAAATCCAAAACCACAGCCCCCAGTCTTTTTTAGAAGAACTAATCTAACTGGGAGATGATAACACTGGCTTCTAAGAAATCCTTATCTATGACAGATACTCGGACTAAGTGAGGTGTTAGGCGGGTGGGAATCCTGGGGTCAGGGCAACGGACAGAGGCGATCTCTGTTGATTAAGGACAGCCTGAGTTTTCTTTATGCATTCTGTCTGCACTGTGCCCCTTCTGAAGTTTCTATGACAAGACATTCAGCTCTAGCGCGGAGGTTCCTGGCCGCAGGCTGGGCAAGGCGAGGCCTCAGTCCCGTGGACTTGGTCGTGCTGGCTGCCTCAGCCCGTGTGGACCAACCAGGCTGACTTCCAGAGTGAGCCTGGCCTGTCTGGCCCGTGGCATAGGCGCAGCAGCTGTAGGCTGCTCAGGACCCCACGACAACCCTGTACCTTGAGCAGAGAAAGTAGCCACAGCCACGAGAGGTGGCCTGCGGTCAGGCAGCGCAGACCACCAGACCATGAGGCTGGCGAGGGGCTACTATCTGAAAGGAACAAGGAGCTCACGATTCAAGTAAAAAAACCAAGCACTCTGATTTTTAAAAATGGCATATGGGCCTGCAAGACATTTCCCCAAAAGAATGTATGAAGGGCCAGTGTTTGAAAAGGTGCACCTGCCTGAGGCACCTTCGGGGGGGAGGGTATGAACCTAGAGGGACAGTGTCATAGTTGGGCACAGGTATCACCTTGACAGTTGAGGGTTTGAGCCCTGGGCACGTTTGTGGGGAATTAGTAGTTGAGTTAAGCACCAGAGCGAACATTGCAGGAGGATTGTCTAGCTGCTGGGAAGGCCCCGGCCAATGGTGGGTGGGGTTGGGCACCTGGAATAAATCACGGAGAGATTGGTCTTGGGAGAGCGGAATACTTTGTACAACTTGGTCAGACATTGCTGGTCTGTCTGGTAAGTAGGATTGTACATTCTATAAGCCGTGTATGTTGTGATGGTTGTGTGGCCGGTTCCCTCAGCCCTGGTGTTGATGCGTGCTCTCCCGTCAAGCTGGACTGAGAACTGTAACCAGACTATCAGTAAGAAAATAAACTTTGTTCCCTTAAGCCTTATGATGGTCATTTATCAGCAACCATGCAGGTGAACTTGGACTGACATCAAGCATAGGTCTGCTTCAAAAGGCTGCATGAAGCTGGCCCTCCACCTTTATAACTGGTGGTCCAGGGTGGGGGGTCTCTGCTTTGGTGGCTTTCACAGCACTCAGCATGAAGCTTCCAGAGGACCTGGGTAAGGATGGGTCCGTGACTGAATAGATGCCTCAGCAAAACAATAGCGACTGTAACAACAGCGCAGCGAACGCGGCAAGTTCTAAACATAGGTCCAATTTGTTTCACGTGACTAATTTTAACATCCCCAAATGTCGCATCAGAACATGAGTAACCCAGGCTTGGGAGATAACTCAGTCGGTACAGCGCTTGCAGCGCAAGCATGAGGACTGGTGTTCGAGCCCCAGTGCTGGCGTGAAAAAGCTAGGCGTGATGGGGAGACCGCTCAGAGGGTCAAGTACGCAGTGCAGGAGTCTGGCAAACTGAGTTCAGGCGGATGCAGCAGAGCGAGTGAATGCTGGTCACGGGGAATGGGAGGTAGAGACGAGGATCCTGCACGTCGGGGCAGGGGGGCAGATCTTCTGGCTTTACTCCTGGCGAAGGGGCCGTTTTAGAACAAGGAGGAGAAGCAAGTAAGGCAGGATTAGAGCAGCCGTGCTGGGATGGGTCTCTAAGGTCTTTGAAGGTCTTGGAATCCCTGAAGGCCACGCCCACTGCTGGGATCTCCCTGAAGGAACACCCCTGCTGGGAATTGACTCCAATCCTCCCAGAGATAAGATGGGCAACTTCCCTAGGAAAGGATGTGGAGATACGTTCTCCATAGCCAACAAACTACGAGGTCTCTAGCCTCACCTCGGCCTAAGAGCACCTGGGTTGGGCCCTAATAAGAGTTAACCAATGAGAAAAAGCCAGTTTCCAGGGCTTGCCTAGGTGTCCAAATATGCCTGGCCCTGGCCCTTCGTGGCATTCAGAGTGCCACGACTTCTTTTCCAGCTGCCCGCTTCTCATGAGTTCTCCAGCACCCTAGCCCCTCGTGGCACTCCACGCCTGGAGTCCATGAGTTCCAGCCTTTCTCTCCTCTCATAAACTCTACCTTAATCCTCTACACATGTTCTGGTTTCAATCTTCGACTCCGGAACACGAGAACCCTGCGACATTGGGACGGTCGTCCCTGCATCATTTGGCAACCCAGATGGGACGATCCCGTAAGATTTGGGAACCCAGAAGGGACATTTGAACAGACGAAAGACTGTTCCCGCATCGGGAGGATGCTGGAGGATGTCCGCAGATCTCCGCCCATGGATAGCAAGGAGGCACCTGCACCCACATACATGAGCGCGCGCGCGCGCACACACACACACACACACACACACACACACACACAGTGCAACCCAGCATTGCAAAGATAGAGACTGGCGGATCAATCCCCGAGGCCTGCTGACCACCCAGCTTAACCTAAGCATCGAGTTCCAGGTAAAATGAAAGGCCCCATCTCGAAAACAAGGCTGACAGCAAGGTAGAGGGGAAGGGGGAGAGAGAGATGGAAGGACCACAGTCCTTCATTCCAAGCAGCACACGTTCACATATGTGCTAAGATGCTGTCTCTTGCCGTCTTAGCACTGCTTCCCACCTCTGCCCTCCCACCCCTCCCCTCCACCTCCCCCAACATAATGAATTGCCGCCTCCAAACACCCAGATGCACGTGAAGACAGGTGCACGCGCTCCGTGCTAACGTGGACCAAAATAGCACTTGGTCTTGGAAGAACAATTTGTTTCCACCCTAGGAATTTGGAAGAACACTTGTAGGCAAGCATCTCCCTTTTGAAGATAATTGGCATTTCCCTCCCCAACCACAAATATTTTAAAATATTCGAATGGCTCTGTAGCACAGAAGGCAACTTTCTAGTCCCAAATCCTTGTGACCTTGGGAATCTGGTCTTTATCTTCTTGCTCTCTCTCTCTCTCTCTCTCTCTCTCTGTCTCTCTCTCTCTCTCTCAGAGGTTACAGAGATGTACAGTAAAAATCTACCACAGTGGGGACTTTGCCATTAAGTTACTTGGCTCCCGGGTTAAAAGGTGGCCATCTATTTTTTGGCATAAACAGCACGATGGGGGATATTTGTGCTGAGAATTTTGAGCAAGAGTAAAGGCGGCCGAAAGGTGAAGCTTCCAACTGTGTGGTCACCTGTTTAGCCGCGGCCAGATGGCTCCACGGGCTGGTAGGGAAATGGGAGGCTCTCTCTATCTGGGTCAGCAGTGCACCCCACCCAGTTCAAAAGTGTGAGAGATGTTTGGTGGTGGAGGTGAGGGAGATGAGGAAAGTCTAGATTTGGTTCTGATTTACACGAGACCCTTGGCCCTGGGTACTGGCATGAAATTGTGAGAGAACTTCGTTCTGAGTCCAGGGCATCGAGGTCGGAGTTCAAGGCCAGTCTGGGCTACCTAACACATTCGTAGCTAGTCTGAGATTCATAATAAACTGTCTAAAAATGGAGAAGAAATACCCATACAGGATGGATCTATAATTGTGGGGTCTGACCCCAGATTGTAGCATATTATTTATCTTCAGACTTTAAAGACAAAGCGTCCAGCATAAGCTGGAATGTAGGGGATCCCCTCCCTTAACAGATGTGAGTGGATGTGATTAAAACTTTTCTACAAGTCAATTTGATTGTATATAAGCAGCTCCAAACATTTGCAAAGTAATTGCCCAGTATTCTATATCTAGAAGTTTCGTCTATGGAAACTATCGAAGATGTTGTCTCAATATCTTATTTGAAGTAATGATTTTTTTTAAAAATTAGATGATGAACTAATCTTAATGTCCAATGATAGGGGATTTGTGTGTGTGTGTGTGTGTGTGTGTGTGTGTGTGTGTGTGTGTGAGGTCAACCTTGGTGTCCTTCTTAGGCAGTTTCAAAACAGGACCATTCTGGGGAGGTCTTTGACGGTCATCCCCCCTCACAGAAATTATCCTGAAGGAACTGCCCTGTGGTTCTGGAGGAAGTGGTTTTAATTCCCCGCAGAGATAAGGTGGCCAACTTCTCTTTGTTCATGATTCATGTGCTTTCCATTGCTGATAAGCTCCTCAAAAGAAACGGCTGGATCAAAAGAAACTGTTGGTCCCAGAGTTGACTGGGCTGGTCCCCTAATACAGAACAATGAGATGTAGGGGACCGAAAGTCCCAATTAGGTTTGCAGAAACTGGAGCTAACCAGTAAGAGCCACTTTCCCTGGGCCTGGCTAACCTTGTACATACCCTGACCTCGCCAACCATCTTTGGCTCCCTTATCCCTCATGGACTCCATGTCTGTGGGTTCCATTCTTTCCTCTAATCAAACCTGTCTTAATCCTCTACACGTGTTTTGATTTCAATCTTTGGCTCCCGAACACAAGAACCTGGATGTAAAAGCCCCCGGAACAATTCCTCCGATGCCACTTACCTAGTTTCTTTAGACACGATCGCTATTGGCCTGGAACTCACTGCTGAGGCTAGACTGGCTGGCTAGCAAGTCCTGGGGGTCACGTTGTCTCCTCTCGACCCCAGCGTTTATATTACAGGTGCACGCTGCTGCACACGGGCTTTTTTTTTTTTTTTTTTAAGTGGGTTTCAGGATCTGATGCTTGAGCGGCAAGCTCTTTAGCTACTGAGCCATCTCTCTAGCCCTAGGACAGAGGTTTTTTTTTTTTTTTTAATGAAAGTGTGATTAAGAACAAGATAGTATGTTCTCTTGTTTAAAAAAAAGTCTAGAACATATCAAGAGACCAATGAAATATAGAAAGAAAGTTTTTCTGGTTTTCTTTTTGGTTGTTTTAGGAGAAGGGAATGCATTGCCCAGAGCGTGGGGAGAAGGAACAACCTTAAGCCACAACCTCTCAGACACTTTTTAAAAGAGATCTTGAAAGATCTTCTTGTAAAGTTTTAACGGTGATTCTTTTCTATTTTTAAAAAAACTTTTATATAGTGTTGTGTGAGTTGGGGTGTGTGGGTCTGTGCTGTATAAGCACATCTGTGTGGCTTTTTCTGTTATTTGTTTGTTTAAACAGGATTTTCCCAGCCTCCCATTTCCTGCTTCTGTTTACTTTATGATGAGTGGTTTTGATATGATTTTTTTAAAAGCTTGTTTTGTGCTAATTTTACTTACTTTCCAAAGGGTTTTTTTTTTTGTTTTTTTTTTTTTGTTTGTTTGGTTTTTTTTGTCTCTGACCATGTTTTGCACTATTACAAAAATGATTGCTGATTTCCCTGAGGTAGTTTATGTCTTTGCTAGGAAGAATCTCATGGTTTGTTTTAGTGGTTGCTGTAGGCACTTGATTCTCTTTCGGGTAAGTACACTTCAGTCCTCTTACCCAGCTCAGTGGTGTTTGTGTGCACACTGGTATGTAGCTATCACCAATCCCGTCTTCAGAACTGGCTTCTCTTCCTTCACACTCATTAGACAAGAACTTCTCCATAGCCCTTGGCAACCACTAGTCTTTCTCTGTGAACTTTCCAATCTGGACACGTGTAGAGCAAAATCACGTGGTGTCTGTCTTTGTGGGGGCTCATTTCATGCAACATTATGTCCTTAAGTTTTATCTGATGTCGTAACCCTACAAAGTCTAGCATGGACTAAAGGCACTAGGATCCTTGGAGGCTGAGGACTGACAGTCACAGTCGTGTTCCTAAGCTTAAGGGGAACATAGGAAAGGGTTCTGGGAAATGCCCCAGGTCCTTGCACCTCATCGGAGAGGAGAGTTTGGCATGCACAGTAAAGGATGCTCCGGGGATTGGGGGGTGGGGGGAGGCACTGGGAGATGGGGAGGAAGGGGAGAGGAGAGGGGGGAGCAGGAGGGTTGGGGGGAAGTGGAGGGAGGGAGGGGACTGGTGTACCTGTTAAGTTTGTATGATCGAAAAAAAAAAAAAGAGTAGACAAGCCAGAGGGAATCCTGGGGTCCACAGAAGTATACAGGGAGGAGGGTGGGAGGGAGTGAGAGGGACTGATGAAGGGATAGGAGGGAGAGACCATGGAGGGAAGAAGGATAAATACTCAATATGTTTGTAAAAGTAGAAAAATAAAACCAGCCCCCTCAAAAACAAAAGTTTTTTTGTCAGATTATTTTTATTTTTTATTCACTTGTGTGTGTGTATGTGCATGTGTGTGTGTGTGTGTGTGCGTGTGTGTAGAACCACGGACAAATTCAGGAACCACCATGGACCACCTCACCTCCTCCTTGTTTACTCTGCCCCGGGATTCACAGGCTCCACCCTACCAGGACCAGAAACGCAGGCCGCCCCGCTTCCGCCCAGTGTCTATACGTGGGGTCTAGGATCCGAACTCAGGACTTCCGCCTGCAAGGCAGAGGCTTGACCCCTGAGCCACCTCTCCAGCTCCAAAAGTTTTATCTAATGTTGTGACGTGTGTTCCAGATCTTCTTTCCTTTTAAAGACTGAGTCACACTCCATTTCGTCTATATTTATATTTATGTGGGTATCCACTGATAGACGCTTGGGTTGTTTCTGTCCCCTGGATGCCGTGGGTAACGCTGAACCTGGGTGTTCAGACAAGTCTTCAAACCTGTCATCTTGGCACAGGTGACTGTCAGTGAGAGGTAGCCTGGGCTACACAGCAAGACCCTATCAAAGATGGAAGGAAGGAAGGAAGGAAGGAAGGAAGGAAGGAAGGAAGGAAGGAAGGAAGGAAGGAAAAGAAAAGAAAGAAGAAAGAAAAGAAAGAAAAGAAAAAAGAAAGAGAAAGAAAAGAAGAGAAAGGAAGGAAGAAATCAAGGGAAGGAGGAAGGGAGGGAGGGAGGGAGGAGGTCAAGGATAGAGTATGTAGGTGAGTTAGGCGAGCAAAGTACTTGCCTAAAATCATAGTTTCCAGACCAACCAATATTTCAGAGTTGCTGAAGTGCCGAGTGTAACTTCCAGTGGTCCATCTAAAGAGGTGGAATATCCTTTTGGGTGGATGGCAGAAGTGTTGACCCAATGGCTTGAGCAAAAACATCGCATCAGACCAAAAGGCAAAAGATAGGTTTGCAGGTTGTCTCATGATTGACTCCACACCGCACTTACGGGAGAGATGAGCCACCCGTGCTTCACAGCCTGCATCGCTTTGTCTCTGTTACAGTGGAACTAGCTCCGGCTCATGCAGAATCCGACCCCCTCGTCTGAGCGATTAGAACAGAGGATGATCTATCCCCGGCTTTGGTCCTGATGCTTATTCTGTCAGCTGTCTGGGAGTTTGTTGAATAAGATAAAGGATGTGAATCGCTTCATGGAAATGGTATATTTCTGGATGCCTTAGAAGAGTCATGATACAGAGGTAGACAAAGGACCTGAATCTGGAAAGAAAGCAAAAAGCAACAAGCGAAGGTTTCAGGATAAACACGCGAGTCTGGGGGCACCGTTAGGAGAGGGAATGAAACAGCCCTTGTCTTCAGGGCTGGATGTTGTGAATCCAAGAGGAGCCGAAATCCCAGCAGCAGCCCCCCCCTCCCCGATGTCATGATCCATTTTTAGCAACTGGCATTTCTGGATTCAGACAGTGTTTATGGAACAGCATAATTAGTAGACGCTCTGCAGAAGTGATTGTTGCTCGTTCGATTATTCTTTCGTAGCTTGGACAGATCGCAAATCTTGTCTGGAAGGAAAATCAACCACTCTCTTCACCCCATTTGGAAAACTGAGCATTCATAGCTTACTGAAATCATCTTCTCAGGCATATCGCACTCCACAAGGGAAATGTATGCACTTGCTTGAAATATACACAATTCCTTCTCCGGGGTCTAGCAGTCTGTCCCACTGAATTAGCAGGAGACTGCATATCGCCTAAACAGCGGTCACTGGAAGAACCTGGATTTGATCCCCAGAACCCAAGTAAGAAAAAGCCAGACACAGTGGTGCCAGCTGTAATCCCAGGGCTGGGGAGGCGGAGCCAAGAGGATCCTGGGCTTGTCACTCAACTGGCCAGCCAGTCTAACCAAATCAGTAAACTCTAGGTTCAGGGGGTGTTGCAGTCGCCTGCATGGTTGCTGATAAATCACTATCAAATGGCTTAAGGGAACAAGGGGTTATTTTCTCTTACAATCGACTGGTTACAGTTCCTCATGCAACTTGCAGGAGAGCTCACACCAGCACCAGGGCCGAGGGAACTGGCCACACCTTCTCCACATAGTGGCTGAGAGAGGGACGATCCTTACTTGCCAGACCAGCATGTCCGGCCAAGTGTACACAAGGACTGCCGACTTTCTCAACCAGCTCTCTGTATTTTATTCCAGGGCCTAATCCCACCCACCATTGGCTGGGCCTTCCCCATCAGCTAGTCAATCTCCTGCAGGTTTGCTCTGGGCTTAACTCAACCATTAATTCTCTTCAAATGTGCCCAGAGCTCAAACCCTCAACTGTCAGGTTGACACCTATGCCTAACTGTGACAGTGAAAGACCCTGTCTCAAAAAATAGGGTGGAAAGTGATAGAGGAAGACCCTTGGCATCAACTTGTGGTCTCCACATGCATGTACACACACACACACACACACATACACACACACACACGGTCTCACATCTTAGAGCTAAACACATCACATTCTCCATTAAACACACATGCCTGCCTATCTAACAGAAATGAAGCGTGGAGCCATTCCAACTGTGAAGGTGTTTATCAACTTGGCATAGGTACATAGAACATTTTTCAAATAGATTTGGATACAGAGAATCAAGAGGAAAATTCCAGCTGGTCAGCCTCGCTGGGGGGAAGGAGGCTTGGGGGCAGATGGGGGTGAGGGGGGAGATGAAGAGGGCTCCTCAGAACACACAGCAGCTGTGAGCAGCCACCTGTCTGCTAAGATCTCCTGTGTCCGAGGTGAGCCGTCCCACGGTAGGATCTGTAGAGTTCTGAGCATGCCCGTCCTCGCCGCTTCGGCTGTCAGCTCCCAAGGTGGAGCTGCTGAACGTGTCCCTGGGAGGAGGGGTACGTGAGGAAGGCTCTCCAGAGCCCTGGCTGGAGCAGGGATGAAGCCACCAAGCAGAACCCGTGAGGCGGCTCCGCAGAATCGGAATACATGGTGCAGAGGTGTGTGAGAGAGGGGCCGACGGAGGAGCAGCCAGTCACTGAGAGGACAAGCTGGTGCGGGAAGCTCCCTGCACCCAGTCTGATCCCTAGAGGTCCCTTGGTGCCTCAGTTTCTCCTTTGCAATGTAAGCAGCCTTTGGAAGTACCAAGAGCCCGCAGCAGGCAGGAGGCCCCGTCTCCGTGCTGCTGGGCACCGCGGGGAGGCTCTGCTAGCCTGGCTTGGCCTCCAGAGGCCAGCAGGAGGCCAGCGACACCGGAAGAAACAAAGGACTTCGCTGTGGTGTCCCACCACAGTTAGGGAAGAAGGTTCCGTTCAACTCCCGGGTGCTCAGTCCATCAAGGTCCACAGCCAAGGAAAAATTTGTTCTGGGTGCTGGGATGAAGAAATGCTCATTGGCGATCCCCTGTCCGATGCCTGCTTCTCATCCACCGTTCTGGGCTTCATCTGGCCACCCAGCTCTATCTACGGAGAATTGTATGTTGGGCTAGGGCGAGGAGGGGATTCGATGCCCCTTTTCCTTCTCTTCTTCCTCCTCCTCCTTTACAGTAATACAGATCTTTAGTTGAAGTTTGGGAAGCGTTTTCATACTTCCTCAGAGTATTAAACATAGAGTTACCAAATGACTTAGAAATCCTGCTCTTCAAGGGAACTGAAACACACATCTATCTAGGTCCCAATATATGCACGAATATTCATTATTCAGATCAGTCCCAAACTGAAGCACCCATCAACAGAATCGACAAAATGTGGTCTATTCGCTGGATGGAATATTGCCAGCAAAGGAATGGACTCATGGCACACGCCTGGACGTGGCGTGGCTGGACCTTGGCAATGTTATGCTAAGTGGAAGGGACCAAAATAGGTAACTCCCCTAGTGACAGAAGATCACCAGGGACTGTGAGAGGAAAGTGGGGGTGACTGCTACCAGCAGTGGACGATTTCCTGGGAGCGATGGAAACGTCTTACCTTGAATACTGACGCTGGTGGTCCAAATCGGTGACCACCTTTAAGTAGTTTATAGTATGTGAATCATACAAGGACGTTTTCCACCTGTGAATGCAGATCACGTGGATCCACAGCTTGTCTGGTGTGTGTGAGTCCCCGAGTTCAAGTCCCAGCACTGCAAAATAAAGGAATAGATAAATAGATGT
Source organism: Typhlomys cinereus (assembly GCA_023101885.1). Taxonomy (NCBI): domain Eukaryota; kingdom Metazoa; phylum Chordata; class Mammalia; order Rodentia; family Platacanthomyidae; genus Typhlomys; species Typhlomys cinereus. The sequence goes on from JALPQD010000097.1 coordinate 11,306, forward strand.
TGAGGGAAAGAAAAAAGAAAACAGAACTCTAGCTTTTCCTTTAAAATACATACATTAAAATATGCAGAGTATCATCCTCTTATCACCATTAATGTAAGCAACTCTTACATGTTAAAAAAACAATAACTAAAAGCAAAGAATTGGTGGCAACTTCAGATTCTGGTTTGAACAAGTCAGCTGTTAAAAGACGTTGACTTCAGGAGTCTTTGAAACATTTGATTTCTCATGGGTAAATGAGTGGGATATTTTGCTCAGCGTTCCATGAATAAAATACATATTTCAGTGTATGACCACAGGCCAGTTTTGCGTAGACTGACTTTGAGAAAACTGGATGTCAAAAGGTGCATGGAAGAGTCTGCATGTGGTCGACCATGAGCATCGCTGTAAGGCCAGGACCCCAACAGGGACATTCTCTCTCCCCGTCCTTTGAGCCTCGAGCTGGAGTCCAACCTGAAGCAGTGAGACAAGAAGAGGAAATTCAAGGTGTGCAGACGGGAGGGGGAACCCGCTGCCCCCGTGTAGACCACCTGAAGGCGGCAGCAGCAGCAGCAGCAACAAGATTCTCTTGGAACTCAGGTCCCGAGACAGTGGCCAGGTAATCTCTCCACGCTGACTTCCGTGCTCGGCCACACTGGAGAAAAAATAAAGCCTGCCCCTTGGAGCTTGGCTCCTGTGTGACGTGAAAGGTACCCTGCCTCCCAGATGCCCTCTGAGGGGGTGAGGAAGCGGAACTGAGAGGTAAGGTCCTGAGCAGAGGTGTCTGGGAGAGTCACCCGCAGGTGCAATGACAGGGATGGGCCAACCTGAGGATGGAGGCGGTGGCAGTGGCGGCAGCAGCAGCAGCAGCAGCACCCAGACCACGGTCACCCCGCACAGAACCCCAGCCAGCTGCTACAGAGGAAAGACTGGCCAGGGACATACACCCGAGAACTCCAGGTCTCCCCATCATCATAGGTCACATAAAATATCACCCTGCATCTCATTCTTCCATGTGGGCTTGGAGGACAGAGTGGAAGGGGCGAGTGGGCGCTTTCTTCCAAAGGTCTCTACTGGTTAAATGTCTGGACTTCCTCCCACCATCCTTCTAATACCGTCACTTCTGCTCTCCCCCCCCCCCCCCCGCGCCCCCTGCAGCATGGTGGGCTCTGATGGGAAAGCCAAGGCTGTTTTCATAAAAACAAGAAGATGGAATTTTCTTTGCTTGCCGGGTCACCATCTGAGAAGGCTGGAGGGATGGTGCGGCCCGCCTTTATCTACAGAACCCCTCACAGGCGTGGCTCCGTGTCCCAGTATACTCCAGGCACCGAGTCCTAATCGCCCCTCTGGACAGCTCCGTGTGCCTGGCCATAGCGTCCTCTGGGGACCTTCTGTCCGAGTGTTTGGCCATCAGACTCCTCTGGGGACCTTTGTCCAGAGCAGCTCTAGTCATTCTCTGGACAGCTCCTGTCCACATTCCAGATGATTCATGCTCTGGGACGCGCACTTGGGAACACCGTGCGGCACAAAAGAATGATTGCTGCAATCCACTGGGGAAGTTGTATTTTGACCCCAAAAGGCAGGGGTTGACCCTTAGCCTTGCTTCCTCCCAAGAGAGCCAGCGCCCTTCTACAGAGACCCCTGGGGCTCAGGCACATGATGCAGTTAAGTCCCAGAATTTCTGACTCCTGTTGACAGGCACGTATGTACGATTGGGGACACACACTTCCTGCAGCAGGACTTAACTTCAGCCAATTCATGAGTTTTCACATCGTTTGAGATATGAACTGTTATAAAGAGATTCGGTTTACGAAACTTCTCTCATGTAGCCCAGACTGGCCTCGACCTCTCCACATAGCCAAGGATGGCTTCTGAGCCTCCTGCCAGTCACTCCCAAGTGCTAGAATGGCAGATGCGCACCATACACTCTGTTTATGCGCTGCTGGGATTGAACCCACGACTTCATGTAAGCCAAGCGAGCCGCTCTGTCCCCGGCCGGATGCAGAGCTGTCTATTGCTGCTTTCCTACACAACCCTTTACAATGTGGATGAAGAGCTGGACTAAGACATCCAGAAAAACCCTGTTCTGAAGCGTTCTCTGGTGCCGAGTGGGCCGTCAGCCCTAACCCAGGCATTTAGGAAATAGAGCTGGTTTCGAACGCTTCACTAGAGCCTCTCATGGGCAGAGTGCAGCGCAGACTACAATCATTAGTCCTCCGGTCTCTTGACCGACTTAACTCCCACTGAGTAGCCTCATTTTGTATTGTCCCTTGACACGAAGGACCCATGACGCTTTGGAGGGTCCTTCTGGCCTCAAGATCTCTCCCGGGACGCCGTCTCCCATCTCACCCTCTTGGCTTTGATCGCGAAGTCAGACCTTCTCCATTCTTCCGCCCTGATGGCTTGCTGGCAGAAGAAAAGCCACAAATCGATACGGGAGAGTCTGTAGTCTTGGACGCCCTGTGGAGCCTTTCTTCCATCCCATAATGAGATTATAGGAGCCGTCTGTTTCATCTGCCCTTGGTGGCTGCTGTGGGTCTCAAAAGCCCGACAGTGTCCCGAAGTGTGTGGCAAAGCCTGGGACAGGCGTGCTGGTGACTATCTGTTTCCTGTGATAGAATTTTAAATCCTACCCAGTATTTTTAGGGACCCTTCCAACAGGCAATTCTATTTGTTTCCTTGTCTGGTGGGGAGCGTAGGGGGAAGGAGGAATACAATATGTTTCTATCCAGAAATGGAGAGGCATTCACACACCGCTCATGAAAAGCCCCTGTCAAGACTCGTGGGCTGATGTGATATGTGGATTTCAGAATCCTTGTCTCCACTCCGGTCATCACCTCTGATTCCTGTTCGCACAGGAACTGCCGAGGCTTGGCGTCGCTGGCTTTGACTTTCCTCTTGGCCTTCCGGCTTCCTCCATCCTGGCTCACCAAGCTTTTGTGACGTCCAAACCCTTGGCATACACACTTGCTGACATACCTTTTGTTCGCCAAGCTGTCACGCTCTGCTGTTGGAAGTAAAACACAATCAGACGTTGCAGAGAAACCTACGGGGAAAAGATTTTCATCCAGTTCTGTCCAGATTCTGAACAGAACATTTTTCGTTTTCCCTACTGTCTTACCATCGGGTGGAATACCTGCTCCGGGCTTTGTGCATAATCAAAACCATCCAAGTCAAAAGAAGCCAAGCCTTGGCTCTTGCACCGAAACCCGCACAACAGAATGTGGGTTCAGCATTCTGAACCAATCATATCACCCCACGGCACCACCAGAATCCTCAAGCTAAAATCACTCTGACTACAACACAGTGAAAAAAGACAATTAAGATGCTCAGGGTAATGGGGGTGATGGTAGAGACTGGTAATCACAGCACTGCCAAGCCAAAGGGGGGAAATGCTAAGTCCAAGGACAGCCTTGATTACATAAGACGGTGTCTCAAAAGCAAGATGGTAGCAATTGAAAAAGCTGAAGGAAAGGTGCGGGGAAGACGGTTGAGTGGGTATAGTGATTGCTGTATCAACGAGAAGACCCGAGTTTGAATCCCTAACACCCTTGTAAAAAGCCTGTAATCTCAGGTCTGGGAAGTGGGGTTTCTGGTCAGAGTTTAGTAGAACCCATGAGTTCCAGGTTCTATGAGAGACCTTTGCCTCAAAAGGAAAAGAAAAGAGAAGAGAAGAGAAGGGGAGGGGAGGGGAGGGGAGGGGTAATTGAAGAAGACATCTGATGTTGACCTCTGAGCTCTACATGCACACACACACACACACACACACACACACACACACACACACACACAAGACATAAGAGAACCATTAAAGGCAAAGGGTGTTATGCTATGGTTTAATGGGAGAGATTCCCCCATAGGTTCAGGCGTTTGAATACTTGGTCCCCAATGGGACATGGTGACACCCTCAGGACTGTGCCCAGCTAGCAGAAGTGGGTCGTTGGGATGGGCTTGAAACTGACATTGGCTTCTGGCCCAAGCTCTCTGCATCCAAGCTGCCACGGGCTCGGCAAGCTGGTGATGGACCAGCCATGCCCGTCGCCACCCCTTTCTCCCAGCTGTGGACGCTACCTGGTGGGACTGAGCCGGGTGCTTCTGTCGGGCATTCAGCGCCGCGAGACAAGAAACTCCTCCAGAGCGCAGTGCTCCTCCCCTCCCTCCCCTCAGGTCAGCCCGGGGCCAGATGGTCCCCGGCTGTCTCATAGCCTCAGCTGAGCACCTCAGTTCTCGAGAGAGGTCAGCCAGTAGGAATGGTTCCAGGACGGAGGTCGAACCTCACCCTGTGGGTGGACCCAGACATCAGAACCGGAACTCCAGGGCCTGGTAACTAATCACTGCTCTTTCTCTTGATAAAAGACTCACCTTGGAGTCACTTATCAGCAAGGAGTCCTTGGAGACCATCTTGGAGTCCCAGGGGCTAAACCTTGAAAATTACTAGGCTTCCTTGTCGTCCTTCCAAAGGCTCGCAAAGCCCGTGGGTTCACTTATGCAGCGAGCACTTGGGGTTCTGACTTCTCCGTGTCTACACTCACTCTCCTGAGCGAGCCACACTGCATTGCGGGGGTCAGGCCAGTTTTACACATCTTGTCTCGTGGCTGAGGAAACGGACAGCAGAGGGTTTGGGGAGTGTCCCCAACACCCTGCAATGGGTTAACGCCGCAGCTGTCTAAATCCCATGGGTAAAGGCTGCAGCTATGCCCCGCGTGTCTAAATCCCATGCACTTTCTTTCTAACTCAGAAGATTCTTTAAATTGTTTTTATTCTCTGACAATTTCATATATGGACATACTGAGTTTGGGGTGTTTTTTGCTCTCTGTCACCCCGTCCTATGGAACCCCTTCTTTCCTCTGCTCCAAAAGCCCCTCCTATTTTAATGTCTATTTTTTTTAACCCACTAAGTTTAACTGGGATTGCTTGTGTGACCGTGAGTGGGGGCTTATTTTTGGGAACATGGACACTTATCAGTGACTATGTCACTGAGAAAAATACCCCCCCACACACATTCTACCAGCACCCATTCATTACCTAGCGTGCTGTGGCTGACTTCAGCAGATTGTCCCCCAAACTTAACATCTATTCATGTTTTTCTAAGAGGACGGTCTCAGAGTCATATCAGTGCTGCCGTACAGTAATATTTGAGCCCTAACAACTTAGAGGAGCTCATGGCTTCAGGGTACGTACAGTTCATAGGACGGAAGGAGAATTCATACCAACATCAGAAACGGGGGGGAAACTGGTCACATCTCGGCATGAAAAGCCGAGAGAAGGGCCCACTTCCTAACTTGCCAGAGTCTGTCTCCATCTTACCCAGCGGCACAGAGAATATTCCCACATGGATTAGTCTCTCCCACAGGCTTGGTAACTAAACTCTTCATAGGGGTGACTGTAGGCTCAGCCCTTAATTGTCAAGCTGACAGCTATGAGAACAGGACCCCAACTGTCCTGGGGTCTTCAGAAGGATACAAAGCCAAGTGCCACATGAGTGCTGCCTGCTCCTGTTTGGCAGGAGCCCTGGGCATCTGTGTGCCGAACCATAGGGAGGGGGTGGCTGGGGAGGAGGATTCCATGCCACAGCAGCAGGAGCGGAGCCCTGGAGGCCAGCTGGACCCCAGGAGTACAGCACAGGGAGGACCCTGCTGAAAGAGACAGCCGGACGTGTGTCCCGTCCTTTATCTGGACTTGGAGTGTGTGCAAAAGCCAGCGCTTGGATGACCGCTCGGACATGTCCAACCTCTGGGGATTGTTATCTTTACAAACATTATGCTTGAAATCCACAAAATCAAGTCATTAAGAAAGAAAATCACCTAACATCTTCAGTAGGTGTTGCAGTTAGCCTGCATGGTTGTCGATTAATGACCATCAAGCAGCTTAAGGGAACAAGGGATTTATTCTCTTTCGATTACTGGTTACAGTTCTCAGTCCAGCTTGACGGGAGAGCATGCACCAACACCAGGGCCAAGGGAACTGGCCACACCATCACCACATAACAGATGAGAGAGGGACCATCCTTACTTTGCCAGACCAGCATGCCTGGCCAAGTAAACAGAAGGATGCCAACTCTCTCAACCAGCTCTCTGTGATTTATCCAGGGCCTAGTCTCACCCACCATGGGCTGGGCTTTCCCCAGCAGCTAGACAATCTCCTGCAGGATTGCTCTGGGCCTAACTCAACTACTAATTCTCTACAAATGTGCCCAGAGCTCAAACCCTCAACAGTCAAGTTGACACCTGGGCTTACTATGACAGCAGGCAACGACGTTGTGTCGGGCCACATTCATAGGCTCTTTCCTGGAAGGGGGGAAATGAAACGGTTCTCAGCTGGCTGAAGGGCCGCGCTGACTGGGGAGAGAGAATCTGGCTTGCTGGCCTCACACACAGCAGCAATGACTCCAGGCTCTGGCAAGCACCCAGCACGAACCAGAGGGCGAAGGTGTGTGGTGGTCAGACTGGTTTTCATCTTAGCAATGGGTCAGCTTTGGATCCACTTACTGGGCATATTAAGGAACCAGGTATGAGCCACAGTCAGAAACTGTGTGTGTGTATGTGTGTGTGTGTGTGTGTGCACGAGGGCACTTGAGCCTGTGTGCCTGTGAAGCCCCAAGGTGACGTCAGGAGTCAGCCTGGATTGCTCTACCACCTTGTTGCTTTGCTTTGGACTTTCCCGGGCTTTCTTTCCAGGGCTGCAACTGCAGCCTGCTACCATTTCTACCCGACATGTTTGCGGGCTCTGGGGATCTGAACTCAAGTCCTTTTGCTTGGGAGGCCCATCAGAGACCTTTTCGCTCTGCGTCGCCTGACGGGATGCGTGCTATCGGAATGCACAAAAGTCGGCGAGCAAAGCCTGAGGACTGCAGGTCCCGCTTCCGGTTGGCGATGTTTTGGGCCTTTGTATTGGGCAGGATGTGTTTAGAGTAGAACGTTCCAGCGCCACTCAGTTTACAAGCTGGAGAATGAGGGGAAGCGAGAGTCTCACGGAAAGCAGAGAGGCCGGAAGCCTCCATCCGGCGTGAAGAAAATAAGACAGACAAACCCCGATCTGCTCAAAGGCTGGGGGGGGGGGCAGCAATCCTCCTCCAAGCAGCTCCCCAGCAGAGTTTGCAAAGGACTGGGCTCCGGGAGAGGCTGCATGGGACAGGCTGGGAATAAGAATTCCTGCAGCTATACAGTGCGTTTGTGCATGACAAAGAGAGAGGGAGAGACAGAGAGAGAGAGAGATTGAAGGAGGTAGGAAAAGAGATTAGAGAGGGAGGAAGGATGGGGGCTTTGGTTCTTCAGACAAGAGCTCTAAGTTTAACATTCTACCCACAATCCATCTTGGTTGCTTTCAGTGGAGTCCTGGCACCAGATTCGGGTCCTGGCAGCTCTTCTGGTGACCCCGAGTATTATAGCTCGGGAAGAAATATGTGCTCCATTTCAAGACCCTTGAATGCTTTATAATCAAGTTACAGTGAGAAGAAGAGGTTCGGCTGCGTTCCCGGCGCTATTTTAATTTACCTAGTGGAAAATTATTGAAGCATATTTCATAGAATTAGGGTCAAGAATGGATTTGGCGTCCTTTAAGGGAAATGCCCTGGACCCAAAGCCGGTTCAGCTGGCATGCTTTCTTGTCTAGAGAACAGCCGAGTCTGACAATAATTAATCAGGCAAGAGGAAGTGGCAGAGACCACAGTTTGGCTACAAAACCTCAGCACAAACTAGGGCAACCATTGGAAGACTGACCATCGTGGGTGATGGCCTGCATCCGGGACACCGCGCGGCATTGCATGGAGGCTGTTTAATTGTGTAACGGGGTGGAAAGCCAGGGTTCTTCTACAAACGCTAGGCATGCTGGGAGCTGGGACCCCATGAGCTCACGAGGTAGCCTTTTCTCCCGCTAAGAAAAAGGAGAAAAACCAATGTGATTGCCGACCCAGCTGATGAGCAAGGCTGGGTCTACACCGACCAGTGATGTCCATATAGAGGCTTCCATCCAGGCTCGAGAGCAGGAGGAGGGGGAGGAGGGAGAGGAAGAGGAAGAGGAGAAGGAAAAGGAAGAGAAGGGAAAAAAGGAAGGGGAGGAAAAGGAGGAAGGAGGAAAGAGGAGGAGGAAAAAAGAGGAGGAAGAGAAGGAGGAGAAAGAGGAGGAGGAAGAAGAAGAGGAGGAGGAGGAAGAAGAGGAGGAGGAAGAAGAGGAGGAGGAGGAGGAGGAGGAAGAGGAGGAGGAGGAAGAGGAAGAGGAGGAGGAGGGTGTTGTCCTGAGCCTGACAGCTGTCCATCTGTTCTGAGACATTCTTGGACCATAAGCCGCCAGGGAGACGGGCTTCCAGTGTGGAAAAATCTGAGGTCCAAATGCCAGAACAGCTTGCTGGTGGACGCACTGGAGCGAAAGGCACACATGGCCTTCACGGCGACTGCTTTGGCTCCCCCCTAGGCCCCTCCCACCAGATGCCCTGAGGAAGAGACCAGCACTCTGCTCTCTGGGACACTGCGAGGACAGTGTTGGGGGGCTGAGGACCTCGACTGTACGCAGCCACAGAGCAGTGAATGGATGGGCGGGGAAGGGAAGCTCAGGCTCAGAGCCGACTGTGTAAAAGCACGCCACGGAGAGACGCTGCAGAGAGACGGACTTCCTTCCTTTGGGAGTGCCAGCCCGGGGGTGGGCAGAGCCTCGCAGACCAATGATCGTGATGGAAGGACCCAGGCTCCAGAGCTTTGTTCCCATCATCTAAATGCATCCCGACGCCATGTCTGCTTCCTGCAGGAAAGGAAGAAGGGGTGGAACCGTAGGGAACACACTTCCCTACCCCATGACATGGACCAACTCCGGAGCTTCTAATCAGCCCGTTTGTCAAGCCCAGCCTGTGGGTCCGGGAGCAGTAGATCTTTCTGTCTAAAGTCTTGCTACAAACCTTATCCCATACATCTGCCTGCCCTGGAGTCTCTGCTTAAGGCCGATGGAGGTGGGGATTTCCTTCCCTGGGCCAGTCCTATAGAGATAACGATTGTGTTCCTCTGCACAGTGCAGAGGAATTATGACAAAGCAGCGTAAGGGAACGAGGGGTTTTAGTCTTTCGTACAATTGTCCACTTACACTTCTTTTTTTTTTTTTTAATTTTTTTTTTAATGTGGGACTTGGGATCCGAACTCAGAACCTTCTGCTTGTGAGACAGAGTCACAACCCCTGAGCCATCTCTCCAGCCCCCACTTACACTTCTTAATCCAGTTTGGCAGGAGAAGCTACACCAACCTTAGAGGCCAAAGGAACTGGTCACACCATGTCCACATAACAGCTGAGAGGGGGCAGTCCTCACTTGGCAGACCAGCATGTCTGGCCAAGCATGCAGAAGGATGCCAACTTCCAAAACCAGTGCCCTCCGTCTCATCCACACACCCACGGACTAGCCCCACCCACCAAGGGCTGGGCCTTCCTCAGGTGCCAGGCAATAGACTCAAGGCTTGTTTGGGGCATAAGTTAACCATCGATTGTTTACAAATGTGCCCAGACCTCAAACCCCCCACCGAACAACTAGACACCTGTATCTATGGCAATAATGTTCTGTCTGTTTTTACCTGGGGGATTTTTGGTGATTTTTCACACTGGCAAAAGGCTCACTAGACTGCACATTGAAGACCAGCGCTCTTTGTAGACATTATTATGCACATTTTATCCATCGGAGAAAAACCTTGAAAAAATAAAGAAAAAAAAACAGCAATTAGGATTAATTAAAGAAATGCAAAATAGAAGATAAAATAAACAGGATAAAATAAATGCAGCAGTTCCCATGGGGAGCGAGTTACAAACGCCTCGATTCCCCAGGCATTTGGAATGCCACAGGGGACTTCAGACATCGTGTCCTTTATGTCCTGAAAAGATTGTGCTCCCTGGCTAGAAGGGAGATGAGAGAAGTTGTGTGTCTGGCACTTCTAGGCCCCGGTTCTGTTCCCAGCATGTGTGTGCAGTAGAGAGACAGACTGTGCTGTCAGGATCCCGACAACTCAGGCTTGACTGACGAATCCAGGCACCTCGCTTCTCCTCCACACTCCCCCCAGTGACACAACTCTCAGCGGTGGTCCTTGTGCCCTAGCTTCTAAAGTGCACTTTCCCTGGACCGAAGGGTGATCAGATGGTCTGTCTCCAACGCCAGCACCCCAGGAACTGTGGAGCACCCTAAAGGGTGTTCTGTTCTCTGCCACCAGACCTTAGAGACTCAAGGTGCAAATTAAAACAGGAAAAATTCCCTGTTGCAGTTTGTCTGCATGGTTGCTGATAAATGACCATCAAACAGCTTAAGGGTACAAGGGGTTTATTTCCTTACGACTGTCCGGTTACAGTTCTCAGTCCAGCTTGACGGGAGAGCACACACCAACACCAGGGCTGAGGGAACTGGCCACACCATCACCACATAATGGCTGAGAGATGGACGATCCTTACTTGCCAGACCAGCATATCTGGCTGAGCGTACAGAAGGACGCCGACTCTCTCAACCAGTTCTCCATCATTTATTCCAGGGCCACCGTGGGCTGGGCCTTCCCCAGCAGCTAGACAATCTCCTGCAGGTTTGCTCTGGGCTTCACTCAACCATTAATTCTCTACAAATGTACCCAGAGCCCAAACCCTCAGCTGTCAAGTTGACACCTGTGCCTGACTGTGACATTGCCTTACCCTCAAACTAACATCCATTTCAGCGTATTTGAAAGAGCGTGATTCGGGGTAGCTCTTGGTACGCCCCCTGGCATTTCAGCTCATTTGATGAGTGCTGCATCATTGATCCAAGCTGAGGCCGATGGCTGCGGAATCCCCAACTCTGCTACGGCAACACATACCTGTTCCTTCAGACCCCAAGACGGAATTTCAGCCAGGTGATGCCTGTCACCCCAACACTTGGGAGGTGGAAAAAGAAGGACCAGGAGGTCGAGGTCATCCTTGGCTATATATCAAGCTGAAGGCCATTGTGAGCTACACGAGACCCCGTCAGTTTACCAGAAGAAAACATGTATCAGTGACTTAGCACCAAGCGGTCCAATTAGATACACGCATCAGCCTGACAACTGAGGGCTGAAGGATTACTTGATTAAGATAAGCCCTGACAAGCCCCTGAAAGACTCAGATGTGGACGACGGAAGAGCTTGGCAGACCCGCTCTTTCTCCTGATGGTGACAAGAACTTCCCGGGCACACAGATGGGCGTGTCTGGAACAGTGAGCTGCGAGGATGGGCGTGTCTGGAACAGTGAGCTGCGAGGATGGGCGTGTCTGGAACAGTGAGCTGCGAGGATGGGCGTGTCTGGAACAGTGAGCTGCGAGGATGGGCGTGTCTGGAACAGTGAGCTGGGAGGATGGGCATGTCCAGGAACAGTGAGCTGCGAGGATGGGCGTGTCTGGAACAGTGAGCTGCGAGGATGGGCGTGTCCAGGAACAGTGAGCTGCGAGGATGGGCGTGTCTGGAACAGTGAGCTGCGAGGATGGGCGTGTCTGGAACAGTGAGCTGCGAGGATGGGCGTGTCCAGGAACAGTGAGCTGCGAGGATGGGCGTGTCCAGGAACAGTGAGCTGCGAGGATGGGCGTGTCTGGAACAGTGAGCTGTGAGGATGGGCGTGTCCAGGAACAGTGAGCTGCGAGGATGGGCGTGTCTGGAACAGTGAGCTGCGAGGATGGGCGTGTCCGGGAAAGGTGAGCTGCAAGAAACGGCTTGGTCCATTCAGCAGCGGAAGGTGAAACAAGACTGGGGCTCCCTGGAAAGATGGCTGCTGACCCATGGCGGGTGGGCGAGGCTGTGCGAGGGCAGCCCGTTAACCGCGAACGCAAGCTGGCCAGTGCTGCTGTCTTCTCTCCTGTTTTTTTTTTTCCCCATCTTTATTTTTGTAACAAAAATAAAACTTTATTAGTTCAAAGAAAACCTTAAAACAGGAGTAGACTTCACAGCATTGTATAGGAAGCAAAATTCCCAGACGGTAAACATCACGGAGCACTCCGCAGCACAGAAAGACAGAAACACAAAGGGACCCCACGCCATCCATAAATCCAACCAAGACCTGGGGGCACGGCGACTGTCAATTACAAAACATAAACGCAGAGCACGGCTGGGACATCTCAGATCCATTGGAGAGTAAAAGCCTGTCCAGTCCCCGCCTAGGTCAAGAGGCCGGTCAGGGTTGGTCTCCCCTCCCTCTTGTGGGGAGTGACTCACCCCATCTCCGCAATTGCCCCATTCCTTTCACATCACCCCCTCCCTTCCACATAGACCCTTCCCTCCCTTCTGTCTACATTGCCCCCCTTAATTACGTTGCTTCTTGTCAGGTCTTTGGTCACAGCAAGGAGAAAAATAACACACACCAAACAGTGCCCGGGCCAAGCGGTGCCCATGTCGAGCGGTGCCTGCCTGTGCCGAGGGCTGGAATCAAGCTTCTGACGGAAGCACCGGCTTCAGAGGACTCCCAACTAGAGACTTTCATCTTTAAGATGGTTCCCAGGTCACCTGGAGCTCCCGGCTCACGTGACGCTCCTACCTCAGCTCCCCAGAGGCCACGAGCACCCACTCACGCCCAAGTGCCCAGTTCTATTTTTTTAATGTATGTACGAATGGGATGTGTGCGTGTGTGCAAGCATGCGTGTATGTATTTTGCATGGGAGTGCATGTATGTCTACAAGATTGCTTCTGCGCATGCCCGTGGAGGCCCAAGGATGACACTGGGAGTCATCCTTGATCAGCCTTCTACCTTCTTGCTTGCTCTGGGCTGCCCAGGCTCCGCCTTCCGGGGCTAGAAGTAGAGACCACCACCATATTCACCTGGTGTGGAATCTAGGGATCTGAACTCAGGTTCTTTGAACCTCTGAGCCATCTCCCCAGCTCCCCCTTCTGTTCTTTATAAATGATCTGTCCTCGGTTATTTTGTCACAGCAACAGAAACCGGGCTGAAGCTGACCTATTTAATTCCCCCGCGCCCCCCTGCATAATGCTGACACGGTCCTGTAACCCCTGACGTGGCTACGACTTGAAGGAGACCATAGCTGTACCCCAAGAGATGGCTTTGGGAGGTCACCCTCCAACCATTCCAGTTATGTTCCTCTCTTCAGAGGGAAGCGACTCACAAGACGGCATCTGGCGCTTTGAGCTCCGTGCTTGGGTTCGGGGTAGACAGGCGTTTCCTTTCTGGCTCTCAGTGTGATTTCGGTTTGAATGAAAACAGAGCCATGACTGGATATTTCAGAGATGGAAGAGTGGGGGGGAGGATCTCGGCACCTTCGTGATCCTGACCTGGAAGGCGGGAAGGAGACGTGTCGGCGGCGTGTGGGGACAGGGCTGCTAGGCGCAGAGGTGAGATGCGGGAGACGCGGCCGCCAAGCAAGGCCCAAGCAAAGGCCCGCAGCACAAGTCCCATGAGAACAGCCGAGACAACAGGGTCTCCTGCCTGAGCCTCCAGGGGCGGTCGCCTACCAGGAAGGCTTCGCCTTGGGTGTGAGCTCTTCAGTGCTCCTGAGTCTGGAAAATACCTACGAGCTGGAGGGGGAGAATGCCCACCTAATTCCCAAAGAAAAATGCCGAGTGGTCTTATGGGCGGGTGCGGGGATGGATGCACTAAGGCTGAAAGGTAGAAAGGGGTGTCTGATTGTGTCTTCTAGTTGTTTGAGGTCCTCGATGAAAATCGATATGTTTAGTAAATAAGACACAAGAGCAAGAGGTACAACTTATTTCTTGGTGAATACGAGACACTTACTTCTACTCTCCTACCTCCCACGTGGGGGACACATGACTAGCCCCCACCAGAATCTGTGTCCTCCACCTCCCTTCTACACCCTGGACTCACAGGGTCTAGGACATAACGCTAATAACCTCGCAGACTTCCCGCACCTCATTCCATCTGTCCACTGAGCGGTGAGCCTCAGCTGGCCGTCCGCACCCGCTCTTGAGACATGCTTTAAGAGGTGCACGCCTATTCCACCATTCGATCTAATAATCTCTCTTCTTGGGATATATTTCAACGGTGTCAGCCAAAGAGGAGGTCCGAGCTGCTGATGTCCCACCAGGTCCTTGTTACCACGGCAGAGCACCAGGTCCCCTCTGCTGGAAGACACTTTGCAACTGACCCTTCCTAAGCGCCCACCACCTAAGGCATCCCATCATCCACAGTCACAAGATGGCTTCCCTGAGGAGATAGGCGGAAGCTGCATTTAGCCAAGATCCATCTCATCACCCGGCTTCCTCCCCTCTGTCCTCAGACCCAGGTGAGCCTGAATCCTAGCTCACCTTTGCTTCTGATCTACACCAAGGAGGCGTGGCGTCCTGGAAGAGGTCGTAGCCATAGAGACACCAAACAGATGTTGATGAAGGGCCGAGGAAGACCCTGTTGTTTTGCACCGAGAGCTTTCCCCTCTTTCTTTCCTGAGCGTGCGCTCACACCACTTCCATATGAAAATGAAATCCACCCATCCCCATCTGAAGTGCCAGGGTGGCCCTGTGTCGCATGGAGGTCCGAGTTATCACCTTAGAAAGTTGGATATCAAACTGCTCTTTCCCAACAGGTGCTTAATACAGATAATCACAACTAGCCAAGGTAGCAAGAATAAGTGCCGGGGGACTGTTTCGTCCTAGACCTAAATCCCTCTAGTCACAGGTGCAGGCCCCCTTCAGCAGGTCCCCTTCAGCAGGCCCCCTTCAGCAGGTCCCCTTCAGCAGGTCCCCTTCACAAGTGAAGGCTGCAGCTCTGAGCCTCTGAGCACAGGTGCGAATTGGCAGTTGAGTTAAGACCTGAGCAAGCCTGCGGGCGATTGCCTAAGAAGGTCCAATCCACAGTGGGTGGGTGAGTCCTGTGCAGGTGGATAGATGGAGGGAGCTGGTCAAGGACGCTGGCATCCTTCTGGACACTTGGCCAGAGGACGGTCCCTCTCTCAGCAGTCCTGTAGATTTGGTGTGGCCGGTTCCTTTAGCGCTGGCTGTTGGTGTGGACCCTGCTCCCAGACTGGACAAGGAACTGTAACGAGACAGTTGCTAGCCAGAGTGACACCCCTTGTCCCCTTAAGCCATTTGGTCATGAATTCATTGGCAACATGCAGAAACTGTAACAAGTCCCACCCTAAGGCTCGAGGAACATCATAGACGAGGGGCGGTAAGAATGTTAGACGCCGTTGTTGTCGTTTAGGAAACACACGAGAGCTGGACAAGGGGGGTTGGTGGATAGATGACGAGAGGCTTGCCATGGAGAGAGAGGGACCCCACCCACGGCAGTGCAAAGGCTCGGAATTTCCTGCCGACATTCTTCCCACAGCCGCTGGCGCAGTCACGGCGGGTCACACCACGTGGGCCGCTGGC
Source organism: Typhlomys cinereus (assembly GCA_023101885.1). Classification (NCBI taxonomy): domain Eukaryota; kingdom Metazoa; phylum Chordata; class Mammalia; order Rodentia; family Platacanthomyidae; genus Typhlomys; species Typhlomys cinereus. Next base: position 26,566 of record JALPQD010000097.1, read on the forward strand.
GCAAGTCACGGCGGTCACCAACCAGTGGCAGATTGGGGTCTTTTCCCTTTTAAAGAGGCAGGGGGACTGGGGCTGGTGAGAGGCTTGCTGTGTAAGCGTGAGGACCTGAGTTCCGATCCCCGGCACCCATATGAGAAGTCACATGGGGTACCATGCCTCTAGTCCCAGTGCTGGCGAGGGTGTGACAACAGTATCCCCTGGCTTGCTAACCAGCCAGTCTAACCAATCGGTGAGTTCCAGGTCCAGCAAAAACAACACCGACTCCCAAAACAAGGTTCTTACTACGTTCAGTGTGATTTAGGGTTACTTCTTTTATCTGCATAAATTGAAGTGAAGTTTGTGAAATAAATGAAAATAAGGTGGAGAGTGACTGAGGAAGACGCTGATGTCAGCTTCTGACCTCCCGTCCAGGTGCACATGCGCGCGCACGCATGTGCATATATGCACATATTGTAGCCACAGAAGGGGGATGGCAGAGCTGAGGAACCAGTTCTGACAGTTTTGGATCGCAGCAAGACCTCCTTGTTTGAGAGAATGAGGACGCGTATGAGACTTAGTGTGTGCGGGGCAGTCATGCCAGTCCCTCCCCTGGGAGGCCTTGTTCTCTGTGGGATCCCAGTATGTGAGAGCTCACAGCACAGCACACAGCATGCACTGCCCCACTGCAGAGAGAGTGTGTGTGTCTGTGTGTCTGTGTGTGTGTGTCTGTGTATGTCTGTGTGTGTGTGTCTGAGCAAGCACATTACACACCGTTGTCTCCTCATACCTGTGTCAACCTGACTGATCTCCAGTCTTCTCTTACACGTCCTTCATAACCACCGCCCACCACACACATAAGGGGGAATTCTGGGAAATACTAAGTGGGACATGGTTTACCTTACTTGAGATTCTAGATAACTGTTTAGTAATCTCGTGGTATATAATTTCCACATCTGCACCACATCTTTCCAGCATGGCAGTACCTACCCACGTGTGGCTATTGAGCCCCTGAAATGAGAGTAGTATGAATTACTGGAATTTTTTTACTATATATTAATAAAATTCAGCGGTCACAATGACCCGTGGCCAGCATATTGGACACCGGGGTTCTCTGAACGACACTGGACGTCAGGTGTGACTAGTCCTCGCTCTCGGCATCTGATCAGTCTTAGGATCTTTCTAATTTGTTTTGCCTGCTGCGAATTCCAGCCACAGCAAATGACTTCCAACTCCCTGAACATCACACGGGCTCCACACTGCCGCTCTTACGTCAGCTTGCTCTCTGCCTGGAATGTTCTTGCTTCTTGCCTAAACTCGCCCTCGGGCTGCCTGCCAGCCAACTTCAAGACGTAACTCCAGGCACCTCACCGTGTCCCCTCCCTCCCTCGGCCCGACTGCCATCCAGCTGCCGTCTCTTCTGCCGGGCACGTGGCACAGGCTGAGACGCTTTCAGATCCGTCCTTCCCGCGCTGAGAGGAGCTGGTTGCGCGGCCCTCGTGCCCTCTCCAAGCCGGAGGTGGGACTTCTCAGGATGCCGCCCCAGGCCGGGAGATGACTCAGTGGGTTGTCCATTGCTACGCAGCCCCGAGGGCCTGAGTTCAGGCTCCCTGGACTCACCTGAAAAGATGGGTGCCGTGGCGCACCCCTGCAATCCCAGCACTGGGGAGGAGGCAGAGATGGGAGGATCCCTGTCAGTCCAACCAATTGGTGAGCTCCAGCTTTAGTGCCAGATCCTGTCTCAAAAAACATGCCTTCACATGCATGAACACACCTCACATGATCCACATGCCTTCACGACATGCACACACCTTCACATGCATGAACACATCTCACATGATCCACATGCCTTCACAACATGCACACACCTTCACGTGCATGAACACACCTCACATGATCCACATGCCTTCACAACATGCACACACCTTCACATGCATGAACACATGTGCACATGAACCTGTGGGTGAGTGTGGATACACACACACACACACACTCTCTCTTGCTAATAGTTGACAGGCATTCAAATGTGATTACATTTCGTATACAGACAGTAAGTGTTACGCATAAAAGCAGCATAAAAATAAATTGTCAGAATACATTTCTTTTTTTATTTTATTTATTCAATTGTGCATGTGTGCGTGTGTGTGTGTGTGTGTGTGTGCACGCGTGTGTGTGTGTATAACCACTGACAAATTCGGGAACCACCGTGGACCGCCTCTACCTCCTCCTTGTTTACTCTGCCCCAGGATTCACAGGCTCCGCCCTACCAGGACCAGAAGCCCAGGCCGCCCCCGCTTCCGCCTGGCGTCTATACATGGGGTCTAGGATATGAACTCAGGACCTTCCGCCTGCAAGGCAGAGGCTTAACCCCTGAGCCACCTCTCCAGCGCCAGCATACATTTCTTTACCAAGTCATTTCGATTGTGCACTTTATGATACTGATCATGAATCATGGAGCACTGCTGTGTAGAAGACACCGCAGAAAGAATAGGGAGATGGCTCAGGGGTCAAAACCCTTCCTCACAAGCAAAAGAATCTGAAGTGAATCCCCAGATTCCATTTGAAAATGCTGGTCAGATACAGCAGTGACCTGCAATTCCAGCCCTGGAAGGCGGAGCCTGTGAAACTTCAGAGCAAAGAAAGGAGTAGACGCAATCCAGGATGCTTCCCAAAGTTACCCTTGGGTCTCTGTAGGCACACACATTCTACCCTCTGATACCCCCCACACGAGTGCACCCATAAAAGAAGATATCATATAAATCTATTTTTGGATATTTTAGATGGTGAGTTTTTATACTTTGTCCATGAAATCCTGGAGTTGGCACTTCCAAGATGGCTGACTTCTCACGCAGCCTTCTTACTTCATCATTGACCTATTTCCAGAACTCTCTGCTTCACTTGCACAGATGCGCACATCCTGAGCAATAATATACAAGTGTTTCCTGCTCTTGTTTTTGGACAAATAGTGGTTTGGGTATCATTTTGGGATTTTCTTTTACTTGAGTCTATGATACGCATTGAAGAACTTTGTAAGAACCAGGGGGGTGGTGGGGGGGGTAGGTCATCACTTTTAGTCGCCTGGTTCATGGACCGGCATTAGCTAGGGTTTGGATTTGATCTGTCCTGTGTCAAAGGGTTGGTCCCAGTCTAGTGAGCATGGAAAGCAGCAATAGCAATAGAGGTGGGGGTCTCGCGGGAGGTTTTCAGATCAGCAGGGGCGACCTCTTAAAGGGGATTGTGGGACCCTGGGCTCTCCCCCTCTCTCACGTCCTGGTGGCCAAGTGAGGATGTTTGTTCTGTGGGCACCCCTCCCCCCCCACACCTCCATGTGCACAGCTTCGCCTCGTGGGCTAGCTCTTCCACCAGCACGGCCAAAGTAAACATTGTCTGTTCATAGGTTGCTTATCTCGGGTGTTTCCATGAGCTGATTAACATGGTGGCCCTGCAGGTATTTACAGCATCGCTGCTCGCACAAGTCACGCTCCTGCGAGCGAGCTCCCACGTCCCTCTTACACTCCCAGTAGGGAGATGCGGCGACCGGCTGGAGTTTGAAGTGGCTGGTAACCAAGGGACGATGAGCTGTTTTCAACGATGCAGCTTTTGCCAAGGCAGCTGCAGCCTGCAGTCCTGATACCTTCGTGCTGAATCTCTGTGCTTTGTGTTTTCACAAAAGAGCTTCTGCAGAGATGTTCTAAGTCATTTTCCAGGACGGGTAGAGCCGCCACGTCTGACCCTTCCCCCGGCTCTCGGTGTTTCAGTCATCCGGCAATGGAGGCTGCAATCCTAGGCGTTCCCAGACCATGGACAACCCACAGGAGGCCCAGGGGACCAGCGCCCATGCTTCGTGGCGTTTCTGAACTCTGGAATCCTTGCCAGCCCGCACTTCATCAGGTAGGACTTGCTTTGAAGACTGACTTTGGGGTTGGAGAGGTGGCTCGGGGGTTAAGTCTCTGCCTCTTAAGCACAAGGACCTGAGTTTGGATCCCAGATCCCCCGTAAAAACATGCAGAAATGGTTGCGGCCTGCACTTCCACTCTTGGAAGGTGGAGCCTAGGGAACCCCAGAGCAAAGCAAGAAGAGGTAGAGAAATCGAGGGTGATTCCTGAAGCTACCCTTGGGCCTCCACAAGCACACACACATGGTGCCCTCTGAAACACACACACACACACACACACACACACACACACAGAGGCTTTGTTTCTGGGCTTTTTTTGCAGTACTGAGAATCAAACTAGGGCCTTGCACGAGCTAGACGTGCTTCACCACCACTGCGCTGCATCCCATCCTTGGACCTCTGAATGTAGCCCAGGCTGGCCTCAAACTCACAATCCTCCTGCCTCAGCCATGCGCCCTCACGCCCCACCTCAAGGATTCTTTTGAACCCACATATTCACCATGGACCCCTGAGGCAACTAACTCATAGCTTCTGGAGCTTCATCCCGAGGCTTGGGAAAGGCTGAATGAGAATCACCGTGGCCATGACTGACAGGATGCTCAGGAAGTTAGCACACGCGTTGTCATGGTTTGGAATGTGTCCCCCACAGTCTCATGTGTTTGGCAAGGTCATGGCACCTTGAGAGGTGGAGCCTTGCTGGAGGAAGGCAGTCACAAGGGGTGGGCCTTGAGGTGGATGAGTCCCGCCCTACCTCCAGGAGAAGTCGGCCTTTGCAGCAAGCAGTCTGCAGCTCTCAGCCTCCAAGATGTCTGTGGTGACTTAGCCTCCTCCAGCTTTGGCCAGCCAGCCATGCCGCCTCTGCTTTGAGAGACTGTACCTTCCCTCTGGAACCGTCAGCTGAATAAACCTCCCTTTCTCCCTTAAGTTGCTTGACTTTGGGTGCTCTCTCACAGCGATAGTTAAGAATAACTGCTACATGTGTGATTCCAACAAAATGCAGGCAGACCAGATTTTCTTCTTCTCATCCCTCGTGTGAGCGTGTGCTCAAGCCTCGGCCATGAGGACCTCACCATGCAAAGTTGCCGTGACACCTTCTCTGAATGGAACTTCCTCCTGTTCTCTCGGTTTCCCGAGGGATCATGGACTCTTCAATCAGACTCCATTCTTGGCTTATGGGGGCTCTCTCTCTCTCTCTCTCTCTCTCTCTTTCTTCTCTCTCTCTCTTTCTCTCTCTCCTCCCCCTCGCTTTCTGACACTTTTTACAGAGAGAAAACGTGTGACTTTCCTTGATGAGCAAACAAGCAAAGGTGTTTGGGGCAGGGCTGCCATTTTTCCTGGTGGCAAGACACCCCAACTCAATTAATTAGCAGTTTGGAGTTCTAAAATATTCCGTGACCTATATAAACCACTGGTCATGTCCTCTTCCAGTGTGAGGAAGCCGGCTGAAGCATGAGCAAGGACAGCCTACAGAAGAGGGCGGGATTGGGGGGCTGCAGTCTCGCAGAGAAAGACGCCAACATCACACTTTTCCCTGGCGGCGGAAATCACCCCCCTCCCCCACCCCGCCACAGCGCTGCCCACGAAGACTGTGTCATCTAATCAATAGTCAGTGCCAAACTTTGGACATTGATTATCGTGTTAGTTTTAGTTTTGCATGCGTATGTCCTTGAATTATGTATTTCCCCATTTTCCTGTCTCGTAGAAAACACTAGAAGCACGTCAGGGTGGGAGTTCAATTATGCTTGATGAATAACTGTCGAGAGTCACTTGAGCCAAATGCTGAATGGCGACCACCACGCACGATACGCCACTTAAGTCTTCCCCTCTTAGCTTCCTTTCCCCGAACCCACGCGATAGAGACTTGTGTCCTCCACATCTATCTATGTATGTGATTCTGGCTCATTCGTTCCACGTATAGTCATGGAGACGTATGAGATGGGACACCTCGAACCAGTAGAGAAAAACGTGGGAGCTACAGTGGAGGATGGAATGCTCTAGGTTCCCGCTTGTGAGCGTTAATCTTGACAGGATTTAGAGTCACTTAGGAGACACACCCAGGGGTCATTTTCCAGATGTTAAGTAGAGAGAGAAGCCCCACCCTGAATGTGGGGGGCACCCTCCCATGGGCTGGGGTCCTGGACTGGATCAAGGAGACATTGAGCTGAGCACCAGTGTTCAACTCTCTCGGCTTCCTGACTGTGGACACCACGTGACCAGGTGCCATGTGACCAGGTGCCACGTGACCATAAAATAATAAAAAATGTTAGAAATATACAATAAATAATGAGATAAATCTTGACTACGGGGAAACAAAAAGAATAGACTCTTGCTTCTGGAGTTGCTTTTGCTGGTATTTGGTCGAACCACCAGTGAAGTGATAATGTCATTGATGGAGATTGTATCTGCTTCTGGACATAAAAGCATCGCAAGAACTCTAAGGCGTCTGTTAAAGGCTCGTTCCTGCTCTCTAGGGGCCGCTTCCCTTCCATCTATGTGTTTTACACTGTGTGTTGCCACTTTAAGGGTGCTTGGTCGGCTAACGGATCACACTGTTCTAGAGAGCGAAACGCAGAAACGGCAAGGACCACAGAGATATTCTCCCACCAGAACTAGGAATGAGCAAACTTTCTTTTTTTAAACAATAGTCATGATTTAAACTATTGAGGCCTGAACTTATAACCATTTTGGAGAGAGTGCACTTTGTAATCATTTTACCCAGCAAGTCCACTTCTCCCTCACAGTACTGAGCATTTATTTATTTATTTATTTACTTATTTGTTTGTTTGTTTGTGTATGTGTGTATGTGTGTATGTATGCATTTATTTTGGTCTTACATGTATTTCCACTCTGACTTTGGATTTGAGCATTTTCTGTTTTCTCTTGGTCTAAGCTCCTACAGATACCCTCTTTCCTTGAATAAATAGGGCTTAGTACTTGGACTTAGGGGGGGTACTGGGATAGCTTTCTTCAAAGATTGAGATCTAATTGGCACCAGGTCCTGGCAGTGGGCCCTGTTAAGTGGGGCCCGGCACTGATTAGAGATCGACGTTTAGTTGTCCCCTGGTGAAGCCCCCGTGGACTCCAAGTGGGGAGTGTCAGAAAGGCTGTGACTCTTGCTCACAATCTCTGTTCCCTCGACCAGCTCGCATCCCCCAGCCTTCCTGGCTCTGAGAAGGAGCAGGGCCCTAGGTGTGTGCAAGTCAGCCCTTAGACTGATCATCCCGTGGAAGGCTGCTTCTTAGAGAAAGAAAGAGAGGAGAGACGGGGTTGTGTGAATGTGGGGGAAGTGTCTGCACAAGACAACCATTTCTACCACCGCATCTTTTAGTTGCTTTCTGGACACCACAAGCTTTTCCTTCTCAATATTGCTCTTTTTTTTTTTTTTTTTTTTTTTTTTTTTTTTTTTTTGCTTTCTACGTTTTTATTGTTTATAAAAAATCCTGAATGGGGGCTGGAGAGGTGGCTCAGGGGTTAAGCCTCTGCCTTGCAGGCGGAAGGTCCTGAGTTTGGATCCTAGACCCCACGTATAGATGCTGGGTGGAAGCAGGGATGGCCTGCGTTTCTGGCCCTGGTAGGGGCAGAGTAAACAAGGAGGAGGTGGAGGGGTCCATGGGGTTCCGAATTCATCCGTGGTTCTACACACACACACACACACACACACACACACACACACACACACACAATTGAAAAAAAAATCCTGAATGGATCAAAAAGAATAATCATCAAGGATATAGTGCCAAACATGGGCAAGAGAGTAGCTAGCAAAGTCTTAAGACCACAGCGCACTATACCTTCCTTTACTCTGAAAGCTCTTCTTGGCAGCTTAGCCTGGCATTGTTCTTTTATGCTAAGCCTTAGCCATCATGGCTTCTTTCGGGGACACCTTAGCAAAAGGAACAGCTTGAGTCTGGTTCTCAACAGCTGGACTTTTAAATCTTGACATTAGTGCTGGAGAGATCCTCAGAGGTTAAGCCTCACAAGCAACCCGAGTTTGAATCCCAGATCCCAGGTAAAAATGCCAGCTAGAAATGGCGGTGGCCTGCACTTCTGGCCCTGGAGGACAGAGCCTGGGAAACCCCAGAACAAAGCAAAAAAGGAAGTAGAGGAATCCAGGATGATTCCTGAGGTCACCCTTGGGCCTCCAAAGGCACACGCAGTGCTCTCGTGTGCTCTCTCTCTCTCTCATACACACACACACACACACACACACTCACACACATCATTGAATCACTTATTTACTAATAGCATGCGTGGGTCATTAGTGTGTCGAGACATGAGGGACAAAGTGGTGAGAGGCTGGTGGTCCCTACAGCGAAGTTAAGAGACCACTGTAATGGGGTTTTGGTGGAGCCGTGGCAGGAGGCTTGTGCTGTGCTAGGGATGCCGAGGGTGTGAGCACAGCAAGGCCCCCCAGTACAGATGTGACAGAGCCTGAGGCCTAGGCGTGAGGGTGACACAGAGCTTCCTAGCCTGGGGTTTGATCGTTGGCTTCCTGACGGTGGACATGTCACAGCTGAGGTGACCTCTGACTAAAGGTCAGTTCAGTGGCCAGCATGGCTCAGAGAGTCAGGGTGAGACTGTCCCACGTCCACAGTGCAGGCCTGTGGCTTTGGGGTCAGGTGAAGAACCGGGCGACCACATCACTTCTCGGTTTCCTTCTGTGAATTGAAAATCTGAATGTGAAGCAGAAATAGAAGCGTTAATAGCACTAAGGATTCACTTATGATTAAGACACCAGTTTGTCTACAGGGTAATTACTGATAGTCTCCTCTTCCTGGAATAATCTGTATTATTTTTTCTAGAAGGACCCTAAAGTGTCATGGCAGAGAATGATGTGTTGTGAAAACCAGGCCTGTGTGTGTGTCTGTGAGTGTGCGTGTCTGAGTGTGTGTGTGTCTGTGTGTGTCTGTGTGTGTGTGTGTCTGTGTGTGTGTCTGTGTGTGTATGTGTGTCTGTGTGTGTGTGTATATGTGTGAGTATGTATGTATGTGTCTGTGTGTGTGAGTGTGTGTATGTATGAGTGTGTGCATGTATGCATGTGTATGTGTGTGTGTCTGTGTGTGTGTATATTGTGAGTATGTGTGTATGTGTGTGTGTGTGTGAGTGTGTATATGTGTGAATGTGTGTGTCTCTGTGTGTGTGAGAGTGTATATGTCTGTGTTGTGTGTGCGTATGTATGTGTATGTGTGTTTCTGTGTGTGTATATGTATGTGTGTGTGAGTGTGTGTATGTGAGTGTGTGTATGTGTGAGTATGTATATGTGCGTGTGTGTATGTGTGTATGTATATGTGTGTGAGTGTGTGTGCATGTGTGCGTGTGTATATGTGTGTGAACGTGTGTCTGTGTGTATGTGAGTGTGTATATATGTGTATGTGTGTATGTGTCTGTGTGTGAGTGTGAGTGTGTGTATGTGTGTGAATGTGTGTATATGTGTGAGTTTCTGTGTGTGTGTGAGAGTGTGTGTATGTCTGTGTTGTGTATGTATGTGTGAGTGGGTGTATATGTGAGTGTGTGTGTATATGTCTGTGTTGTGTCTGTGTGTGTCTGTGTGTGTATGTGTGAGTGTGTGTATATGTGTGAGTGTGTCTCTGTGTGTGTGTGTGTGTGAGTGTGTGTATATGTCTGTGTTGTCTGTGTATATGTCTGTTTTGTGTGTGTATGTGTGTGTGAGGGTGTGTATATGTGTGAGTGTGTGTCTATGTGTGTATATGTCTGTGTTGTGTGTGTATGTGTGTGTGTGTGTATGTGTGAGTGTGTGTATGTGTGTGTCTGTGTGTATGTATGAGTGTGTGTCTATGTGTATGTGTGTCTGTGTATACGTGTGAGTGTGTGTATGTGTGAATGTGTGTGTGCACGCGCGCGCGTGTGGTTTGGAAATGATACATTCGGTGCTGGAAGAGGAAGGGTCCTTCTTCAAAGAGAAGGTGCCGGGGTCAAATGAGAGGTTCAGGAGTCCTGGACTGGCCGGGAGCTGGAGACCGAAGCTCTCAGGACAGCTCTATCCCGGGAGCTGTCCTGACGGAGCAGAGTCCCTACTTCATGATGTGCTTCAGAGCCGTGGCTCTCTAATCTTGCAGCGCTTTCGGTCCTCATCAGCTGAAATTCTTTTTTAATCATTTGTGAGAGTGAGTAGGCAGCATGCGTGCCTGCCGTGGTTAATAGACGGGTGTCAGAGGACACTTCCTGAAGTCAGTTCTCTCCACCATGTGGGCTTCTGGAGACTGAACTCGGGTTGCCAGGCTCGTGAACAAGTGCCTTACCACCTGTCATAGTTGGGCACAGGTATCAACTTGACTGTTGAGGGTTTAAGCTCTAGGCACATTTGTAGGGAATTAGTGGTTGGGTTAAGCCCAGAGCAAACCTGCAAGAGATTTTCTAGCTGACAGGGAAGGCCCAGCCTACAGTAGGTAGAACTAGGCCCTGAATAGATGAATAAAATACAGAGAGCTGGTTGAGGAAGTTGGCATCCTTGTGTACACTTGGCCAGACATGCTGGTCTGGCAAGTAAGGACCGTCCCTCTCTCAGCCATTATGTAGAGATGGTGTGGCCAGTTCCCTGGGCCCTGGTGTTGGCGTGGGCTCTCCTGTCCAGCTGGACTGAGAACTGTAACCAGGAACCCTAAGAGCCAACAAGGCTGGGATTCCGGGTCTCTCTGTCTCTCTCTTGTTCCCTTAAGCAGTTCGATGGTCATTTATCAGCAGCCATGCAGGTAAACTGCAGCACCACCCCAAAGTTCTTCCACAAAAAACTCTTTGCTATCTCTCTGAAAGGCATGAAAAGTATTTGCTTTTTTCTCTTTCTTTCCTTTAATTCAACAAACATTTATTGAGTGTTTAGTATATATTGCACGTTATTCATGCCAGAGTTATAAACACTAAAGTCTTGTCCTTGAGGAGTTGATTTTCTCATAGAACATTCTTTAAACACGTTCCACATACTTCCTTATTTTGTTGTTGGGTGGAGCAGTTACATATATTGCTTCTGTATTTTTTTATTATTATTTTTTGACTAATTTTTAGTGTGTTGCAATCACGGTTCTTTCAATACTCAAACTTTCCTTAGTCAAAGAAACTTCCTCTTAAACCACTTGCGTGCTGTTTTGATTGGACCACAGTCTTCTTTGAGATTTCCCTTGTGCGATGAGGGTTCATCGTGCAGACTTAGGTGGATCTGGAGTCAGCTAAGAGTATGTGGGTATCTCTGGGAAGGAGGGTCTCCCCTACAGCGCGTGTCCTGCTTTGCCTCTAACTGTTCAGTGTTTCTAGTCTTCACTGGAGAGAACCCAGCTTCTTCCACCAGAGGAACCCCTGATGAACCCTGTGGCCTTTGGCACTAGATTTTTTTTTTAATTCTTTTTTAAAATTTTTTTATTATTTATTCAATTGTGCATATGCATGTGTGCGTATGTGTGTGTATGTATGTGTGTGTGTAGAACCACGGACGAATTCGGGAACTACTCTGCCCTACCAGGACCAGAAACGCAGGCCCCCCCTCCCCAGCTTCTGCCTGGCGTCTATACGTGGGGTCTAGGATCCGAACTCAGGACCTTCCGCCTGCAAGGCAGAGGCTTAACCGCTGAGCCACCTCTCCAACCCCCTTTGGCACTAGATTGAAGTATCCAGCCTTTGGGGTTCTGTATGAGGTCCATCCAGTTGCAGTTAGGGTGGAAGCCCATGTGATAAGGCCCTCCTGAGATGCAGATGCATTCTGTGATTCTGCTCGCTGAGCCCCTGATGCCTTGCTTTCGGTGGGTGGTAAGTGCCCATCGGATCTGTGAACTAGACTCAGAACTCCCGCTCCCCGTTCCACTGGTTCATCGTGGTGGTACCAGCCAGGAATGCTTTTGGCTACAGGACAGCGCATTGCATGCAGATGCCGGAGGAAAGCATGGAGCAGGCAGCTGCACTTGTTCAGCGGCTCGCGAGGCCCAGAGCCAACAAGGCCGGGATTCCTGGTCTCTCTCTCTCTCTCTGTTTCTGTCTGTCTGTCTCTCTCTGTGTCTCTGTGTGGGTCTCATCTGTCTCTCTCTCTCTCTAAACTTCGGATGGCAGCCTTGTTTCCAGGCATCAGGCCCACAGTTAACAGGGAAGGCCAGAGGCAGAGGCAGATGTCCTTTTGTATGAGAAAGACAAAAGCTATCCCCATCCCCGGCCCACAGCTGAATTCCACCTAGACCCACCAGCCAGAACCAGAACAGCCTCCGCTACTTGCAAAGAGGCTGGGAATGACGTGATTAATTTTTCTAACGCTCACGGCCCAGGCTCATGGGAGTGGAAGTTGGGGTACCACTTCTGGGAGGGTGGCATTGAGTCTTTTTTGAAAGACTCCTGACTTGACACTCCTGATTCTAAAGCAGAATGGAAAACTTAAAACAGATCATGGAGCTGAGAGAGAGCTCAGAGAGTAAAGGGAACGCAGTCAGTAAAGCAGTGCACAAGTGTGGCTTCCTCTGGTACTTTCTACATGGCTCTTCCACCTTTAAGAGCAGGGGCTCACTGAGTTGTCTCACACCTTGACTTTCTCCTCTATCTTTAAAGGCCCACATGATGACAGCAGACCCTCTCTGCAACTTCCCTTTCTATGTATAACCGTGGGAGTGGCGGCTCACAAAAACAGTTTCATCACATTCAAAGAAGAAGGGGAGGCACCGTGTCAGGCCAACACAAGTCCTGCCCATCTTCAGAAAACTGCGACCATCAATGTATGTTCTCTGAAAAAGACAGAACGAAAAATATGACAAATACCACTGTGAAACCTCTCAGGGTCGGGAAATCAAGCGACACACTTTCAAATAACCCATGGTAGAAAAAGAAAACACACTTGGGAATCAGAAGATATTTGAAAGGAGTGAGAATAAAAGCACAGCCCATCAAAATTTGGGGTGTATGGCTCAGCAGTAAACATGTAGGTTTCAGTGCTTCATTCAGAAAAGGGTCTAAAAGAAAGGGAATTAACCCCCTGGCAATAGGGAATAATAAATATAGAAATGGAAATTAATAAAAACAGAGGAAAACCATGGAATTAAATGTTAATTCCTGATTTTTAAAAAAGTGAGTATGTGTTTATGTATAGGAGAGAGAGAGAGAGACAGAGAGAGAACATGCACGAGAAAGAAGGGGGAAGTAACTATTAACTCAATAGAAATGTAAAAGGCTTGTTAAGAAATGGAATAAATAACTTACAGCTTAGATAATGTAATAATGAATAAATTAGGCATCTTAAATAATAAACATCCTCAGAAGCAGATGAATTGTCAGGAAGAAATATAAAACCAGAATAGATCTATAAGAAAGAAATTAGTTTAGTAATTAACAGTCTTTTCACAGAAAAAAAGTCTATGTGCTGATAGTTTTACTAGTGAATTCTATCGATTGTTTAAAGAGGAAATAGTGGCAAAGAAATCACAAGCTTTTTCAGAAAAAGGTTGATTGATTCTGTGAGACCAGAGACATCATAAGGTCCCACATAAGGTTCCTTATGAAGTATTAGCATGTTACATATAGCAACATACAAAAATGACCAAGATCGAAGATGTAACACATATGGATCACAGAACATGGGCAAAATACATCAACTAGAACTGGTCTGAGAACTTCCTCCTTGCTGGATAGCTTACACAGTACCAAGGAATATTGTAGAAGCAACTGGGGGAAAGAACTAATCACAGTCCTCATTGACTCATGAGATCTGCAAGTTGCAATAAAATTCACCATGGCAACAAGTGACCACCAGTGTAATAGTGGCGTGACTATCAAGGAGACAACCATCTTGTCAGAATGGAACACATTCCTGTTACTGTTAACTAGAATAAGAACCTGAGAAAGGAAAGAAAATAGATCAATAGAGAAAAACAGCCAATGAACCTACAGGTAGGAAGACAGTACACCAAACCCCTCTGTAAATAGCTACTATTATACCCATAGACTTGAAGAATACTTAGCACTCAGCCTAGAAGTCTTCTTCTTCTTTTTTTTTTTTTAATTTATTATTATTATTATTTATTCAACTGTGCGCATGTGCGTGTGTATGTGCGCGTGTGCGTGTGTGCGTGTCTGTGTGTGTGTGTGTCTGTGTATGTGTAGAACCACGGACGAATCGGGAACCACCATGGCCGCCTCCACCTCCTTCTGCCCCGGGATTCACAGGCTCCGCCCTACCAGGACCAGAAGCGCAGGCCGCCCCCGCTTCCGCCTGGCGTCTATACGTGGGATCTGGGATCCGAACTCAGGACCTTCCGCCTGCAAGGCAGAGGCTTAACCCCTGAGCCACCTCTCTTCTTCTATAACAGAGATGGAGGATCTCAATTCCCTGAGAGGATGCAGCCTAGGGCAATAGAAAAGCAGTGACGTGGACAGCAATGGCCGCCATAATGCAGAGTACCAGGGCCAACCTAATCTCTCCCCATCCTAAGGCCCTTGGAGTCTTGTGAAAAAGAGGGTGATGAGATTATAAGAATCTAAAGATGGGAAGGTTCACCATTGGACAAGGTATTTCATTCAAGGAAGGAATGCTGCATCCAGGAACTCACTGCAGTGAGACTTGTCCTTCCCAGACCTGCATAATGACTGAAACACCAACATGCCCCCGTGACTATCAAGGAACTCAAGAGAGATGGGAACATAAAGTGGAAACCTTGGGGACTAAAGCTGGATGAATGAAGGGAAATCCCCCTATCAATGGAGGGGGGGACCTGAAGATAGGCAACTTGGTGTGCCACAGAGGCCTGAACCCCCACAGGAGCAGACAAGCCAGAGGGAACCCTGAGGTCCATAGAAGCAGACAGGCAGGAAGGTGGGAGGGAGTGGAACGGACTGATGAAAAGAAGGGAGGGAAATGGGAGGATGGAGATAAGAGGGAAGCACAGATAAGTACTCAATATGCACATAAAACTAGAATAATATTTTTTTATTTATTCAATTGTGCATGTGTGTGTGTATGTATGTATGCGTGTGTATGTATATGTGTGTGTGTGTGTGTGTGTGTGTGTACGTGTGTGTAGAACCACGGATGAATTTGGGAACCACCATGGACACCTCCACCTCCTCCTTGTTTACTCTGCCCCGGGATTCACAGGATCCGCCCTACCAGGACCAGAAATGCAAGCTGCCCCCGCTTCTGCCCCGTGTCTATATGTGGGGTCTAGGATCCGAACTCAGGACCTTCCACCTGCAAGGCAGAGGCTTAACTCCTGAGCCACCTCTCCAGCCCCAAAACTAGAAAAATAAAATAATAATAATTTTAAAACAGTGACCAAGATCCACTTACCTAAGGAATGCAAGATTGGTTTAACATCTGAAAATCAATGCTATGTAAATTAATAATTGCACGAAGGACAAATGTGTGTGCAGAAAAAGCGTTTGACAAAATCAATATTTCTTCATGATGAAACTTTCAAGAAACTGTGTTTTTTCCTCAACCGGATAAACAGCATCTATAAGAACATAATAGTTATGTGAAAATACATGAATTTTGAAATTAGTTGTGAAAAAAATCTGAGGTTTGGGAACAAAACAAACATGCCCATTCTTTACCAGTTCTTAATATTGTACTAGACATGTCTAGCCAGCTAATTAAACAAGAAAAAGAAATCAGATGCATGCAGGTGAGAAAAGAGATAAAATTATTTTTATCTGCAGCTGCAACATGATGGATGTAAATGGGATGCACAGAAGGTCCTAAGGGGTGTGGGGTCCCAGTGGTCATGGGTTTCCAGGGTGCGTGTGGTCCAGGAGGTCTCAGGGGCTGTGGGATTCTAGGGGGTGTGGGGTTCCCTAAGACTCTTCTATCAGACACAAGTGGAACTGGGGTGGGTGATACAGAGGTGAACTTCAAGCTGGGTTTTATTGGTGAATATGGACTAAGCTTGGGGAGTGGTGGTGGGGGGGAATCAGGAAGGAGGAAGTGACATTTCCAGGAGAGGAACGGGAACAGGCAAAGCGTTGCTTGAGGTGCGAAAGGTCATTCCCTTTCAGAGATGTTGTCACATTGGGGGTGTGGTAGGGACAGAGCAGAAAGGGCAGAACCAAGTTCAGTGAGAGATTCTGGCTCAAAAAAATAAAGATGGAGAGTGACTGAGGAAGACTTCATCTGATATTGACCCTGGCCTTCGCACACACACTGAATTTTAACTTGCATCTGAAATAAGGGAGTGAGATGTTAACTGATGCCAAGGGGGTAATGAGGGAAAGTCTTTGAGGAACTCTCGGGGCCCTTCCAATGAAGTGCTATTTTGGTTCTACTGGGATAAAGCCAGGATTAAGAAATGCATTAGAAATCTAGAAATGCATTAATGTACAAAACGACTAATTAAAAATGTAAAAGAAAGACACATAAATAAAATATCATGACTCAAAAAATATCCCCTTTATGTGACTAGTCAATATCTATTGTTTTGAATAGACTTATTAATATTTTAAACTCTTTTGATAAATGCTGAAAACTAAGACATTGGGCAAAGACATCCAAACGCGACACTTTTGAAGGTGTCAGGATGGGAGTGACAATCTTTCCTGAACTCGCTTGATGACAATCTCTTGTGAACTCGCTTGATTTTCACGGCCTCTGCTAATTTGTAGCACCTTCCTGGTTACCTCCCGACAAACAGTGACTTGCGCACATCAGAGACATTGTGTTATTTCTGACGTCTGAATCACAGGGGCGGTAACCAAGCCCACAAGCTCCAGCCTGTCGTTTTTACAGAGCCGCACATGTAATTAAAGCTTCCTACAGGTTGTAAAAAGCCAACATTGAAAAAGCAATGTGTGTGTTGAGGAAAGCCACCCCCTCCCTCCCCCCAGCATCCTGGAGAAGGGGTTTCTCCCATTTGCTGAACTCCAAAGTTAATGATATACTAATTTGTGCTTGACTCTTTCTAAATATCGCCCATGCATAATCAGACCACGTTAACACATTGAAGATGTGTAGCTGGAAATGGGTCATGTTTCTGCCAGCAGCGCGCTCCAGCTGCCCAAGAAATAAGGCACATGGAGAAACGATTTTCCGTGTGGCCTGCACTGCATCCTCCTGTCTGGTAGAGAATTGGAGCTGACTTCATGAAGTTGACGTGCTATACTGGCCTCCACTTACTGTTCTGCTTTCCCCCTGCATCCTTGTTTTTCTTAGGAGATTTATGCAAACTCTGAGTTACACATCAGCAGTACCCTGCTTTCCAGGGCTTATATACTGTGGTCACTGTTTCTGGGCTTAGAGTTATTTCTAAAGGGTATAGACATGGGGCTGGGAGGCTTCAGTTGCTGCGATTTACTCGGGAGACCATGGGAGTGATTTTTCTCCTTTTATTTGACCCTGGGGAGCCCTGATTCATGAGCCCTCCTGAAAGGGCGTGGTCTTTCAGCAAAGGGATGCGTTGCACAAATCCAAGTCAGGAGCTCTTGCTTAACACGTGGCTGGACTTTCCATGTCCAAAAGAGATTGTCCTTTCTCCGTCTTTTCAAGTCAGACTGTTCAGAGGTAGAGTCCCCAGGAGCCGCTGCCGGATCAAGGGCTTCTTCGGTGCGCCTCACCAATGGGGCTAAGACATTAGGACAACACAAAACCTCCTGTAACAGACATTGTCCTTACCCAGCTGATCAAAGAATGTGCATTTCCCAACAATCCACTCCACCTTTCGTCTTCAAGCATGCGAAGGTGATATGAATATGTGCATACACACACACACACACATTTGCAGGTCAGTACATCAACACAAAGATTGCTCAAGCCATCTAACATTCTCTGTCCAGTCAGTTGAACAAGAGTTGGAAACCGGTCCCTGTCTATTGTTGCTGGGGGGTGTGGGTGGGGGTGGGGTGTCCTTCTTCAGGAAGTGGAGCAGAAAAGGAAAAGCAAATGGGAAAAACCTGTCGCCTGGCTTCCTGTGACCTGCCGAGGAATCCAAGATTCCTGGTCTCCGTGGCTCACCTCTGTTCCAGGAGTGGCAGCCGGGAGCCCCGTCCAACCCTCTTCTGCAGTGACTAAAGCTCCCTTCCCGGGGCACCTGACCTGAGCCACGCAGCTGGACCACGCGAGGCCGTGTCAGTGACTGGTGTGTTGCGAATCCCTGACTTCATGTGCTGTAGTGACATTTCCCCCTCCCCCAAAGGGTTCCTTTTCCCACGCTGTTTCCAGGGCTCCTTGGCCTCGGCCAGGGTCCCCTGCTGACTTCAGAGGCTGAGCTTGGCTCCTTTTGTTTAGGTAGCAACAAAACCACAGATTTCCTTCCAACTGGCTTCCCGGAGAGGAGAAACGGCAGAAATTAAAGTGTAGACACACACACACAGAGTTTTTCACCCTGTCCTCGCGCCAGCCGGGACCAGGAGATGGGGGTGAACCTGGGTAACGTGCATGCGCTCCTTGCACGCACCCCTAGGCTTCCTAGGCGGCCCGAGCGGCTTGGCCCCCGGCTCCGCGTCCCAGCGTGTCCTCCGGGCCGTGGTCTCCTCCAGCCTGCGCAGCCCGGGAAGGCCTCAGCCCGCAGCAGGTGCGCCCGCAGGCCCCGCCCCCAGCCCCGCAGGCCCCGCCCCGATCCCGCCCCCGCCGACGTCACCGTGACGTGCGGGCCGCGCAGGCGCAGCCCGGCCCCGCCCGCCCCGCGCCCGGCCGCCCGCTCGGTATTATGATTAGCGCTGGGTGCGGGTTCCGGCGGCCGGGAGGGAGTTGTCGGCGCCGCGGCCGCTGCGGACGGACGCCCGCCTGCCGGCTGAGGTAGGGCGAGCGCGGGGCGCGGCGGGGCGCGGCGGCCGGGGGCGCGGGGAGCGCGGGCCCGGCCTCCTCCTCCTCGGCGCCTCCGCGGCCGCCGTCGCGGGGCGGGCGTCCGGGCCGGGGCGCCCACCGCGGGCGGAAAGTAAGTTGCGCGCTCCGCGCTGCGGCGACCCGGACCCCGATGCCCGCGGCGCGGCCGGGCGCGGCGCTCGGGGCCCCCGGGCGGGAGCCGGCGCTGCGGCGCTGGCCGCGGCGCCCCCAGGCCCTGCCCTTGCGGCCGCGGCGGGATTGCGGCACCGCGGGAGGCGCCCGCAGCCCGCGCCCCGCCCGAGGCCCGCGCTGCCGCCGGCGAGCGCCGGGCTGCGGCCGGTCCTGCGGCGGCCGGCCGGCGGCGGAGGGGCCGCGGCCGCGGACGGAGCGCGCGGAGCGCAGCCGCCCCCCGGGGACAGTTGGGTTGTTTGTTTTCCCCGAATCGTCCGTAGGCATCGCCTGTTGATTTCTCTGTGGACCGTTTAAACAAACACCTTCCTGCCTTCGCTGCCTGGGGGCGTCGGGCTGTTATCCTGGACGGTTGGACCAGGCACCACCTAGGGTTTCCTAGGGAGTTAGGGTCAGGCGCAGCCCTGGGGACGCGGGGTTCCGGGGACCGCGGAAGTCTGGGGGTGTCCCACCTTTCTGCTGTCAGGGTTGCTCGGGTGCAGGTTTCTGTCCAACATCTAAGGGCTCTCGGGCCAGTGCTGGATTTACCAGAACCAGCCTGGGCCAGGTCTGGAGTTTCATGGACTTGTTCATGTCTAAGCTTGTTGCATCGCTCTCCAGATTTATCAAACCATTCCCTTAAGGAAATCTGTCCTCAGCGTCTGCTTAAATATTTTTCTTGGAATGGGGTTCCTGGTGAGGGATGTACTGTACAAGTGCTGATTAAAACATACTAATTAGACAAGTGTTTTTTGTTTTTTTTTTAAGAACACCAAATACTTATTCTCTTATGGGACTGTGGGTTTAATTGTCCCTGGGGAGGAAGAGAGCCCCACTCTACAGAACTAAGAGAGAAATTACATGACATTCCCAAGGTCGCATATTGAAGCTGTGTGGAAAGCAGAGTGTAAAGGCGCAGTGTTAGGCTGTTTTCAAAGTTTGCATACGCAGTTATTGTTTCTCTTCGTGCTCCCCGAAGTTGCTCGTACCCAATAGGGGCTGATTTTTCATACTGTTCTGAGTTTTCTGTATTTATTGCAGTAAGCAGCATTAGGTCCGAGCATGGGAGAACTTGAAGTGGCACTGATTTTTATTTTTGCTATTCAGACCCGATATATAGAATAGGTCTGCACAGGGTGATTATGCCACTTAGTCTCAACATCCTAAAAAGAAGGCCTTGAAAGGTCTGTTCAAAGCAAGAGCATTGCGGTGTGTACAGGAAATTCTGTCCATCCAAACTACACTGAGGGCGTTTTGTTTTGTTTTCATAGCGAAAGTGAAACTAAATGGAAAAAGTTATTTTTGGAGATATCCTCTGGTTCTAAGCTCTGGTTCTACCCAGAAGACTTGATTTCTTCCCTAGGGCACCCATCGGCGAGTCAGAGCTTACCATGCTGCCTGGGGAGAAGACGGGGCAGGAGATCTTTGGGTGTGGAATTTTCAGAATAAAAAATGAAGACCAGACACGCGGAGGCTTAATTTAATAGCGCCTCAGAGCTGATTGTGTGACACCTTTTTGTAGAATTTTTAGCAGAAATGTTCTTATATGATCACTTTTTTTCAGAATCAAGTCTTGACCCCTGGAAGTCTGAGGTAGGAGGATGTGGAGTTCAAGACCCTGCTCTCTGTTCCATGGTGCACCCTGGGTTTCAACAGAAGCTCCTGTGTGATAGCACTCACCTGTAATCCCAGCACTGGGGAGTCTGAATAGTTAGATCTGGAGTTTGAGGCTAGCGTGGGCTATGTAGCAAGTGCAAGCCAAGCCTGGGTTGCATAGCTACTAAACTCTGTCTTAAAAAACAGACAAACAAGCTGAAATATAGATATTTTCCACTTAGGTGCACTTAAAACTGTAGAGCTACTTGGGTGGAAAAGCAATAGATGGTAGGCATTTCGAAGATGAACTTGGACGATTGTGTTCATGGAACCTTTATCTCTTGAGCGTCCTAGGGCTGGGGTGGCTGGTGGAGCACTGAGCTCCTGGAACCGTTGGCACCCTAGGTGCCCTGGAGGCATGGGGCAGCCCTGCAAAGGCCAGGGCAGTGAGCAGGCCCGGGAGGGCTCCACCAGCGTGTGCAGTGCCAGTCTCCACGGAAGGTGGAGTTCTCCAGCAGTTCAGGGAAGCCAGTCGGAGAAGAGCCCGGGTCTAGAGATGTTTCTTTGTGCGAAACATTTGGAGAGGCGTGGGACCAGCTTTGGGCTGTGCTGACAGCTTTTGTGGTGGTCTAGGAAGAGCTAATGTCAGGTGTGGGAGGCCTGGGAGAACCTTGGAAGCTCAGTCTGGATCATTCTGGATCATCCAGATGTGGATCAGGCTCCTCATCTGCTTGTCTGCACATCTGCTTTGGGTTGTGGCTTTGTGTCCGTGGGAAATGGTTTCTTTTTGGTAGGCAAGCAACCTGGATAAAGATTCCTGCATTGTCTCTCTGATTTTTTGTGAACTTTTATGCCCATACCGTCCCTTCCAGAGCCTCCTGAGAAGGGTCTTGGCACCGCCATCATTTGGCTTCTGCTAGGTAGGTGGCTCTGTGCAAATCAGGCCTCTGTCCCTCTCTTATGAGCAACCAGGTCTGCAGCCCGTTGGCGACTTAGCAGTCACCTAGGAGTGAGAGGACGTGGCATGTCCACGGGGCGAGATGCTTTGAGGTGCCCTGAGGTCCACCCCCAGGCTCAGGCGAGTCCGCTCAGACATCTGTTACCTTTGTGCCTAGACCTTTGATGTAGGTTATGAAATGAGCGTGCAGAGGTTTCGGGGGAGCTGACGTAACTAGACCACAGGCTCAGTGGACTTGAGTTTCCGAGCATTCTCAGGCCCTCACTACTGGCAGCGCTGAAAGTCAGCCACGGCTGTGGACCGTGTGTCCCTGTCGCCACGATGCAGGCTGTTGACTGGAGCGGTGAAAAGTCTGCGGCCGGGCGTGGAAACCACCTGCTGCAGTGCAGCCAGTTGGGTTTTCCTGCCTCGCACTCAGGTAGCTCTGGCGCCAGAAGCACATCCTCTCCTGGAGCGGGCACGGGTGGGTGTCTGCAATGCTGGTTCCTGTCCCCTGTTGAAACCTGCCCGAGAGGTCGGCACCACCAGCTCTCTGTGGTCGTTCTAGCTGTCAGCCTTGTGTTCTTGGGTTCTGGTTCTGAAATGAGTCTCCTGTCCCCCCTCCTCCTCCTCCTAGCTGGGATTCCTCCTCAGCTAGCGCTCAGCCTTGCCCTTCCAGTCATCTGCACTTGGTGTGCGGGAGTGAGCTGTGAAACCGTCACCTCTGATTTCCGTTCTCACCAGGGTTCTCTGTTGGCAGTTTCTGTCTGTCCTCACTTGTTCATTTGGTAACATGGGTTGTATGTTTGGGTAGATTCTCTGCCTTGGCAGCTCGGGGATGTGGAGCTGAGCAAGCGGACATGATTCACAAGGGTCAGCTAGTAGCCCAGTAGGTTGCAGGTCGCTGACCGCATACTCGCACGTGTGGCAGTGTAGTGTGAGATGCTGTGCTGCAGGTGGTACCGGGGGCTGGTGTGGGTCAGGAGGTAGGCAGGGCACGCCAGATGACCTGGATGCTAGCCTTCAGCTGGCCCTGACGCCCGAGTGGGCACACAGCAGACCCAAGAGAGCAAGATCAGTTGGTACACGGCCTTTACCTGCCCACCCGCCCGTCTCCGTGCCCAGCTGGGTCATCCTGACCACTGTAAGCTCTAAAGTCTCCCGGAGAGCTCTTTGCCAGGCGCGGCTCCGTGCCCAGCTCTGTACCTGCGGACCTTTCTCGGGGTGTGAGGGACAGACGTTCTCGTGCCTCGAGCAGGGACCTACTGGTTATGTCCGGGGGGGTTTAGGAGCCTTCGGGGGGCAGCTGGACGATTCATAACTTTTCTCAGACACTAGATGCCGGGAGTTGGGCGGTTGTGAAAAGTCAGAGGGACTTGGGCGCCCGTGTTCTGCCTCGTTACTGGGTGCACGGTAGTATCTCCGCTCTTCAGACAGACTTCTGCTGTTGAGGCCGCGGAGACTGCCCGTGGCTGGGCTCTGGGGTACCTTTCTCCTGCTTCTGCGTTAGGAAGAGTGCATCGTAGATGCTTGTATTGTCAGTGTTTTGTCCACGGAAAGTTCGCTTTGGATTTGGGCCCGTCTGTTCACGTGCTCGTGACAGATGATAAGCTTCAGCGTGCTCCATTTGTGAGTCTCTTCAGGGTAATCTCGTGCAGCTTCGGACAGAAGCAGAGTGACGAGTGTCGTCGTAAAAGTTAGCTTTCTGTTTTGCCTCATTTCTGTAGGTCAGTAATACTGTCTTGGCCTGGGCATTGGAGAGGATCAGGGGAAACTTGAAGGGGGGCATTCAGTGAAGGGTTGGGGTTCGGTTCGCTCCACTACTAAGAATAGTGTTTATTCATCCTCTCAGGAAGGAAAGTGCTTTTTCGCAAACAGGTGAAAGAACAAGTAATTTCTCAAGGTACATTAAATTTTCACTTTGGGAAAAGAGTGGTTTTTCTTCCATTTTCTGTGTGTGTGCGTGTGCTCGCACACATGTGTGTGCGTGTGTGGGGTTGCATGTTCACGGGAGCAAGTGTGTGCACATGTGTGTGGAGGCCTGAGATTGATGCCAGAAATCATCCTTTGTCGCTCCTCCACACCTGTTGGAGGCTGGGTCCCTCCACCCAGAGCCTCAGCCAAGATCTCACCTGTGGTTAGCACGGCTGCCAGCTTCCCCGGGGATTCCAGTTCTGCCTTCTGGGGCTGGAAGGACAGGTGGGCTGCCACACTGCCTTGCGTTTGATGTGGGGTCTGGTACTTGTGTGGCAGGTGCTTTAAGCTGCTGAGCCATCTCCTAGCCCCAGAAGATAATTTTAGGTACATTTAGTAAGAAGCACCTGCCTGAATTTCACCTTTGGTGTTGGGCTTGGAAGGAATCGCGCCATCCACAGGTCGTGTACACACTTGGAGGACGTTATTTCAGAGTGCCATTCTGCTTTCGGACGGCCAGTCCTACCTCGCCTGTCTTTGCGGTGCTATCTGCCTGCTTGCCTGCAGTTTGCTGTTCCCTTCTTAACTTACAAAACATCTTCAACATCTCAAAAAGCATTTTGATAGGATTATTACCATGTACCAGGTAAACCTTTGGTGACACTTGAGAATTTCCCTTGTTTGATTGTTGAGGCCAGAACCTCCTTGGCACGTTCGAGTTGGAGGAGTTCCGCAGCTGTGCGGAGATCCATGCGGCGCTGTCGTTCCTGGGGTGGAAGGGGCGGGAGAACACGCAGCACTGCACGCAGGGTTCACGGCCCTGCAGCACGCTGCAGGCAGCCGGCACTGGTGGGGAGGGAGCAGGACGAGTCCTTGGGGCACCTCTGTAGAGTAGGTGCCTGTGTGGGGGTGCCTGTGTGGGGGTGCCTGTGTGTGGGGTGCCTGAGTGGGGAGGAGGTGCCTGTGTGTGTGCATGTTGGTGCAGTTGTTTGGGCAGCTTGTGTGCTCATGTATGTGTGTCAGTTCACGTGTGTGCGTGTGTGTGGGAGCAGGCTCAGCGCTGGGAGCTCTTGGAGCTGTTCATCTTGCTCGTCGAGACAGGCTTTCTCACTGTTGTGGACTTGCTGATTGGGCCAGGCTGGCTGCCCAGGAAGCCCCTTGGATCCCCTGTCTCCCCCACACCCAGGTTTTTACCTGGGTTGTGTGGGTCAGAGTCAGACCCTTACTATGTGTGTGTGGCCAGTGCTTACTGACTGAGCTCCCTTGGCCCCTCGATTTGTGCGAGTGTGGGGGCACTGTGTGCGCCTGTGGAGGTCCAAGGGTGACTTCAGGAATCAGCCTGGCTTGTTCCACCTCTTCTTTGCTTTGCTCTGGAGTTCCCCAGACTCCACCTTCCAAGGTCAGAAGTGCAGGCACCCACAATTTCCTCCTGACAGTTTTTTTTTTTTTTTACCATGGGATTTAGGATCTGAACTCAGGACCTTTTGCTTGCAAGGCAGAGGCTTAAGCCATCTCTCAAGCCCTCCCCTTCCCCCCAATTTTTTTGAACTTATTATGCAGTATAGTGTTAATGTTGGGAAGAATGTTATTACTTCTCAATAGATATTATGGACTGATGGGTTATTCTTGACTTTTTGACATGTTCAATTGTTGCGTATTGTTGAATATAAAATATTTGTCCCCTATGTTCTTTTTGACAAGTTTAGTACAAGAGGAATATCCCTTTTCTGAAATGCTTGGGACCAGAAGTCTGTTTTTAGAGATTTTTAAAATACCTGCATATGTGTCATGAGCTATTTGAGGGGTGGGATCCAAATCTAAGTGTGAGATTCACGCACCGTGTCAGCATGCTCAGTGCGTCTCACCACTTTAACAAGAGGCAGGTTTTCTCCGCAGAGTTTGAGCTTACGTGGGTTGCTGGTCTGAGTCTTTCTCGGTCGAATGCTGAGTATTGAAGTCTTGCTTCCTGTCTGTCCATGGCTTGCCCGCTCCCGAGCATCTTCTGTTACAGGATGAAGGCCAGGAAGGAGAGGTACTGCTGTGTCCCCGCGCCTGGCGCAGCCTCTGAGCCTGTTACAGGTCTGCTCGGAAGAAAAGTTAGGGAGCGTGTAGCAGGCATTCCTTGTGTCAGAAGTGTTTTCTCAGATGTGGAGGTGCACTAGGGCATTTCTGCTGACGGGCTCCTGGTGAACCCCTTCAGGCATCGTCTTGGCTCCCCAAAGGCTGCAGACGGGTGCCAGTGACCACGAGGCGATGCTCAGCCCTGTCCTTCGTGCCTAGGACAGCTTGACTCTTTTTTTTTTTTTTTTTTAGCTTGACTCTTTTTTAAACCTTTGATTTGTGGCTTATGTTGTCAATTCCCAGGAGGAAAAAGCATGCTATTCTCAAAAAGTGGAATGTTCTGTGTTTTCTGTTGAGTTGATAAAGCATCTGGAAGAAAATGACTAAAACTGTTTGTATCTTTGTATGTATTTAGTACTTGATGTAATAAAGCTTATTTTCATTAACCAAAAAAAAAAAAAAAAGCGGAAATGTTATTTACTTTGGATTGTGTCAGAGGTTGTTTATTGACCCTGAACTTAACTGATAACTCTTTCTTTTAGCCGGGTCACTTTTGTTCATAGGTTAAAAGTTTTAACAAAAAGGTCATTTTGGGTGACATATTCTGAGTAGGTGGTAGCTCCTCGACTTAAATTGAATTTTTACACTTTTAGTATTTATGAGAGAGAGAACATGCCTACCACATGGTGGAGGTTAGAGGAAACTTTTAGAAGTCACTTCTCTCTTTCTATCTACCATGTGGGTTTCTGGGGATCAAACTTGGTTTGCTGGGGTCCTAAGCAGGCTCCTTCCCCACTGAGCCGTCCCACTGGCCCCACATTGGCTTTGTTTATAGATGCACATTTTTGTCTGGTTCTTCCCCTGAGTAATACTTAGTTTTTATTTTTGGTATTTGTAACAGAGACTGGATAATTTTCGTGGGTAAGAAGAGTAAACTCAGTTTAAGATAAATTCAGTGTACTTTTGCAAAACATCAGCTTTTGGATGTCTGTGTGATGTAGCTAGTACAGTTTTTCTTTTTAAGCAGTTAATTTTTTGAAAGATTTTTGTGTATGGAATATAAAAATTCTCAGCTGTGGGTAAATTTTATGTTCCAAACAAAACGTAGAGAAGCTATGCGAGTAGCCTAGGTTTTGCACATAGCCTTCGTGTGTGATTGGCGGCGGTGTTCTCATGGGGATTTGGTTCAGAACTGCGTGCGGTGGCCATCTTTGGCCAGCCCACCGTTTTGCCCTCCTGGGGCAAGGAGTGAAGTGGAGCTGTGTTTGGTCCACAGCCCCTGCTGTAATGATGTTGATGTCAACAAAAAGCTCAGTGAGGTTAACAAGGGGCAGGAGGTGCAGCAGGCTCCACCCACAGCTGTCCCTCAGTTTACAGTGAGGCCACCCCACCCCCACCCCCACAGTTTCCTTCCTCTTCTCCAATCCCCCATGTGCTCATCGCCTCTGCCCGGCAGCTGGGAAAACATCAGTGTTCTTGCGACACCGACCATGCTTGTTTCCCAAGCGTGGACTCCACGTTATAAACAGCCTTGGCCAGTTGGCCTGTGCGCTTGGGTCTGGTTTGGTGGCGTGTGCGCGCCTGTGTGCCGAGGAAGGAGGCTGCTCGTCGCGACTTGCTAGGTGGCCTTTGCTGTTGGAAAAGGTGCCATGCAGTCATGTAGCTAAATGCCGAGCTAGCAGACCTGACGGGCCATTGCCGCCGGTCTTTTTGCCATGGTCTTTGTGCCAAGAAGGCATCTTGCATGCGGGATCCCAGGAGCTTCCCTGGGATTTTTCTGAGTTTTCCAGACTTTTTCTAAAGTGACTTGTGTTGTGATTCGCTCACTTGTGAAAGCCTCTGTCTTCCCTGTTGCCCTGTATTTAAACATTGTGTTTGGTCACATACACGCTGTCAGATACGCCACCATCGAAGAAGAGAGACAGCTTACTTTTCCTCTTTAAATTCCCTGCTTCTTTTTATCAGACTGTGTTCTAATTGCATTTTTCTTAAACTAAGCATGTTTGCCCCCATGCTTGACACTTGAGCAGAGGGAGTGCTGTAAGCAGAGGGAAAACTACAGCTCCACGCAGCATGACCACGCCATGAAGATGGAGGCTGTGTGGATTCGTGCACGCTGCCCACAAGCATGCTCGCAGAGCTGGGCCGTGGGGCCGTCTGTCTCTAGCCCTTCCTCGCTGTGCTGTCCAGATTCTTCCTAAGGGTTTTGCTTTGAGCAGCCCTGTGATGTGGGCTGGCACCCTGGCATTCAGGAAGCTGAGGCTGCGCAGTCGCATAGTGAGACAGGCAAACAGAAGCAAATATCTAGATGTTGGAGGCATTATCGAAAGTCGTCAACTTTCCATGCAGTAGAGACTCCTTCATTTATCTCTGAGCTCACACACTCGTCTTCTCAGGAGAGCAGAAGGTGCTGGTTGAGTGAGCGTCTCTCTTGGGACGAGTGAAGAGCCGGAAGTCCTTGGGGATGGTCAGTGCAACTCAGCTCGAGGTGCTGGTGACGGCCAGTTCTTGCAGGAGGCTGACCTGTGCTAGCGTCGTCTGGCATTTTATCATGGTGACACACTTGGTCTGCACAGCCTTTAGTTTTACGTTGATATGAGACATGGTGTTTCACGAAGCTCTGTCTGGCTGCCACCCTTGGTCCTTCTGCTTCTGCCCAGTGCCGGGATGGCCTGCCAAGGTTGTGTTCTTGTCGCTGACCTGTCTAGTGAGCACAGTGACTCTGCTGCCCTGCGGGTGCCTGTGGCCGTAACTAGAGTACTGTGTGGCCGTCACTAGAGCACTGGGTTCAGATCTGCGGTCCTGTGGGTGCCTGTGGCTGTCACTAGAGCACTGGGTTCAGATCTGCGGTCCTGTGGGTGCCTGTGGCCGTCAGTAGAGCACCGGGTTCAGATCTGCTTCAGAGCCAGTGATTCATCACTGGACCGCAGCACATCTGTGGAGCTGAAGGATCTGCAGGCCCCTCCCTGGGCGGGGATCTGCTCATGCTGTGACGGTGCTCCCTGTGCCTGCGGCCCAGCACCCCCACACCCCACAGGCCTGTCTTTCTTCCCAAGGTCCTCCCTGCCTTGCGCCTGTAGGACAGGCTGCTTCCTGACAATCTAGATTCTCTGCTGTTAATGTGAGCTGTGAGTGGCCTCAGCTTCCCGCGGATGCTTCCCGCGGATGCTTGGGCTTTCATGAGGCCACAGCAAGTGTCACCTCCTTGTACCACTACAAACTGGGGAAGATGGGAATCGTCTTTGTTCATAGTGATGGTTTCATTTGCTGTAAACAGCAGCCTCTACTGAGAAGGTGCAGACCTGTCTGGTGGGGTGGAGGGCGTCTTATGCCTCCCCCCAGATATTTTGGTGGTTGTTTTGGGGCTCCTGACATGGGCTTTAAAGAATGCTGAACAGGAAGGTAGAAACTGACCAGACAGGCCAAGCTTTGTTGTGCCCACCTTGTCCTTTCGGACTCACAGAGAAGATTCCGCAGGTGGATTTGCTACCCAGGAGTGTAGAAACAGCAGGTGTGCTATTGCTCATCCGAATCCTCTTTCCCACTTGCCTGCTTGGAAGTCTGTGTGCTTGTTCCCTTGGAAATACCTGCTAACTAAAGATTTCTTTGCAGGAATGCAGTTAGGGTGGGTTGGGAGTATAGATCAGTGGTAGAGCGCGTGCCTGGTGTGTGTGTGTGGCGCTGGGACGATCTCCTACAGTGGGAGGCAGAGGGAGAAGGATAATAGGGAAGGCTGGGCCACTAATGACAAGGGTTACCATCTTTATGTGTTTGTGTAGAGTCCTCTCTGGGGTAAATATTTTGACATTGAGCAGAGCTAAAGCAAATATAACTAAACTGAAATCTGCTCTGTGTTTTCTTGTAGGAGAAAACAGCAGTGCCCAGAAGCGGAGCTAGTGGGGGCTGCTCGGCTAGCGGGGGCTGCTCTGAGCACACGTCCAGGTGTGTCTTGCTGCGGAGTCGCCTTCCTCACACTGAGCACGTATGTGCAGCGTGATGTTCAGCCCCTGAGACTCTCGGGTCAAGACCGTTCATCCCTGGGCCGGTCTCTGTGAACACGCACGGGGTAAGCTCCTGTGCCAGTCTGTGAACGCATGCATGGGGTAAGGTCCTGTGCCAGTCTGTGAACGCACACACAGGGTAAGCTCCTGTGCCAGTCTGTGAATGCACACACAGGGTAAGCTCCTGTGCCAGTCTCTGAACGCACGCACGGGGTAAGGTCCTGTGCCAGTCTCTGAACGCACGCACGGGGTAAGGTCCTGTGCCAGTCTCTGAACGCACGCACGGGGTAAGGTCCTGTGCCAGTCTCTGTGAACACGCACGGGGTAAGGTCCTGTGCCAGTCTCTGAACGCACGCACGGGGTGGGGGTAGGCTTGTCCCTGTTCCGTCCCTGGCGCGTGAGGTAGAGGTGGGCGGGGTGGGCCCTCAGTTGTTCTCACAGACTCTCAAGGACAAGCGAATCTCTTCGCCCTGTTGTCCTGGTTTCGGAAGGACAGTTCACTTGTAGCCTCAACTCCAGCAAGTGAATTCTTGGCAGGGTAGTGGTGCGTTTCAGTGCGGGCCAGTCTGCCCTTGCGAAGAGACCTGCCGGCACCTTCTTTGCTTCCCAGCAGACTGGGAGGGACTCGAAGTACGAGCAGTGCCCGAGACCCTGAGAAGAGACTTGCTGGTTTGTTTTCATTTATTATATAGGTTTGGTTTTGACATCCTCGGCTTCACGCTTGACCTGTAAGCCACTCTCAAGAAACACTTCTGAGCTAGAGCAGTAGACAAAAAATGTAACACTCTGAGCGGCCCCCAGCAGTCTGCGCGGAACGTTGAAGCTGGACTTGCAGACCTAATACAGCTGAAACAGTCAGGCTGCATGGCAAGGAAGTCACTGCCTTATGACTGGCAGAAGTTACACGAAATTTAAGGGAGTGTCCTGCATCTTGGAGTCAGCCGGAAGTTCTACTTGTGAACATTAATGTGTGCGGATTGAAGTTCTTTGGAGAGAACTGCTGCCTGCATAGAGGAGGTCTTCAGCTTGGCCTTCCTTATTTGTCCTAGATGGGCCATGGCAGAGCCAATCAGGAGCGTGCTCCTTATTTCTTAGAGGAAGAGCTGCCCACGT
Organism: Typhlomys cinereus; assembly: GCA_023101885.1. Taxonomy (NCBI): domain Eukaryota; kingdom Metazoa; phylum Chordata; class Mammalia; order Rodentia; family Platacanthomyidae; genus Typhlomys; species Typhlomys cinereus. The sequence continues at coordinate 56,958 of JALPQD010000097.1, forward strand.
AGGTGGGTTCTGAAGCCAGCATGCAGAAGCCACAGCAGGGTTGAGTCCTGGCTGTTGTCACATAGCCCTGGGCAAACGCAACTCCTGCATGCTCGGCCCATGGTCCAGCCAATGTGCCTGCCCACCCACTCTCACGGCAGTTGGCACAGCAGGATCATGCTGGTTGGCTCTGACTGGCTTACTACTTTGGAGTGGTTGCAGTGGGCCCTAAAGTGAAGGAAGACATATTATTGGGGACCTTTTAATCTTTCAATACATGAAACCTTTGAGATGGCCCCTAAATAGGTTATTAAGATGATTTCTGAAGTGATCTGAATTTGAAAAGCACTCTGCATCTTTTTGAGGTTGTCATTCTACCTCCTAAGTGTCATTGTCCAAATGTAGCGTCTGTTAGAGTGGGCAGATTCGTAGCGTGTGCAGCTGGGTGCGAGAGCTTCCTTTGGGGTCGGCCCCAGCATCCCCTTGCCTAAGGAGAAGGAAGACGCCAGCATGGGCTGTAGCTGGATTAAGGCTGAGTTGTAGCTTCAGCACTTTACCGTCCCTTGAGCCTGGAAAAGAATCGGTTTCCTTGGCCTCAAAGTGAGACTCACCTGCTGCCTTGAGCCGGTTACAGGCTCATTTCTTGGTGTAGCTGCAGTAGACGCTGAGCCCCGCTGGGCTCCTGCTGGTCTTGGTGAAGGACTGTGATGATCCAGTGCTTTGGACTGCTCTGTTGTGTGTCACTTACGGGCTCTTTGGTTATCTCATGTAGCTGCACCAAACAACTGCTCTTCAGATGCAGCGGAACCTAAGACCCTCTATACTGCTGGGCTATTAGAGCATGCCCCTCTCATGAGGGCTTGGGAGCTAACTACACGCCCCGTGGAAGCACGTAGTCTTGGGAACTTACTACATGCCCCACGGGAAGCACATAGTCTTGGGAACTTACTACACGCCCCACGGGAAGCACATAGTCTTGGGAGCTAACTACACGCCCCATGGGAAACACATAGTCTTGGGAACTTACTACACGCCCCACGGGAAACACATAGTCTTGGGAACTTACTACACGCCCCGTGGAAGCACGTAGTCTTGGGAGCTTACTACACGCCCCGTGGAAGCACATAGTCTTGGGAAGTTACTACATTCTCCGTGGAAGCACATAGTCTTGGAGCCCAAAGTAGCTTTAAAAATATGGCCTGAGTCCACAAGCAAGGAAAACATAAACAAAAACATTTAGACAGAAACAGTTTCTCCGGCCACCCAGCAGTGGCTGAGTCAGTAGTAAGCTCCCAAGACCATGTGCTTCCTTACAGAATTTTATTATGCATTTCTGTTAAATTTTGGTCAGAAAAAGTAAAGGTGACTATTTAGCTTGTGAAATTTAAAGTGATATCTAATTTGTATAATTTTAGATACTCTTTTTTCTGAGTCAAGGTCATTTAAAGAATATATTTCTATATGAGAGGTTTACAGTAAACACTTTTGCTTGCAAGTGGGAACTCTGGAACTCACATTAAAACCAAACCAAAGCAAAAAACTAGAGATGTAGCGTGTGCGTCTGTAATACCAGCACCCCGCTGTGAGGCAGGCACAGGCTGAACAGCCCAGAAGCCGGGCCCAGCTGGCTCGTGTGCTCGGCGCAGTGGCACCAGGAGTGACAGTGGAAGGAGAGAAGCGATCCAGACTTGTCCCTTGACCGCGTGTGTCCGTGGCCTGCCGGGCCCTGCCATCCTCAGTAAATGCAAAGAAATTGCGTGGCAACGAGACAATGATTCCGTGCGCCGCGGTGCGCAGCGTGCTGGTGTGGCGAGTTAACGCCGGGCGTGACGGCGCAGTGGTCTCCCGAGCCGAGGCTGCTCCCCCAGCACCTCTGTGCTCCAGGATTGCCTCAGCCTCGGTGACGGCAGAACGATCGCCTCGCAAACATTTGGGAAAAATGTGTTTCACATGTAATGAAGCTGTTTTATTTAAACAACTTTCTACAGGACGTTCTGTTGCAGATCCAAGGTGAGGGTCTAGCCTAGCAAGTTCTCAACACTGTCCTGGGATGGAGAGATGACCCTCGGAAGTCCCATAACCCATGCTGCGAGGTGCCCAGGTTGTGAGGTACCTGTGCTGTAAGGCACCCACACTGCAGAGGTGCCCGCGCTGCAGAGGTGCCCACGCTGCAGAGGTGCCCATGTCTGCAGAGGTGCCCGTGCTGCGAGGTGCCCACGCTGCGAGGTGCCCATGTCTGCAGAGGTGCCCATGTCTGCAGAGGTGCCCATGCTGCGAGGTGCCCATGTCTGCAGAGGTGCCCATGTCTGCAGAGGTGCCCATGTCTGCAGAGGCGCCCATGTCTGCAGAGGTGCCCATGTCTGCAGAGGTGCCCGTGCTGCGAGGTGCCCATGCTGCGAGGTGCCCGTGCTGCGAGGCGCCCGTGCTGCGAGGCGCCCGTGCTGCGAGGCGCCCGTGCTGCGAGGCGCCCATGTCTGCAGAGGCGCCCGTGCTGCGAGGTGCCCATGTCTGTAGAGGTGCCCGTGTCTGCAGAGGTGCCCGTGCTGCGAGGTGCCCGTGTCTGCAGAGGTGCCCGTGCTGCGAGGTGCCCGTCTGCAGAGGCGCCCGTGCTGCGAGGTGCCCATGTCTGCAGAGGTGCCCGTGTCTGCAGAGGTGCCCGTGCTGCGAGGTGCCCGTGTCTGCAGAGGTGCCCGTGCTGCGAGGTGCCCGTCTGCAGAGGCGCCCGTGCTGCGAGGTGCCCATGTCTGCAGAGGTGCCCATGTCTGCAGAGGTGCCCATGTCTGCAGAGGTGCCCATGTCTGCAGAGGCGCCCATGCTGCGAGGTGCCCGTGTCTGCAGAGGTGCCCGTGCTGCGAGGCGCCCGTGCTGCGAGGTGCCTATGCTGCGAGGTGCCCGTGCTGCGAGGTGCCCGTGCTGCGAGGTGCCCGTGCTGCGAGGCGCCTGCGCCGCAGAAGTGCTGGTGTGGCTGTGCAGGGAGACGCACAGGCCTCGCGCAGCAGCGCTCGCGCATCCACAGAAGTGTTGCTGCTCCTGGGTGGTGGAGAAATGGTTTCTGTCTAAATGTTGATTGTTTATGTTTTTCTCTTTCTTTTGGACTCAGGTCATTTTTTTAAAGACAACTGAAATCACTTTTAGAAATGTTTTCTTTAAAAAAAAAAAAAAAAAAGAAATGTTTTCTTTTGAATGTAGCTTATCAAAATTGTCAGTTTCTTTTTAACATCACCAAAAAAATAGCTTCTGAGCTAATGTTTTAGTTTAGAAACTTTAATGTGTCAGTTAAGTTCACAACCTTTATGATAAACTCTAAGCACAGAACTCGGCTTGTAGAAGTGACCGTGACTTGTCTTGTGTCCCCGCCGACTTCCGTGTCTCTTCAGAACAAAGGAAGCTTACGGTAGCTCTCGTTTCTCCGCTGAACAGGCCCCCATGGCGACGCCGACCGCGGAGCCCTCGCGCCCGCTCGATGCTCTTGTGTGAGAAGCTCCTTCAGAGGTGCAGCTCGGCTCCGCCACGCAGCATGGCGGGATTCAAACGAGGCTACGACGGGAAGATCGCGGGGTTGTATGACCTGGACAAGACCTTGGGTCGCGGTCACTTCGCAGTGGTGAAGCTCGCCAGGCACGTGTTCACAGGCGAGAAGGTGGCGGTGAAAGTGATAGACAAGACGAAGCTGGACGCCCTGGCCACCGGCCACCTTTTCCAGGAGGTGAGGTGCATGAAGCTGGTGCAGCACCCCAACATCGTGCGCCTCTATGAGGTCATCGACACCCAGACCAAACTGTACCTCATCCTGGAACTCGGAGATGGGGGGGACATGTTTGATTACATCATGAAGCACGAGGAGGGGCTCAACGAGGACTTGGCCAAGAAGTACTTTGCGCAGGTCGTTCACGCGATCTCCTACTGCCATAAACTCCACGTGGTCCACAGAGACCTGAAGCCAGAGAACGTGGTCTTCTTTGAGAAGCAGGGGCTGGTGAAGCTGACGGACTTCGGCTTCAGCAACAAGTTCCAGCCAGGGAAGAAGCTGACCACCAGCTGCGGCTCGCTCGCCTACTCTGCTCCAGAGATCCTGCTCGGCGATGAGTACGACGCGCCCGCAGTAGGTAGGCAGAACGCCCAGAGTGCCCGGAGTGCCCGGGGCTGCCTGAGTGCCCAGGGCTACCTGGAGTGCCTGGGGAGCCTGGGGTCGCCTGGAGGGCGCGGGGTTACCTGGAGTGCCTGGGGAGCCTGGGGTTACCTGGAGGGCGTGGGGTCGCCTGGAGTGCCCGGGTCACCCAGCTATGGTGGTGTTTCCTAAAAATAACTTTGAAGAGTGTTTCAATTAAATGTGCTTTACTGAAGTGGGTGTCACGAATGCTGTGCGCCCTCCTCAGCTGGCAGGTAGATGTGTGCATCAAGTGTGTCTGAAAGTGTACTTTCAGTCTCCTGGGGACTCACTGTAGCTAAAGGTCCGAGCTCCTTTCTTCCTGTCCTAGGCATGTGCTGGTGGTCGCCCTGGCTGTCCCTTGCTGGGTTCTCACTGGTCATATCACAGGCGTATGAGAGAGCTGATATGAATATTGGTGTGCAGTGTTGATTTGGGAATTGATCTCTGCTGTTTCTGTGTCTGAGAAACAGAATTAAGTTAGATATGACTTAACATTCCCACGTTATCTTTTTTGCTGCTTCCGTGGTCCAACTCTGTTCGGAATAGGAAACACATCCCCAGCGTCGCGAGGACGGGAAGAGAGGGCGGAATCCAAGCTGATGCAGAGCGCCCGCGCTGCGGCTCGCGGAGGCTGCCCCAGCCCTCCCTCATCATCCGTTGTCGTGTCTTACTGCACAGGAGTTATGTTTGTAGGGGAGTGGGGACTGCTTTTCAGTTCAGGTCACTCTTGTGACCTGCTTAGAGCACCATGCAGGAAATTATTTAACTTGTAAGAATCTGTTGAACAATAAGTGCTATCAGCTTTTACTCTTTTTTTTTTTTTTGCATGTATAAGTGCTAGTGTGTACGTGTGCATGGATATGTACACGTGTGTGCCGATCAACTCATCCTGGATTGCTTCTGTCTTCTCATTGCTTTGCTCTGGGGATTCTCAGGCTCTGCCTTCCAGGGCGGTTGCAGGCTGCCGCCATTTCTGCCCAGCATGTTTACGTGGGATCCAGGATCCAAACTGAGGTCCTTCTGCTTTCAGGCATGTCTTAACCCCTGAGCCATCGCTCCAGTGCGATTTTTACATTTCTGGTTCATCTCAGAGCAGAATGTTCTGACACTGCACAGGCCCTCACAGATAGAAGGGTCCACTTGCAGATGCCACTGTGGAACGTTGGCAGCTGTGGGATGCAGACTGAATTTGCTGCATATCGAATCTGATTTCTGTGTCAGACTTTTGTGCCCTGGAGAGAAATGGTCAGCGAATGGTTTCTGCCTCCGCAGACAACCAGACTTGTCTCGGTCTTTCTTGAGGGCTTTTGAACCATTTACCAACAAGAAGCATGTTCATCTGAATGAAAAGGCCCTCCGACTCATCACAGGGAAGGCAAATGATTTTTTTTTATTTATTTATTCAATTGTGCATGTGTACGTATGTATGTGCGCGTGTGTGTGTCTGTCTGTGTATGTGTAGAACCACGGATGAATTAGCGAACCACCATGGCTGCCTCCACCTCCTTCTGCCCCGGGATTCACAGGCTCCGCCCTACCAGGACCAGAAACGCAGGCCGCCCCGCTTCCGCCTGGCGTCTATACGTGGGATCTGGGATCCAAACTCAGGACCTTCCGCCTGCAAGGCAGAGGCTTAACCCCTGAGCCACCTCTCCAGCCCCCACAGGGAAGGCAAATGAAAACCATAAACTGCTGAAAAAGGCAGAAGGCAAGATCAAGTGTTGTAAGCCGTTAGGAACTGTTGTGTAACTTAGAAGACAGCTTGGCAATATTTGGTAAAGAAATGCATACATATCATGACCTGGCAATTTGTGTGTGTGTGTGTGTGTGTGTGTGTGTGTGTGTGTGTGTGTGGTGTGGAGATGTGGAGATAGGGTCCAGAGCCTTATGCATGCTAGGCAGTGAAACTGACTGAAACACCACCCCCATGCCCCTCAAAGAACATTTTTTTAACATCTTCATGGAATATGTAGGCATTGTCAGAAGATTAAATTCTTCAGTTATTCATACTGAATTTTGAACTGATTGGTGAAAATATAACATGTATGTCAGCATGATTCAATTTTCACAATACAATGTTTAAAGGGAAAGGTGTGTAAAACAACCTTTATGTAGCAGCTTAAGGCGCCTGAAGCAGTACTATGTACGAGTGTCTGCATGGCGGTCACTTCTGAGGGGAGTGATTTGTTTAGCTGTGTTTAGTGTTTTCTAAGTTGGTCCTCTGGTGTTCACTTTAATGTCCTCTTTTCCATTTTATATTAAATACTTCATAGTGAAACTTCTGCAAAGTCACACGAGGAAAAGAAAATTAGGGGGTTGTTCACCAGCCTGACGGTGGCTACTTTCTTTTGTGAAGTACAGTTGGCTGAGGCTCACGGGTTACTTTCAGCCTTTAGTGTTTGTGTCTCTTTCAGTTAACTTTGTGTAATGTGACTGAAGTAAATATAGAACTGCTTTTAGAAAACAAATGGGCAGTTATCTTTCTGTTACTTTACTGTTGTGTCGGAATTAGTTGATTCACAATATTTTAGCAAAGTGAACATGAACAGAAATTAGAATGCGTCACTGCTGAGTGACAGATGTTCCTCAGTAAATCTCTGTGGTGTCTGTCCCTCAGTCTGGAGGTTTTAGGTCAGGAGTTGCCATTTTATTCTTATGTGTGGTGTGTGTGATACATATGTGCATGTGTGAGATGCACATGTGTATAAGATGTGTATGTGGTTGTGTGCAGCACATAGGTGTGTGTGTGATACATATGTGCATGTGTGAGATGCACATGTAAGATGTGCATGTGGATGTGTGCAGCACATAGGTGTGTGTGTGATACATATGTGCATGTGTGAGATGTACATGTGATAAGATGTGTATGTGGGTGTGTGCAGCACATAGGTGTGTGTGTGATACATATGTGCATGTGTGAGATGCACATGTGTGTAAGATGTGCATGTGGATGTGTGCAGCACATAGGTGTGTGTGTGATACATATGTGCATGTGTGAGATGCACATGTGATAAGATGTGTATGTGGATGTGTGCAGCACATAGGTGTGTGTGAGATGCACATGTGTGTAAGATGTGCATGTGGATGTGTGCAGCACATAGGTGTGTGTGTGATACATATGCATGTGTGAGATGCACATGTGTGTAAGATGTGCATGTGGATGTGTGCAGCACATAGGTGTGTGTGTGATACATATGTGCATGTATGAGATGCACATGTGTGTAAGATGTGTATGTGGGTGTGTGCAGCACATAGGTGTGTGTGTGATACATATGTGCATGTGTGAGATGCACATGTGATAAGATGTGTATGTGGATGTGTGCAGCACATAGGTGTGTGTGAGATGCACATGTGTGTAAGATGTGCATGTGGGTGTGTGCAGCACATAGGTGTGTGTGTGATACATATGCATGTGTGAGATGCACATGTGTGTAAGATGTGCATGTGGATGTGTGCAGCACATAGGTGTGTGTGTGATACATATGTGCATGTATGAGATGCACATGTGTGTAAGATGTGTATGTGGGTGTGTGCAGCACATAGGTGTGTGTGTGATACATATGTGCATGTGTGAGATGCACATGTGATAAGATGTGTATGTGGATGTGTGCAGCACATAGGTGTGTATGATACATATGTGCATGTGTGAGATGCACATGTGTGTAAGATGTGTATGTGGGTGTGTGCAGCACATAGGTGTGTATGATACATATGTGCATGTGTGAGATGCACATGTGTATAAGATGTGTATGTGGATGTGTGCAGCACATAGGTGTGTGTGTGATACATGTGTGCATGTGTGAGATGCACATGTGTGTAAGATGTGTATGTGGGTGTGTGCAGCACATAAGTGTGTGTGATACATATGTGCTTGTGTGAGATGCACATGTGTATAAGATGTGTATGTGGATGTGTGCAGCACATAGATGTGTGTGATACATATGTGCATGTGTGAGATACACATGTGTATAAGATGTGTATGTGGATGTGTGCAGCACATAGGTGTGTGTGATACATATGTGCATGTGTGAGATGCACATGTGTATAAGATGTGTATGTGGGTGTGTGCAGCACATAGGTGTGTGTGATACATATGTGCATGTGTGAGATGCACATGTGTATAAGATGTGTATGTGGGTGTGTGCAGCACATAGATGTGTGTGATACATATGTGCATGTGTGAGATGCACATGTGTGTAAGATGTGTATGTGGGTGTGTGCAGCACATAGGTGTGTGTGTGATACATATGTGCATGTGTGAGATGCACATGTGTGTAAGATGTGTATGTGGGTGTGTGCAGCACATAAGTGTGTATGATACATATGTGCATGTGTGAGATGCACATGTGTATAAGATGTGTATGTGCACAGGGGTGGCACATAAGTGCATGTGTCTGAGATATGTTTATGTATGTATGATAAATATGTGTGTGGTGCATAGATGCACACATGTGAGATGCATATGTGCATATATATGTGATACGTGTGTGTGAGATGTATACGTGCACGTATGTGTGGTACATGTGTATGATTTTCATATGTGCACACATGTGATGTGCATATATGCATGTGAGAGATACATATGTAATGTGTGTGTGTGTGTGAGAGAGAGAGAGAGATAGATGCGTATGCGGGACTGCAGGGCTGGGCATTGCATAGAGAGGCTTTCAGGGAATTCCAGTGTGAGCTGTTTTCCCTAAATCAGCGCTCAAAACTATGCTTTACATATATTTTCTTGTAGAAACCCCAAGCTGGAAAACTGTCGAGTCAGTTTTATAACTTTAAGCATTGCAAAAATCCTGACATTGTTTATGACTTTTCTCCTAAATTTTTGAAGTTTATTTTCAAGTTAAAATGAATTAAATATAGCATCGAGAACTTTTTAAAAAATCTCCCTTGAGATTCGGAGTCTCCTGGGATGATAGCTGTGGACCCAAGTGGTCTCTGTTAGCTGCGGACAAGCTAAAGATGAAGTGTCCAGTCTTTCTCTTGATTTGGATTGGATAGAACTGTACTTAACCTAGAATGCAGAAATTTGTATTTAGATTAAGTGTGGAACTGTTAGAATTTTAAAAGATCTTTTTTTAAAAATTTTTTATTTATTCAATTGTGTGTGTGTGTGTGTGTGTGTGCATGTGTGTGTGTGCGCGTGTATATGTATGTGTGTGAATTTGGGAACCACCATGGACCTTCCTCTACCTCCTCCTTGTTTACTCTGCCCCAGGATTCACAGGCTCCGCCCTAGCAGAACCAGAAACACAGGCCGCCCCCGCTTCCACCCAGCATCTATACGTGGGGTCTAGGATCCAAACTCAGGACCTTCCACCTGCAAGGCAGAGGCTTAACCCCTGAGCCACCTCTCCATCCCCCAGAATTTTAAAAGATCTTTGTATCTTACAATAATTCCTGTAATTGTAATTCAGCACTTAATGGAGAGTACACACGTTCACGAGAGGTCTCCTCGTGCATGTTACTGTGCAGAAGCTAGAATTCTTCATAAATTTCTTCTTCGTCTTACACCACGGTCTAGCCGTCACCTGCTCTTGGTAGACAAGGAATAGCGAGGAGTGCCCGAGACTCGATAAGAGCATTAATAAGAGCCTGCAGCTAGTGCAGACAGGGTGAGGCAGCTGCTCCCCAGCACCGTGCACACAGTACTCAGCAGTGCTGCTCCCCAGCACCGTGCACACAGTGCTCAGCACTCAGCATGCCCCCAGGGGCCGGCATGCTGTTCGTTTGGCTGCTGCTTCCTGACCCCGCCTCCTCGCTCTGGTTGTGCTCGGGGCCAGGCCTGCCCCAGGCGGCCCTGGATTCTCTTGGCACACACCACCCGGTTCACCAGGCCCTTATTCCCCAGACGTGTGTGTCCTCTGCAGTCTGTTCTTCCCCCTGTGCCTCTGTAGATACTGGCTGTCGTGGAGTCGTGGTGGGCACAGTGACAAGGTGACTACTCCTGCGTGAGAAGTCGACGCCCCGTTGCGCGCTGCCATAGCGCGGCCCCACGGCGCGCGGTGCTGGCTCTGGCTGCTGCTTTCCACGCGGGGAAGAGGCCCGAGGTGCTCTGTGGAAACGTGCTTGGGAATTCCTGAACCGTGGCTGCCGTGGGAGAGCGGGAGGAGGGCGGCCAGCGTGGCTTTAATCGTGTTGGGCCGGGTATCGGGCAGGTCAGTGTCCAGAGTCGGCGTCTCGCCCCCGTTCAAGAGCTGGTGTCCACGCCATGGCGGCTAGTCTCAGGCCACAGCCGTGGCCACGCCATGAAGCGGTGTGGGAGAGCAGAGTCCCGGCTCCTGAGGTCTCAGGACAGGCCCTGGGCGCGGAGAGGATGGACTGCTTTGCTTTTCTGAGTCTTCCTTGCTGCTCCTGTGCAGCCCAGACTGGCCTCGAACTCATGGCTGCCTCAGCGCGGTGCCTGGAGCCGCTGGCCCGGCTGTTCAGGCTTTAAATGTCGTCCTAGTGTGGAATCGGAGCATTCTGAAATAGGAAACCAAGGCAAAAAGTGAAGGCTTTCCCTCCTTCCTTCTCGTTCCTCTTCCCCTCCTCCCTCCTCCTTCCCACATGCACACAACACATTCAGCAGAGCGCACGAGAGCTGCCAGCAGCCTCACCTCTGACTGAAGCTCGCGTTCGCCTTCGAGAGCCAGGCGAGCACCGTGGCCCGTCAGCGTTGGCGCGTTGGCGGTGACCTGCGAGCAGCCCATCTGTGGACAGACGGGAGAAGGGGCCGGGATCTAAAACGCCCTGCGGGCCCCGCCCGGGCTCCTTCTCCGGAGGGGTGACAGCGGGCGCTCCACCATGAGATCCTTGGGGACTACAGGTGTCGCGTGTCCCCGGGCCCGGTGCTGGCAGTACTTCATGTTGCCTTCCAAATAAACACGAGCCGAGGAAACGAAAAGTTACCTTCTTTTCTCATGCATCAGGTTTAAAGTTGTGTGTATGTGTGTAGTGTTGCATGTGTGTGTGGTGTGTGTCTGTGTGCATGCGCGTGCATTGCATGTGTAGATGGGGGGTCATCAAACTGGAAAGCGGACCCTGAGAACGGGGAGGTCTTAGGGAGAGACAGAGAGGCCTGCTCAGACCTGGCCGGACAGAAGCGTCGATGCTTGGGCACACTGCAGACTGTGAAACACCCACTGTGGCTCTCCCACCTCTAGGAACCCAGAATCTGAGGTTGTAGGGGCTGTGCTGGAGGCAGGTGTGGACCACAGGGAGGTGGAAGGACCTTGACTGGTGACAGCTGCACACTGTGGTGATGGTCACATGACTCCTCGGTGCACTGCGTGGTGACACAGCGCACACTGTGGTGGTGGTGGTGGTCACGTGACTCCTTGGTGCACTGCATGGTGACACAGCCGCACGCTGTGGTGGTGATGGTGGTCACATGACTCCTCGGCGCACTGCGTGGTGACATAGCCGCACGCTGTGGTGGTGATGGTGGTCACATGACTCCTCGGTGCACTGCGTGGTGACACAGCCGCACGCTGTGGTGGTGATGGTGGTCACATGACTCCTCGGTGCACTGCATGGTGACATAGCCGCACGCTGTGGTGGTGATGGTGGTCACATGACTCCTCGGTGCACTGCGTGGTGACACAGCCGCACGCTGTGGTGGTGGTCACGTGACTCCTTGGTGCACTGCGTGGTGATGTAGCTGCAGTGCCAGCTTGTAGATGCACGCTACAGATGGTGGATCTGTGAGAACCTCACCGTCAAGAACTTGGGGAACGATCAGGGCAGTGTGAAATGTTTCCGTCTATCCATCTGGCTAACAATAAGGGTTACCCATCAGCTAGTGTGCGTCTCCTACAGGCTGTCAGCAGGTGACGTCACTGGCTCTGAACAGTCTCCACTTTCATAATCTGAGACAAGTCATCTAACTTCATTCATAACTGAGTGTGTGTGCGTGTGCATGCGTGCACGGGCACTTCTAGCTGAAGTTGTAATGCAGACAGTCTGATATCATGCACTCGCTTGGAACTGGTCATGTGTTCACTGTTACAGCAGGAAGATGCACTTTCCCTGCTCCTGGAGCATTTGTGGAGTGCATTTGAAGCAGCGGGTCTAGTCACGATGTCCAGAGCAGAGCTGCCCAGAGCAGGCTGATTTCAAGAACCGAGATTTGGACTTTGAATTTCCTTTACCGCATTCGCTATTGCAGTTTATCTTTCTCCTCAAACAAGGAGACGAGAAAGTCTCCTGACAAGTTGGATCATTTAAGACAGGTGGGCAGGTGTGTTCCCGTGAGGGCACACCTCCGTTCCCAGCACCCAGTGTCTGCAATGTGATGTTTGAAAAGGCCTGTTGTCCTGGCCCAGAGTTCTTTGTCTTGTGTCAGCCTCAAGTATATGTAAAACACTGTTCTTTAAAAATCAGTTGAACGGGCTGGAGCAATGGCTCAGGGGTTTAAGCTTCTGCCTCAAAAGCAGGAGATCTGAGTTCAGATCCCAGTTCCATGTAAAAACACCAGACAGAAATAGTGGTAGTCAGCACTTCTGGCCCTGGAAGGCAGAGCCTGGGAACCCCAGAGCAAAATAAAAAGGAGGGAGATGATTCCTAAAGTCACCCTTGGACTTCCATGGACGCGTGCATGTGTGCGCACACACATACACGCACGCACATGCACGCAGGCATGCACGCACGTACATGCGCACATACAGTTGAAGAGAATGCTGTTAGACTACCACACAAAGACATGCAGGTTTGAACTGCTCAAAACTCTGACTGCTGGCCCCGCATCCCTGGTTGCATTCCTCGGGGTAGACAAGTGATGCAAGACAGTTATGCGAAATTCACACATTGCCCTTTGCAGGCTCAGGTCAGGGCTGTGCACAGTGACCGTCGTTCTTGGGGGATTTGGAGCGTGTGGCACTGTTTGAAGCTGCGTTTAAAGTCACGCTTCCCTGGCATCTGTTCTCATGGATCCTCCTTTCGAAGAGTGTCCATGTAACACTCATAGTGAGACAACATGCCACACGTTGTGTGCACGTGTGACCGTCCTTTGAAAACGTGAAGTTCCTAGGCTTTGAGGCTGGCGTTACAGCAGAATCGGATGGCGGCTTATAAACAGGGGCCGTGAGGTGTTGAGAATATCTAACTTTGGGAAGGTATGAGTGTGTGAGTAGCTCCTCAGCATCCTATTTAGAATCCCTTAAGGGGTGTTATGGTTGATGGAAACTTGGCAGCAGCGGGGTGCAGACCACGTGTCTGGGAATGTCCCCATGGCCGAGCGGGCTCTGGTCACTGTCGCCTCCACCTGTCCTGAGGTAGGAAACAGAAGTGGCCCAGGCAGCAGCTCCAGCCCAGCTCCTGGCCTCCCGAGTGTGGACCACATTTGTCATCACATTTTCAGGGTTGGGGAGATGGGTCAGTAGGAAAAGTGCTCACTGCGCAAGCGTAAGAGTGAGGCCCCGAGTTCAGATCCTTCGCACCCTCATGAAAAGCTGGGAATGGCAGCCTGTGTCTGTGACCCCCTCACCGGAGAGATGGGAGGACCCCTGGGACATTCCTGCTGCCCGTCTTGCCGACCTGCCTGCTCTAGGTTCAAGGAGAAGCCGTGTCTCAGTCTTAAGGTGGAAAACAGTTCAGGAAAGCACCTGCCTTCAACATCGGTGTCTGCATACGCATGAAACGGGAGGTACCTGCACGCACGCACACATTACATGCACACATTACATGCACACACACATTACATGCACGGTACATGCACACATTACATGCACACACACATTACATGCACACACACATTACATACACACACACATTACATGCACAGTACATGCACACATTACATGCACACACACATTACATGCACACACACATTACATGCACGGTACATGCACACATTACATGCACATTGCACGTGCACACATTACATGCACACACACATGCATACACACATTATGTTACGAGGCCCCTTCAGTGCTTATGAAGAATCACAATTTGCATTTCCATAACCTTAGAGGTGATTAGCACACAGTAGACTCAGTCTGAGAAGGAGGCGCGTTGGAGGGTTGAGATGGTCGCCCTCATCCTTGATGGCTCTGGTCGTTCCCCGGGAGGCTGAGAGAGCTGGAAGTCTGGGCGCTCACAGATGCCCTGTGCGGGCGCCACGCCCACTGTTGTGTCCACGCAGAGCTGTTCTCCCAGCGCAGCTTCCCAGTTTCCTGTGTGTTCTACCATGTTGCTTAGACCAGCCACTGACCTGATGTGAGCTGGGAAGGAGCGGCAGTAACCAGAGCAGGGGCTTGTGGGTGCAGACTGGAGTGTGCCGTGTGACTAGGAATGTAGCGTGGTGGAGCACAAGCGGTGAGGCCTCTGCAGGTCGTGCAGGAGACAGTGACTGAGGCCTGCCTTGGCACGGGTACATCTCTCGGTGGCTAGTGACCACAGGAGAAAAGAAGCGCAGTGTAGACCTCAGCTGCACTGGACTCACACGCTGCTTCGTGCACAGGGATTTTAGAACCTTCTAGTGCCGTTTGCTTTTGACTCACATCCAGTTCTGATCAAAGAAGCTGAGAAAAATAGTGATTTCTGCCTAAAATCTTTCTTTTCATTTTCCTATTTTTAGTACTTTCTAATCTTTATTCTAGATAATTCACCTTAGAAATAATTTTATAGTTGGCATGTTATTGTTTTCATTTTGACCTTTTGATAGTCTGCCTAAAATAAACTTTACAATCTGAAATTCACTCTAACCCCAGAATTAGCATAATTCAATTGTATTATGACCAATAAACCCTCAGAGATAACAAGTGAGATTTCAGGGCCCCTTCGGAGACTCGTATGTCCAGTTGTCTTGAGAACAGCCTGAAAAAGGAGCCATAACGCCCATCCTTTGTAACATCAGACTTCATGATTTCTCTTTTTCTTCCCCATTAGCCAAATCAATTATGTTGATTATGTGATAATTTATTTTTCCATTTTTATTAACCAAAAGCCTATCTAGCTGGATCTGAGATTTAAACCCATGTGACCAGCACCCCGTGTGCACCACACAGCACCTGCTTCGCACTGAATTAGGCTCGCTACTGTCTGTCGACTTGTCTGTGGACAGTCCCACCCGGTCTCTTAAAAACAAGATGATGTCCGTCTGTCCCTGCATTCAGCATCCTTCGGGGTCTGCTTGTAGTTTTGCAGGGTACTTTACAACACTAACACATTAAGCTCAGGCTGTGATCCCCATCTTGGAAGTTTATAGTTTGACTTTTTAAAAAGATGAAAAAATAAGACAGATCCTGAGTCGTCATTATGCGGCTGCTCGCACCACCGCCTTGTGCAGCGGACAGTCCCGACCCTGGATGGGCCTGACGGAGCAGCTCCAGGCACCAAAGATTCCTGGAACTTGAGTTCCTCACTGAGGGAAGGTCTGGTAGAGCAGCTGTGTGGGTGGGCTGTGTGCTGGGCTGTGTGCTGGGCTGTGTGCTGGGCTGTGTGTGTGCTGGGCTGTGTGCTGGGCTGTGTGTGTGCTGGGCTGTGTGCTGGGCTGTGTGTGTGCTGGGCTGTGTGCTGGGCTGTGTGCTGGGGTGTGTGTGTGCTGGGCTGTGTGCTGGGCTGTGTGTGTGTGCTGGGCTGTGTGCTGGGGTGTGTGTGTGCTGGGCTGTGTGCTGGGGTGTGTGTGTGCTGGGCTGTGTGCTGGGGTGTGTGTGTGCTGGGCTGTGTGCTGGGGTGTGTGTGTGCTGGGCTGTGTGCTGGGGTGTGTGTGTGCTGGGGCTGTGTGCTGGGGTGTGTGCTGGGCTGTGTGCTGGGCTGTGTGTGTGTGCTGGGCTGTGTGCTGGGGTGTGTGTGTGCTGGGATGTGTGCTGGGGTGTGTGTGTGCTGGGATGTGTGCTGGGCTGTGTGCTGGGGTGTGTGTGTGCTGGGCTGTGTGTGTGTGCTGGGCTGTGTGTGTGTGCTGGGGTGTGTGTGTGCTGGGCTGTGTGTGTGTGCTGGGCTGTGTGTGTGTGCTGGGGTGTGTGTGTGCTGGGCTGTGTGTGTGTGCTGGGCTGTGTGCTGGGGTGTGTGTGTGCTGGGCTGTGTGCTGGGGTGTGTGTGTGTACTGGGGTGTGTGTGTGCTGGGGTGTCTGTGCTGGGGTGTGTGTGTGCTGGGGTGTCTGTGTGCTGGGGTGTCTGTGTGCTGGGGTATCTGTGCTGGCAGAGCAAGCCAAGAGCCAGCAGCTGTCAAAGGCCTGCTCCTGCTGTCCCTGCGGCTCCTGCGGCCCCTGCGGCTCCTGCGGCCCCTGCGGCTCCTGCTGTCCCTGCGGCTCCTGCGGCCCCTGCGGCCCCTAGTGACTTCTGCCAGGCCCTCCTCCTCAAATCTCACAGGCTTCTCTAAGTAGCAGATGGCCCTAGACCATCTCACAGAGTAAAATGCATTTAAGCCCCATTCTCTTATCAGATCCAACACTGCTCCAAAGACCCAAGCTCCTTCTGAGCTCATATGAAATTCTCAGTTGCGAATCCCTGTATAATCAAAAAGAAAGTTAAATATTTCCAGTGTTCAGAATAAACACTCTGCTCCAGAAGAGAGAGGTTATGTGGTCAGGAAACATGGAAGCAAAGCAAGTCTGTACCCCAGAAGGACAAAGACCAACTCCTGTAGCTTCACGACTGGCACCTGACATGTGGCAGCCTCAGCTGAGATCTGTCCTTACAGCCCTACTGTGTGCAGCATGCATGGGCTTTCTCCTGTGGGCTGCACTAGAAACTGCTGTATTCAGCTGCCGTCCCATGTTCTCTACCCAGGGGTCTCCAGTTCCACTCAGGCTGCACCCTCAAAGCTTCCCACACGGCCCGCCCTGGGCTCCTCACAGGGACCACACATGGACCGTACAGGCATTTGTTGGCATGGTGGTGCAGACCTCCAAGGCCCCGCTGCCCTTGCATTTCACTTGCCTGCCAAACCAGTAGCAGTAGACAGCGCCGGGGTCTGCTGCCTTGGGCCTCAGCTGCAGTGGTGTCCGCTGGGCCCCCAAGGGATGCGTGCTGCTGATGTCACAAGGACGGCGTCTCGCCCACCTGTCCCTGTCCTCACTTCACCTGCACGCGCGCTTTGTTCCTGCTTACACTGTGATTTGGTCCTTCTCTGCCCTTTGCTCCTGGTGTTCACTCTAAGGCTGGTGCAGAGCAGCCTGCACAACAGTGCACAGTGTGTAGCAGTCATGATAAAATCCTGAAGGGAGCAAGGAGGTTTTATTCCCTTGTGTAATAGTCCGGGCCGCCGTTGCTTGTCCAGCCTGGCAGGAGAGCCACGCCGACATCAAGGGCCGAGGGAACTGGCCACATCATCTCCACATAACGGCTGAGAGAGGGACGGTCCTCCCTTGTCAGAGCAGCACGTCTGGCCAAGTGTACACAAGGACGCCGCCTTCCTCAGCCAGTTCCTCAATCTTAGTCCCCCGCCAAGAGCTGGGCCTTCCCCTTCAACCAGACGATCTCTTGCAGGTTTGCTCTGGGCTCAATGCAACTAATTCTTTACACATGTGCCCAGAGCTCAAGCCATGAGCCATCAAGTTGACGCCTGTCTCTAATGCCGGCGTCCATCACTTTGAATTCAGCCTCACTTAGATTTTCAGGATGTGACAATTGAGGTGGAGAAATGTTGGTAGAAGGTAACCAAATGGCTTCTGTCCAGCTCCTCAGCCTCCGTCCCACGCGAAGCCTGCCGGCGCCGTCTTCCAGCCACATCGCTGCTGATGCCCTGGGCTTCGGAACCCCACGAGTGGCCGGTGAGCAGCACGCTCAGGCTTGTAGGCCGCGCCCAGCCTTTGCTCCGTCGTGGTGGCTCGGCGCTGGCGAGGCCTGTCAAGTGGCTGCTGTGGTGGCAGGAAGCAGAGACCAGACCACCAAGTGGGCGTCGTGTTCAAAGGCTCGTGGTGCCTTTGCTGCCGTGCCAGGCCGCCAAGGCTCGGTGTCTGTGAGCTTGCGGGCAGCAGACCAGATTAAACCGTGACAGGACCCTGGTTTTTGAGTCGTTGGCTTTCTGGTGCCCTCGGAGAAGCCCTCCCGTGTCAGCGGCGGCAGCGGGCACGGCGGCAGCGGGCACACTAGCTGCTGGTCACGTGCTGTCCACCTCAGTGTGATGTGGCATCTGACCGTCTCCACCGTAGCCACAGAAACATGAAGCCTAAAGTTTTTCTAGTCACAGCGTGAGATGGTAGAGAACTGATGAAACTAAGTCCTTTCATCAGAACTGGGGATTTTTCTAGGATTATGTTTATTAATATTTTATATTAATATTAATTTAACATTAATAAAATGTTATTAAGTAACAGTTGTTATTTAACTACCATTATATACCAGTAATAAAAGCCCATTACATTTCCATTCTTGCCTGGGTATCAATGGAAAGATGAAATTTACTTGACAGTGAATTTCAAGAATATAACTTGTTTAAAATCACACACAAAACAATAATTAAGATAAATTGTGATTGACATATGTTCACAGTGGCAGCTTGAGGTTGGAGCAGGTGATGAAAAATACACTTTGGACACAGGTTTAAATATCAACAACATAAATTTCCTTCAAAAACCTTCATGTAGGTCTGACTAGCCTGAGATTTTATTCTCACTTTTGAAGAATTTAAAGACTAAGGTGACGAGCTGTCTTTCCTCAGGTGGTTTGATTTTGAGTTAGTGCAAGTTCAGAGCCGAGACAGGTTGCTGCCCTGGGCTCAGGTCGGCTGCTTTGGGTGTCCACGTAGCTGTCCTCTCTGCTGCTGGACGTTGAGGCCGCAGGCTTTCCGTCAGCAACCGTGACTGTGGCGCTGATTTCACGCTGCATCCCTGCACTCTGCAGTGGTTCCCTGTGCCCCAGTGCTCTTTAGTGGTTCCCTGTGCCCCCAGTGCTCTTTAGTGGTTCCCTGTGCCCCAGTGCTCTTTAGTGGTTCCCTGTGCCCCAGTGCTCTGCATGGTTCCCTGTGCCCCAGCGCTCTGCAGTGGTTCCCTGTGCCCCAGTGCTCTGCAGTGGTTCCCTGTGCCCCCAGCGCTCTGCAGTGGTTCCGTGTCCCTAGTGGTTCCGCGTGTGTCCCCAGTGGTTCCCTGTGTCCCCAGCGCTCTTTAGTGGTTCCCTGTGTCCCCAGCGCTCTTTAGTGGTTCCCTGTGCCCCCAGTGCTCTGCAGTGGTTCCCTGTGCCCCAGTGCTCTGCAGTGGTTCCCTGTGTTCCCAGTGCTCTCTAGTGGTTCCCTGTGTCCCCAGTGCTCTGCAGTGGTTCCGTGTCCCTAGTGGTTCCGCGTGTGTCCCCAGTGGTTCTGTGTGCGACCCCAGCTCTCTGCACCCATTCTGTGGCGTGACACACACGGCCTTGTTGAACTTGGGTTTCAGCTTTTGCTGCTTTGTTTAATTTGAACCAAGGAAAAGATGTTTTATTAAATTTTATTTTCTAGCTTGGGCTTTACTGCCGATGTTTTAGGGTTAAATGGAAACAGCAGTCGAGTGGCGGCGTGGCAGAGCCCACATAGAGACCTCCATTCTCGCTTGTGCAGCTAGGCAGTATCCTCCCAGCTCAGCCTTCTCCACTTCCTTGTCTCTTGAGTGGCCCCCATCTAAGCGGGTTCTTAGACCTGGGGTCTTGGACGGTTCTGGCACCCGAAGTGTACATACCTAGCCGGGTGCTGTGTGTGTGTTTTGTTGACAGCTGTATTTCTTGTTTCTGAGCTGTGGGTTGGGAATGAGGAAAAGCAGCTGAGATGTCGCAGCCTTTGGCAAAGCCCCGCGACACTCTGGCGTCTGCGGGCGAGGGCAGTGTCTTGTTTCCTCTCTCAGAAGCCCTGTCTTCCTGGGGACGCTCATGACGCGGGTGGTCTTCAGGTGAAGTCAGGAGACGTGCGGACCTGACCTGCCCGTGGCGGCTCTGGCCTGGCTGTTCCCGCTGGGAACGCAGCAGTGTGGTTGCGTCGCTCCTCTTCCCTTTGCCTTCCTAACCGGTGATGTCCGTGTGGCTTGCAGACATATGGAGCCTGGGAGTGATCCTCTTCATGCTGGTGTGTGGGCAGCCGCCCTTCCAAGAGGCCAACGACAGCGAGACCCTGACCATGATCATGGACTGCAAGTACACCGTGCCGGCCCACGTGTCCAAGGAGTGCAAAGAGTAAGTGACGCGCGTGGCCGTCGCGGCGTGCCAGCACCGGCCAGGGACCTGCGTTCACCCTGGCTTGGCAGCAGCACTTCTGCTGCCCGATGTTCCAGGGAAGGTCCAGCGTTTGGTGAGAAGTTTACCGCTGAGGGCTGGGGAGATGGCGCAGGGGTGAGGCCTTTGCCTCCCCAGCACAAAGACCCGAGGTTGGATTCTGAGTCCTACGTAAAAACTCGGGGCAGAAATGGCTGTGGCCTGCACTTCCGGTCCTTGAAAGAGGAGCCTGGGAAATCCCGGAGCAAAGCAATAAGGAGGTGGAGCAATGCAGGATGATCCCTGATGTTACCCTTGGGCCTCCAAGGGTACACGGTGCTCTCGTCTTCACACACACACACACACACACACACACACACACACACACATACACAGAGTACACGTTCGCACTTGTCTCCCCCACATAACACATACACGAAAAGAACTTAATGCAACAGTAGTGAATCCGTTGCTCAGTTCCCCCGTATACTGCCTTGCAGCAAAGGAAAGCATTGTGGCTCTCCAGGTCCCTGAAGCAGTGCGGGCCTCGCGCGAGGCCTTCCTCCGGGTGTGCAGAGAAGGCTGCCTGGAGCAGGGCGTTCAGTCAGTCCCGCGTCCATGGCTGTACTCACGTTTGTCCCCAGCACATGCTGCTTGGTGCTTGTGACTAGAAACCACACAAGGGGCACCGCCCACGCTGAGGACGCCTCCCGGGCGCACCTTGTGTCAGCTGGTGACAGGGAGCTCCGAGTTCAGTCTGCGTTGTTCAAGAGCCGAGGCCACGTGTCATCCGCGTGGGCGTGCTGTGGATAAAACCATCCACGTTCCATCCTTTCACGCGCACCCTGCACTGTCCACTTACTGCGCCCTTCAGCAGCCGGGCCTGGGGCTTCCTGGCTCCTCCTCCTGGTGTTTGTCCCGGGCACGGACCACCGCTGGGGCTGCCATGCCGCTGCGCGGGCTGCACCTTGCTCTCTCGCTCAGACTGGTAAGATTTTCCTTTTCCTCTCATTTCACTATCCCAAGTCTCAACCAGCTGGGAATCATAAACCATCATTTTAGCGATGTTTGTATTTATTTTAACATGTGCTGCAGCCGGCCTGCATGGTTACTGATAAATGACCATCAAATGGCTTAAGGGAACAGGGGATTTGTTTTCTTATGATCCCTAGTTACAGTTCTTAGTCCAGCTTGACAGGAGAGCACGCACCAACACCAGGGCCAAGGGAACTGGCCACCATCACCACATAACGGCTGAAAGACGGACAATCCTTACTTGCCAGACCAGCATGTTTGGCCAAGTATACAGAAGGATGCCAACTCTCTCAACCAGCTCTCTGTGATTTATCCAGGGCCTAATCCCACCCACCGTGGGCTGGGTCTTCCCCATCAGCTAGACAATCTCCTTCAGGTTTGCTCTGGGCTTAACTCAACCATTAGCTCTCTATACCTGTGCCCAGAGCCCAAACCCTCAACAGTCAAGTTGACACCTGTGCTTAACTATGACACTCCACCCCTTGTCAACTCGACACAAAAACAATAGCACTTTTAACCTATAACTTTTCCTTGTTCCCACATGTGTTAAAAGTTATCTTAAAAATATAAATACATTTCATAAACAAATTTAAAATATTCTCATTAGAATTTGTTATTAAAATATTGGAACTAAAAGTCTTTCTTTAAATATGCCAAATAAAATCTTTACATATTCCCAATAGAATCATTGTAACAATGAGAAAACAAGTTAAGACCAAAGTTCAGAAATCACCACATCCTGTACTTCAGTGTCCATCTTCAGTTGCTCATCATGTAATCACGGCGGCTCAAAGATTCGAGGCATTTCCAGTCCCTGTCTGCAGCTTGAAGTTGTAAGAGCAGAGTTCCTTGAACCAGGCTGAATCTCCGCTCGCAGTCGTCCTCAGCACAGTCCCACAGTTCTGGCATCTCAAACACCACTGTACAGTTCTCTGCAGCTTTAAGCTTCACCATCTCTCGCAGGAACTCTACGCCTGCCACTTGGTGCCAAGCTTTTGCTGCTCTCCACAAACCCCTCAGTAGTTCACCCAAACCAGTATCACCTGAGGGACGCTGCCAGATTCCGAAGCGAGGGTGAAACACAGCTTGTTCCACTGGAGCTACAGCTGCACCAGATCTTGTGTTCTGACGCTGGAAAAGCCTGTTCCAGGCAGCCAAACTTCCAAAGGGCAAGAAACAGCTTTAGGCTTTTGGCCCCTGAAGGAATCTGGATTTTCAAACCACAAACTTGCCATATGGTAGTTTTCACAATTTCCACCATCCCAATACAAGTCACTAGGTCCTCCTTCATTGATACTCATTTCTCCAGCAGCAGCAGATATTCTGTTGCCTGCCCTTTCCACATCAGAGCTTCATGGCCACCAACACAGCTCTCCTCTGTCAAGCAGTCCAGTCTATCATCTTTAAAGTCCTTGTTCCCCTCATCACAAATTGGGCCCAAACAATACATAACTGTCTCAGTACTGACATTGGCCCTTAAACTCTGACGAATGGTATTAGTAATCCACAGAGTGAAAATCTTCAAGCATTTCCAACTTTGTCCAGTGAAACCATTCAAAAGCCACAAAATCCACATAGTCAAATTTATCAGCAATACCGCACTTCCTGGATACCAAATTCTGTTGCAGTCAGCCTGCATGGTTGCTGATAAATGACCATCAAACAGCTTAAGGTAACAAGGGATTTATTTTCCTACGATTCCTGGTTACAGTTCATAGCCCAGCTTGACGGGAGAGCTCACACCAACAGCAGGGCCGAGGGAACTGGCCACACATAATGGCTGAGAGATGGACAATCCTCACTTGCCAGACCAGCATATCTGGCCAAGTGAACAGAAGGATGCCAACTCTCTCAACCAGCTCTCTGTGATTTATTCCAGGGCCTAATCCCACCCACCATGGGCTGGGTCTTCCCCAGCAGCTAGACAATCCTCCTGCAGGTTTGCTCTGGGCTTAACTCAGCCATCAACTCTCTACAACTGTGCCCAGAGCTCAAACCCTCAACAGTCAAGTTGACACCTGTGCTTAACTGTGACAATGTGTGTTTATGTTTGGGTACTTAATTTAAGAAACATCTAAAGCTAATCCTTATCTTTATTGTCTTCTGAAGCAACTCAAAACATTAAGAACATTTTGACCATTATCTAATATTTGAGTAATTTTTCTAACTCCGCACATGAAATGATATCTGTATCATACAGATGACGGCTCACCCTGCAGTGGAAGGAATGTTCTTCTTTTGATGATACGTCGGGGACTTTGTTAGGTGGTGGTCTGCCTGTGGCCCACTCTTGAGAGGTGGTCATCAAGTCAGGTCCTCGTCACTCAGCCCCTTGAAGACCTGCTGCCCTCTCCTCGGGGGTCTCTCTCCTCTGGGGTCTCTCCTCTGGGGTCTCTCTCCTCTGGGGTCTCTCTCTCCTCTGGGGTCTCTCTCTCCTCTGGGGTCTCTCTGGGGTCTCTCTCCTCTGGGGTCTCTCTCTCCTCTGGGGTCTCACTCCTCTGGGGTCTCTCTCCTCTGGGGTCTCTCTCTCCTCTGGGGTCTCTCTCCTCTGGGGTCTCTCTCTCCTCTGGGGTCTCTCTCCTCTGGGGTCTCTCTCCTCTGGGGTCTCTCTCTCCTCTGGGGTCTCTCCTCTGGGGTCTCTCTCTCCCCTGGGGTCTCTCTTTCCCCTGGGGTCTCTCTCCTCTCTGGGGTCTCTCTCTCCTCTGGAGTCTCTCTCTCCTCTGGGGTCTCTCTTCTCTGGGGTCTCTCTCCCCTGGGGTCTCTCTCTCCTCTGGGGTCTCTCTCTCCTCTGGGGTCTCTCTCCTCTGGGGTCTCTCTCCTCTGGGGTCTCTCTCTCCTCTGGGGTCTCTCTCTCCTCTGGGCTCTCTCTCCTCTGGGGTCTCTCTCCTCTGGGGTCTCTCTCTCCTCTGGGGTCTCTCTCTCCTCTGGGGTCTCTCTCCTCTGGGGTCTCTCTCCTCTGGGGTCTCTCTCCTCTGGGGTCTCTCTCCTCTCGGGTCTCTCCTCGAGTGGTAGTGATTTGCGTCCTGTCCACATGTCAGTGCACGAGCAGTACTTGGAATCCTGCTCTGTTCTTGCCTGGACATCCGTGTCAGTCGACAGACACAGTTCATAGGTTCTCCTCAGGACTACTTTCAGACTTTGCCATGGTTTTTACCTCAGAACGCTGCTTCCTCGAGATGGACAGTCTGTCCCAGATGCTTATGGTTACATTCTGTGTTCGAAGCTTCTAGTATTTGAAATTTACTTTTTTTCTTTTTTTGAGTTTTTCTTCATGGTTTTAGATTTGTGGTAGTTTTGTGACGTCCTCCTGCAGGAAGGTTTACCTCCAGCCACGGCTCCTCCCTCCTGCAGGAAGGTTTACCTCCAGCTGCGGCTCCTCCCTCCTGCAGGAAGGTTTACCTCCCGCCATGGCTCCTCCCTCCTGCAGGAAGGTTTACCTCCCGCCATGGCTCCTCCCTCCTGCAGGAAGGTTTACCTCCAGCTGCGGCTCCTCCCTCCTGCAGGAAGGTTTACCTCCAGCCACGGCTCCTCCCTCCTGCAGGAAGGTTTACCTCCAGCTGCGGCTCCTTCCTGCCACCTTTGCTGTCTAGTCACATGGGCTCTGCTGGGTGGAGCAGATTTGCCGGGGGCCCAGCTCATATGTCACAGGGACCCCCACCTCACCAGTGCCTTGTCTGCTCGCCGAGAGCATGTCCTTCCTCTGCGGCTCAGCAGGGGTGCTCGCTCTGCACGAGGCTCCTTGCCCCTCCTGTCCTGCTTCTCTTTTACCAGCGCAGCCTCAGCACTGAGCGCAGAGTCAGGTGGTCCCGGTGCCTGCAGTGCACAGGTCAGACTCCCCGTCCCGTCGTGCAAATGCGGGGCAGGCGTGGCCACCTGTCATGCCAATCTTGAAGGAAGAGGTGGATCCCCAGAGCAGCTGGCCAGCACGCCTGGCTGTGTTGGAGCCTGGGTGTGACCGAGTGCTCCCGACTCAAGGGTAGGGAGAATTCCCGACTGCAGCTCTGGACGTGACCATGGTGCACATCACACGTGCGTACGTGCGCAGACAGCAGGCACACGTGCATACACTCTAGCACATGGATGTGTGAGCGCATGCGTGTGCATGCGTGCGGTGCTGCTGCAGAAGGAAGTCGGCTGCCACCATGTTGCTTGTCCTGCGTCACTCTTCTTTGTTACTCAAGTTCCTTATTTCATTTTTTTTTTTTTATTCAATCATGCATGTGTGCATGTGTAGAACCACGGATGAATTCGGGAACCACCGTGGACGCCTCCACCTCCTCCTTGTTTACTCTTCCCGGGATTCGCAGGCTCCGCCCTACCAGGACCAGAAGCGCAGGCCGCCCCCTCTTCCGCCCGGCGTCTATCCATGGAGTCTAGGATCCGAACTCAGGACCTTCTGCCTGCAAGGCAGAGGCTTAACCCCTGAGCCACCTCTGCAGCCTCCCGTTGTTTATTATTTTGCCAATATGGTGTCTTTAAAATATTTTTCTTTTTAAAAGTTTTAGTGCACTCTTGTTCATTAGAAGAAGAGGAGAAGAGAGGAAGGAAGGGGAGGAGGGCAGGAGGAGGAGAGGAGGCGAGCAGGACATGTCAGGGGTTGGGAGCCAGGTCTGGTGGGCTCTGGACGCAGAGTGCTGCCGGGTCCGTGCGGAGGCTCCTTCCTGCTGTCCCGCTGACCTTTTGTTACAGTTCACACGCGCTGCGGGGCCTGTGCCACCGTGAATACGTGGCGGTCAGGAGCCGGTGGGCACGAGTGGTTTTCTCTTCCCACCGTGTGTGTTCTGGGGATTGAACTGAGGTCCTCAGACTCGGGGGCGGCTCCTTCCCCTGCGAAGCCGTCTCACCAACCCTTTGAGATAGGTTTCTCGGCACGTGATGGTTCCTTCCATCAGAGACATTCACTTGTAACACGCACCGAGCCAGCACGCGCTCAGAGCACAGGTTGACACCTGGGGGTTCTCTAGAACTCGGGGGCCCCAACATACCAGTCCCCTGTCCTGAGCTAGTGGCCCTAGGGGAGTTGATCCTAAACACGAGGACGGTTGTTATTGGTGACGTGCACCATCTTTACAACTCCCGCGAACGTTGCTGTAGTAACGAGCCTCCCTCTTTGCAGCCTGATCACACGGATGCTGCAGAGAGACCCCAAGAGAAGAGCGTCCTTGGAGGAGATTGAGACGCACTCGTGGCTGCAGGGCGTGGACCCGTCCCCTGCCACCAAGTGCAGCATCCCCCTGGTGTCCTACAAGAACCTCTCGGAGGAGGAGCACAACAGCATCATCCAGCGCATGGTGCTCGGTGACATTGCAGACCGAGACGCCATCGTGGAGTACGTCAGGGCTGCTGGGGCCGGGTGGGGGCGTGTCGCGGGGCCTCGGAGCGGGCTCTGGGCTCTGCAGAGCCTCTGGATGCTGCGAGTGTGTTGGTTACAGTTCTGCGCCTGGCAAGAAGCTGTCAGGAGAAGGGTTTATTTCCGTCCAGTTCAGGACACGCGTCCATCATGGCGCCAAGGCCGGGAGGAGACCAGGAGGCTCCGCCCACGTTGCATCTGCAGCCGGGATGGCTCGTGCGCAGGAGGTGGGCTGCGCTGTAAAGCCCCTGGCCCACCCCGTCGTCTCTCCTCCACGAGGTTCCACAGCTTACTGGCCTGCACCACAGGCCTCCCCAAGTGTCCAGGCTGCACTTACAGACGTGTGCACCCAAACCCAGCGCAGGTCCCATTGCAGCAGTATGTCATTTACAAAACTGGCACATGAATTTTTGTGTTTTGTTTCCACTGCTGTGGTTGGGTGCCGCTTTGCCTGCCGGCGGCCTGGGTGCCGTGGCCCTCCTGCTGCCCGTGGAGGTGGTCACTGTGTCCCACACACTGTCTCCGCAATAGTCTCATCTCTCCTGGGTCTTGCTTGGTCCCACTGTGGTGCCAGTGGGGTGAACTGGTGAATGGGGCGGGCTCACATCTAGGCGACTCAGGCTCCAGCGCAGCCACGCGCTGCCCTGTGCAGCTGACTGCACTGCAGTACTGTGCTGAGTGCTGCAGGAGCGACCGTGCGACCTCTGAGCCCTGTGGCGCCTGCAGACGGCACGAGTTGTTCATAGAATCTTTTCCGCTGAAGCCAGGACCGGGAGAGGCTGCATGCAGCCCACAAGGCAGAGGACGGTGTGGTCCTCAGCCCGGAGATGCGAAGTCTCATAGTCGTGCCTGGCAGCCGAGATGAGCTGGCCATGGGCAGCACTGATGGAGGCGGCCACGGGCAACCGAGATGAGCTGGCCACGGGCAACCGAGATGAGCTGGCCATGGGCAGCACTGATGGAGGCGGCCACGGGCAGGCTTTGCCCCAAGAGCAGGAAGCAGGTTCCTGTGGCCAGGCTGTGGCGGCTGCCGCGCAGACCTGCGAGAGCTGCTGCAGGTGGACCTCAGGTCCATGCTGTTGGCTGTTTCAGGTGCACCAGCGGTGTCTCTGCTGAAGGCCAAGTTGTGAAGGACGCGCCTTTCAGGGTATTTGTTGCAGTCGCCTGCATGGTGGCTGATAAATGACCATCAAATGGCTTAAGGGAACAAGGGTTTATTCTCTCTTACGATTCCTGGTTTCAGTTCTCAGTCCAGCTTGACGGGAGAGCACGCACCAGCACCAGGGCTGAGGGAACTGGCCACACCATCACCACATAACTGTTGAGAGAGGGACGATCCTTACTTGCCAAGTGAACAGAAGGATGCCAACTCTCTCAACCAGCTCTCTGTGATTTATCCAGGGCCTAATCCCACCCACCATGGGCTGGGTCTTCCCCATCAGCTAGACAATCTCCTTCAGGTTTGCTCTGGGCTTAACTCAACCATCAACTCTCTACAACTGTGCCCAGAGCTCAAACCCTCAAGAGTCAAGCTGACACCTGTGCCTAACTATGACAGTATTCTAGCGCACAAAAATGGGGTTTGCAAAGACCCGTGAACAGCATAGTTTCACTTCTGGGCTGTGGGGGTGCAAGCATCCTGGCGTGGCCCAGCCAGCTGTGGGCATCTCTTGCAGTTGCTTTGTAGAATTTCAGTTGTAACTGAGTGACTCCAGCTTTTCCTGCCACTCGTGTTTTGCATCTCAAGGCTCCCCAACCACGCCGGCCCCTGTCCCCTGCCTCACTGGTCCAGCCCCGGGACCGCCGGCAGCTCACACCTCGCTTGTCCCCACAGAGCCCTGGAGACCAACAGATACAACCACATCACCGCCACCTACTTCCTGCTTGCCGAGCGCATCCTGAGAGAGAAGCAAGAGAAAGAGACCCCGAGCAGGTCCGCGAGCCCCAGCAGCATCAAGGCCCAGTTCAGGTGAGGGGCCCCCCGGCCGATTCAGCAAGTGGGTGTTTGGAAATGGGGGAGGGGGGCAAGAAGACAGCCAGCGCTCCTCCGGCAGTGCTGCCCCCACTTCCCTCCCATCCCCGTCCCCCGTGTCCTTGCCCCTCTGCCCTCCTCCTTCCCTGTGTCCCTGGCCTCTCCCAGCTGCCTAGAGCCAGAGTAGCTGCCTGTGAGTTTCCAGATGTCACTTAAGATTTCTTCTGAAAACAATGTGGAGTTTTCCCTCAGTAGGGACAGAAGGACGTCTGTGCCGTGACTGCCTTAGGGGTCAGGGATTCGCCTCCAAGGTCACTTAGCTCTGCCCAGGCTGCCCAGGGGAGCCCCGCCTCCTCACACTCCTCCACACTCCTCCACACTGAAGCCTGCCCAGGTCACAGCAGCTCTCCCGCCTCTTTCCTGGCACAGCCCTCAGGTTGTGGCTGTCGATAGCACTGGTGTGGTGGACGCCATGTTTGTTAGTGATAGCCACGTTCACCTGTTGGTAAGATGGGCTTCCTCAGTGCTGCGCCGTGGTCACCTCATGTGTCACGTGCTGCTGCGCAGGTGCACAATGCGAGCAGGTCCTGGGTGACCTCTCTCCAGCAGGCTGGCGCTAAGCCAGAGGGAGGGAAGACCCGCGTCTGTGCCCCTCCGAGGGGGGCCGCAGCTCACAGTCCCTCACCCCTCGGCTGCTCTGCTGCTGCGTGTGGCGCACGGCTCTCGAGGCAGCTCCGTCCTGCAGTGCAGTAGTAGAGCCCCGCTGCATCCCAGGCCACGTGTTGTGCGAACACTTTTCTTGGGGCGACGTCACATAAACATCTTCCCACTCCAGATAGAGTTCATGACAAAGTAATGAAAAACCAGTGCAATTATTGGGGCTCTTACAGGAGCAGGTGAGGTCACTGCAGGAGCAGGTGAGGTCACTGCAGGAGCAGGTGAGGTCACTGCAGAGCAGGTGAGGTCACTAGAGGAGGAGGTGAGGTCACTAGAGGAGGGGGTGAGGTCACTAGAGGAGGGGGTGAGGTCACTAGAGGGGCGGCTGAGGTCACCACAGGAGTGGGCTAGAGTCTTGGCGTGAGCTACTTGGTGTTCCAGCCACTTGGATGACTCTGCAGTGGAGATTGGGCCGGGAGCCTTTGGGCCGCCAGCCCGTCCGTTGAGTGCTGCGGCGCTGCGCTGCGGTGCTCCTTGGGGCGCTGCCGGAGCTGGCGAGGTTTCTACTGGAGGCGTGCATGGGACGGCACAGCTCTGCAGCCTCCGCGTCACCACCAAGCGTTCCGCGTGGCCTGATGACTGCTGGCCCTAATCTACCCGGGGAGCAGCATCGGGTCTCTTAGGTGCAGCATTAACCCCTCGCAGTCCCACTGAGAGAGCCAGGGCAAGAACCAGAGCAGGACGTGATGTCATGTGAGAGCCAGAGAGTGGTTCGCGATGTCATGCAACGTGTGACGTCACACAGCACGTGATGTGTTGAGTGACATCATGCCACGAGGCATCTGGGAGAGTGATGTCTACGCTGTGTGCCCTGCAGCACTGTCTTGACAGCTTGAGGTGTTGGTGAAGAAAAACGGCCGCTCCTTGCTGTGCCTTCTGACGGCTGGGCGGGGTGTCCCCAACCCTGGCTGCCCTGGGGGTGCTGCGCGGTGGGCGGGCTGTGGCCTGGGCTCGCCCCGCCCTCTCACGTGCTTCCCTCCTCCCGCAGGCAGTCCTGGCCCACCAAGATCGACGTCCCGCAGGACCTGGAGGACGACCTCACAGCCACTCCTCTGGCCCACGCCGCGGTCCCCCAGCCCCCCGCGCGGCCCGCGGACGGCGTCCTCAATGGCCACCGCGGCAAAGGCGCGTGCGAGGCCGGTCGCAAGGACGAGCCCCCCGAGCTGGCCGCGCCCGGCCTGGCCCCCGGGCCGCCTGCAGGCCTGAAGCCGGCGGGCGGCGGGCGCAAGTGCCTGTTCCGGGTGGAGGAGGACGAGGAGGAGGAGGAGGAGGAGCGCAGGCCCGTGGCCCTGGCCACGCACGTGGTGCTGCGCCGCAAGCCGTCGGTCACCAACCGGCTGACGTCGCGCAAGAGCGCGCCGGTGCTGAACCAGATCTTCGAGGAGGGCGAGTCGGACGACGACTTCGACATGGACGAGAACCTGCCGCCCAAGCTCAGCCGCCTGCGCATGAACATGGCGTCGCCGGGCGCCGTGCACAAGCGCTACCACCGCCGGAAAAGCCAGGGCCGCGGCTCGAGCTGCAGCAGCTCGGAGACGAGCGACGACGACTCGGAGAGCCGCCGGCGGCTGGACAAGGACGGCGGCTTCTCGCACCCGTGGCACCGGCGCGACAGCAGCGAGGGGCCGCCGGGCAGCGAGGGCGACGGCGGCGGCCAGGGCAAGCCGAGCGCGGGCGGCGGCGGCGCGGACAAGGCCAGCCCGGGCGAGCCGGGCGCGGGCGGCGGCGGCCCCGCGGGGGGCGCGGGCGGGACCCCCTCGGGCGCGGCGGGGTCCTCGCGGCGCTGCGCGGGGCCCGGCCCGGCCGCCTGCTGCGCGGCCACGTCCCCGCGCGGCGCGGGCGAGCTGGCGCACAGCCTGAAGCTCGTGAGCCTGTGCCTGGGCTCGCAGCTGCGCGGCGGCGCCCAGTACCTGCTGGACCCGCAGCAGGCGCTGGCCCTGTCCAGCGTGAAGGTGCAGGAGAAGTCGGCCTGGAAGATGTGCATCGGCGCCCCGGGGACCGCGGGCCCGGCCCCCGCCGGGGGCGCCATCAAGTTCTTCTCGGACCACGTGGCCGCCCCGGTGTCGGAGCTGGAGCGGATAAAGAGCCTGAGGAACAGCGTGCTGCAGCTCCCGCTGTGCGAGAAGACCATCTCGGTGAACATCCAGCCCGGCCCCAAGGAGGGGCTGCTGTGCGCCTCCAGCCAGGCCAGCTGCTGCCACGTCATCTGACACGCACGGCCTCGCGACCGCGCCTCCTGGGTGCGACCCGCGCCTCCTGGGTGCGACCCGCGCCTCCTGGGCGGGGTGTGCTGAGCATTTATTTATTACCTTCCATTTGTTCTGACGACGCGACAACGCATGGTCCTTGTGCATGCTGCTAGATGCCACTTTCCTTTCCAGCCAGAAAGTCTACTGTGTAATTTTACATTCATGATTTTAATGTGGATGATCAGGATTAAATTACATTGTATATCTGGAACCTCATGGATGGAGCACTTAGAAATTCCATGTTCTGCACTTAAGCTAGAGAGAAAATATGCTTTCGTTTCCTTGTGAAAAATCCCAAGTTCTGCCCCCCTCCTGTGGTGGGGAGACCCCTGCTCCAGGCACGCGGTGCCCGAGAGAACCAAAGCAATATAACGTGGCCGTGCCGCAGGCCTGCAGGGCGCAAGGCCGCACGTGGCTGTCTAGGGCCTGTGCGAGCAAGGACCACCGTGTGCACACCCCACACCTGTTTGTCTTAAGCTATAGAATGAAAAATGTTGGGGCTCTTAAAACTTCACCAACAGATTTCCTTTTTTGTACTAGGAGAGATCAGCTACGTAGATTTGTAAGGCAGCTTCCCCATAGTGAATTACCTGCAGACAATCTTTTGTAACGTGATGAGGTGAATTAATGTCTTAACTCTACCTAGAGTGCGCGCGTCTGTCAGAACAACCCGAGTGCACTGAGGGTCCCCAGCCACACAGCTGGCGCGCAGGTCCCAGTGGCTAGAGCCTAGCCAGCAAAGCTGAGCACGCGCTCAGTCCTCGGGCGGTTCCATTCAGCCGCCATCTGCAGAGCTACTCAGAAAGGGTAGAAACTCCTCGTGCGCGTGACTGCAGAGTCCGCTCTGTAATCCTCTCTTCCTGGAAGTGTCTTCTATCCTTCCTGCCAAACGATAATCAAGAGTTCTTGTGCGTCCTCGTCCTGAACCAGTCCTTTGGCCAGCGAGCACTCCAGGCTCCTTGCAGGACCCGGTGCAAGGTGTTCTTTAGGAAGGAGCCCATGTGCTTTCACGCCGTGCCCTGGGGCCTGAGCGAGCTTGGGACAGGTGCACTTGGCCCGGCCCGTCCACCCCTTTCAGCCTGTCCTGACTCTTGGCGGCAGCTGCAGGGTGCCTGGCCCTGAAGTTGGGGTCAGGCAGGGCACACTTCAGCTATGGAGTGCACACTGATTCTGCTACTGTAGGGTTAATGTATTTTACGCAGAACTCGAAATCTCACACTATACCTGACTATACTCAGTAGAAGTAATACTTAACACTTCCTCTCTAGACCTAGGCTAGCTAGGTATGTTTGAAGCTACAGCTTTTAGTTCATTGTGACCTTTGTGATTGAAAGCTATGAGAATAGACGTGTGGGTGAAGCCATAGAACACACGTGCTTGAAATTCTTGAGCAGGGGTCTTACGAAGGGCCAGCAGCAGGATGTGTGGTTCCCACGGACATGAGCGGGATGTGTGTTCGAGTGGCAAGAAGTCTCTCGAGGGCACTGGCAATAAGCTCTTCGGTGCAGCTGTTTCCCAAGTAATCAGACACCTTTTCCCGGGACGATGTATGGCCGCGGATGGCACCTTTTGACTAACCCTGTGTGTTTGGTTTTCACATCCAGATGTATATACGGTGCTCACTCCACAGTCAGCAGTGTTGACCATTCGTTCGTGCCGCCTAGCTGTGTCATAGCCTTAGTTGTGTGTGGTTGGCCGCCCTCTGGGTATGCGCATGTCTGTCTGAGTGGTGTCTTTGTTGACAAGTGAACGATTGTGCATGTGTCGTATGTCATCATGTCGTCACATAAAAGGGAGGGAGTGGAAAACCATTACAGTAAGATAACATTGGACCAAACTACTTACTTACTCTAACCAGAAACTTTCCCCTTAACCTGTCTTCAAAAGTTGCATATAGTTACAGTAGCGTATAAATTAAATATTGTGGGAGAAGTTAGTCTTGTATTTTTCTGTATGTGTGTATATATATATAATTATGTACTTCTGGCAGTTTTGTCTGTATTTAACGATGTGACAATCTTGACACCAATTTTAAGAACAGTCGTGAGACTGAGTTGAGGCTGTTCCCACCGAGTGAGAATCCATGTGTGTGACGAGGGCGCGGGATGGTCGGCTGACAGTGGCTTCCAGCTCTGGCTGACCTTCCTCATGTGTAAACAGTGACAGGTGTGTGACAAACGGGAAGTAATAAAGTGACACAGTGTTGAGCAATACAGCTCGTGTCCTGCATGGTCCAGTGTGACCCATGTGACCGATGTGCGTGTCCCCGCTGTGCCGCCAAGGGCAGCTTCGTGTGACCCAGCCCAGCTGGGGACGCCGTGGTTTTGCACATGTCCTGCGGCGGCAGCTCCAGGCACAGCCGGCAGTCAAGGCCACACGGGCTTTACACACGGCTGCGAGCCGTCGGGTCAGTCTGCTGGCCCGGCTCCTGTCGGCCACACTCCTCCTGACGCCATCTGGACAGAAGAACGAAGAGCTTTTGCCTCTTTCTGCACTCGGCCGCTGTCTTCCCTGGAGCTGCCTGGGGTGCCTGCCTGTCTCCTCCCAGGGTGATCCGCTGCCTGCCGCTCCGCCAGCTTCCTGCTCCTCGCTCCTTTGTGCCGACAGCAGCGACTGTCAAGATGTGCTTCCCCTGCACGGCCCCTCCGCTCGCCCGGGCCCTTGTTGCTGCAGCCCCCGATCCCCAGCTGTGCTGCAGGTCAGCAGTAAGCACACGCTAGAGTGGGGCAAATGGGAAAGTAGCTTTATTGAGGTGTAGCTTACAAGCCATGTGATTTGAGTTTCAGTTGTCCCCATTTGGTGTCTTTCCGTCATCTACCCACACAAGAAATCTGTTGGTGCCAAACTTTTCTCTGGACCATCCCAGCGGCCACAGCCACGGGCCAGGGTCAGTTCTCAGTCCTGTGTGAAACTCCGCAGAGAACTTCATGATCAACTCACGACTTCCGCCAACAACTCCCCTCGCTGAATACACGGAGCCTGCGCCCCCTGAGCACCCGCACTTGGGGGTGTCTGCTAAGCATCTCAGCTTTTCCAAGTCCAAGACTCAGACCTGCCCCCACACTCTTCCCCTTGTCCCCCGTATGACTTCGAGACTTCATCAGACTCCTGCCGCCAAAACTGCCCTGTCCTCCCACCGCCCCCCTGGGAGCGGATCTCCCCGGGCCTGCACTGCTGCCTCTGACTGTGCTGTCTTTGCTCCCCGTCAGCTGTGACATCCCTCGGCAGCTCCCCACTGCTGCTGAGGGTTCGTCTCAGCTTCACAAGTCGTTCTTAAACCAAGTCTTTGAATCGTGTAATGTGCCTGTTTTCCACGTGTTTGGAGATTTTTCACACGTCTGTTACAATTTCTAATTCTGTTCATCGGAACATAGGCTGTCATTTTGTTCTTAGAAATTACAGACGTGTCATGGTGCAGCAGTGACCTGTTCGGGTGAACATTCGGGGGTGCGGGAAAGTGAAGTTGCTGGATGTTCTACGTTCCAGCGTGAGCTGGTGGCAGCCTTTAGTCCCGGTGCCTCGCCGAGCGGGCTTCGTGTCGCTCCTGGTGCCAAGTACCTGCCAACAGTATTTCAAGACCGCCCTAACCGCAGCCTTACTGGGGCTTCCAGTCTCCATTTCCCATCACTGTGTCCAGCAGAAGCTGCGGCCCTCGGGGGCTGCACCGGGTCCCCTTGGGATGACGGTGTCGTGTGCTGTGTGACCTGCCACCTGTGAGCTGCTGCCTTGTGCGAGGCTTGTTGGCAGGTTGGTTAAGGTGGACCGTGGCTAGAAAGGGATTTGCAACAGGCACTGTCCTGTACCCTGTCCTTGGGGGGCTCTCGGTCTCGTGTGACAATCTGGCCCCTGCTGAAGGCACTGGGAGGGGGCATGGGGTCGGGGCACCTCTGTGGGCACCAGAGGTCTGCTGCCCCTTAGCCGCCAGGGTCTCGGAGGGGGCCGTGGCTCAGGCCTCAGCTCTGCAGCACACTGGGACCCCTCAAGGTGCCTTTCCCTCCTGGGTCGGAGTTGCTGCAGGACAGGGCGGTGGCATGGCCCAGCTTGCCACCCAGGACCCGTGGGGGCTCAGTGGGGAGGGCAGATGCCAGGTGCATTGGTAACGCACGACAACGGGTTGTGGCGGCTTTGACAGCAGCTCCGCTGTGAGCCCAGTTAACCCAGGACCACCCTGCTGTGGTAGGTTCTGTGATCTGTGGTCCTTGGTCACGGGGGAAGGGGTAGTGGGGGTACCTGCGGGAGGCAAGTCTGTGGTGTGTGACAGCCAAGACCAGTCCTGCAGCCCAGCTCTGTCAAATGGGTCCCAAGCTCCCTGGCCTCTGGGTGGGGGTGACGTCTGTGCCGGGGGCCTGGGTCGGCCACAGGCTGCACGTGAGAATCAGCCCACACCGGCCTCTCCTGGGCTCTGCCACCAGGGCTCTTTTCTCACGCCCTGTGGTGCAGCGCAGCCCCCACTGTCCACCCTGGAGCCCTGAAGCAGCCCCATTTCCACGTGGGTCAGTCCCTTCGTGGCCTCTGGTGCCTTTAGACAGTGTGGCCTGTCCCCTCTGTCCCCTCTGTCCGTGGGAGCCAGCGAGCCCTGGTCTCAACTCTAGGCGCACTCGCCTTCTTTACCCTGCCAGGGTCAGTGGAGCCACGTGACCGAGATGGCAGGACTCTGCCAGGGCCTGTGTGCGCGCGTCCAAAACCTGGGGCCTCCTCCCGTCCCGCCTCTGGGCCCGGCTGGCCTAGGCGGCTGTGGGGCGACTGCCGTTGAGCAGCCAAGCACGGGTTCAGGCTG
This sequence comes from Typhlomys cinereus, assembly GCA_023101885.1. Taxonomy (NCBI): domain Eukaryota; kingdom Metazoa; phylum Chordata; class Mammalia; order Rodentia; family Platacanthomyidae; genus Typhlomys; species Typhlomys cinereus. The sequence goes on from JALPQD010000097.1 coordinate 93,267, forward strand.
GGGCCTGTGTGCACAGGACAGCGGCTCTGCCCTGTGCCAGCCTTCCCTAGGGCAGGTGCTAGCAACAGCAGCCCCTGGGATGTCGGGGCCACCTTACAACCCGAGGGTCAGCTGACGCTGGGCGCCTCATCTCTCCACCTGCCGCCTCCCAGCTGCTTCCCAACAAGGCAGCGCGGCTGTGGGCATCATCGGGAACAGGAGTCCGAGCGGGGGCTGCTTTAATCACTCAATTGCAAGGGTCTGCCAGCGCTGCAGGCCAGAAAGGAAGTGCAGCTGTGGATGCCACTCCACCCCAGGACTGCGAGTGTGGCCAGGAGCGACGGGCACGCGCTGGGTCCCACGTGTGAAGCCCCAAGCACCTGCGGCTCTGGGGCAAGTGAGGCAGCTGAGGGGGAGTCAGGCTCGCAGCGGGGTCCAGAGCGCCCTCTTCTCCCCTGCAGCATGAGAAGGTGCCCCGTGGGCAAGCCGCGGGGCTCAGGCCCCGTCCCTGTGTGCACAGGGCAGGGGCTGCGGCGCGGGCACCGTGCTGGGCTCAGCTGTCGTCCTCCGCGTCTTGCTGGGGCTCCTCCTTCAGGTTCTCCACCACCAGCTTCATCTGCTGTCGAGAGATCACAGGACACGGGCTGAGCCACACAAGCCTGGGGGTGCACATGCCCACTCTGCAGACACGCACACAGGGCTGCCACCAGGGAGGAGCCGCCCCTGGGCAGGGCCCAGGACTCTCCAGCATGCCTGCCAGGCTCAGACAGGAAGCTGTCGGCGCGGGCAGGACGGGGAGGGTCCAAGCGGTGCGATCGCCTGGGCTGACCCCATGACGCAGACAAGTCTGGAATGGCTCTTGTGAAGGGCGTGAGTTCCATTCTCACCCCCTTGCGTGACCATCAGGGCTGTCACAGGCAGCCCCGTTTTCTCTGAGGAGCAAGAAGAGCGGACGTGAAAGAAGCTTCTGGAGACGCAGGACCCCCCAGTGGAGGAGCTCAGCACAGGAGCCCAAGAAAAGGCCGGGGATCAGGTGTTTCCCAGGCTCGTGGCCGGGCCCTCAGGGATTCCACATCTGCAGGCAACGCCACTAACTTGTGTGCCTTCGAGAAGGAAGCCAGAGGTCAAACACTGTCTCCCAAAGTCCTTTTGGACAAGTCAGGTAATTACAGGTGTCTCTGACTGCCCTTTGAACTGAGCGTCTAGAATTAGCGCATGCAGGACATGTGTTCTCACTTGGGAAGGCTCGTGGCATAAAAAGAAAGGAGAAGGAAAAGCATTGTCACCCCGATAAAGAGAATCCCTGGAAAACACCTCTGTCCTTGTGTCCACAAAAGACAGGACATCAGTGCCCAGGCTCCCCAACTCCCGACAGCCCCGCCGATCAAGGCGCGGGCACCAGGGCGCGGGCACTGTCCCCACAGGAGGAAGCAATGGCTGACCACAGAGCAAAGGGTCACTGGGAAGTGGAACAAACAGGAAGGCAGCAGGGTGACCCTTGGGGTCTCCATGTGCGCAGATGCCGCATCCAAACCAAGCCCTGTGAGGACAGATGCACAGCCAGCGGCGGGGAGCGGAGCGGCGGGGAGCGGCGCGGCGGGGAGCGGCCCTCCAGGGAGGTCTCGGAGAAGCAGGCTGCACAGACCCACAGCTGCGAGGACCTTGTGCTGAGGAGACCTGGGGCTCAGCCCACCACACCGCATATCTGAGCTGACTTCCCCGGGGGCCCCCTGGGGCGCCTCCCTCTTCCTTTCTCTTCTGACACGGGAGTCACCAGGCCTCCTGCTCCGACTCTAACCGGTGTGTGGGGGGGGGCACTGATGTGAACCAGCTTCTGGGTTCCGAGGCTGCGTGGAACCCACGGTTCCTGCTGCCCTCCGGGATGGCGCTGCCACAGCTCCCAAGGCGTGCCGTGGACGCTCCATGTACTTCTTCCTGCTCTTTATGCCCAGATCCTGGAGCGAGAGCTGGCAGATGCCCGCATCTAGCTGCAGCCCAGGCTCCAAGTGACAGGGAAGAGTATGGGCCAGAGCACCCCCCTGGGGTCTGAGCACCCCCCTGCCCCTGGGGTCTGAGCACCCCCCCCACCCCCTGGGGTCTGAGCACCCCCCCGCCCCTGGGGTCTGAGCACCACCCCCCCCGCCCCTGGGGTCTGAACCCCCCACCACCCCCTGGGGTCTGAGCACTCCCCCCCCGCCCCTGGGATCTGAGCACCACCCCCCCTGCCCCTGGGGCCCAGCACACGCCCCACAGCCTTTGCCCCCCACAGGGACAGAACCTTTTCCCCATTCCCCGGGCCCACGCCTCTGCACCATGCAGACCCACATGCTCCAAGGCTGCAGCTGCAGGAGAGCTGGCCAGGTGGCGGTTGGGGACACATGCGGCCTTTCCATTTGAGAGAAAGGCAGCGATGGTTGCAGAAGCATCGCCCAGCTAAGACGTGGCCAAGCGTCCCCTCGAGTGACCGGACTGATCAGCGGCCGAGGAGAGGTTACACTTCTCCCCTGTGGAACGGACCCGAGGGCGGCAGGGGTGATGGCCTTTGAGACACCCACGCTAAGTGCAGACGGGCAGTCAGGTCACGCTCTGGCTGTGGCCCACGGCCCCCACCCGCAGCCCCGCGGATGGCGGATCCCGACAAGGTGCAAGGTTTCCAGCACCAGCAGGCAAAGGGGCATCGGATGCACAAGACCCGGAGCCGCGGGCTGCGGAGGGGCCTCTGCTGGGCGGTCGGGTCAACTCTCCTGGGCGTGTGCACATGCTGAGCAACGGGCAGGATGCACCTGGGAGGGACCAGCAGGGCTGCAGCTGGTGGTCAGCGAGGACGCTGTTACCTTACAGAAAACGCAAGTCTCACGCAGATCACCTGTTAAAGACTTGAACTCTCAACCTGCAGAAGACCGCAGCCTGAGCCTGTAACTAGGCTCAACTAGGCTCTTGGTTGGTCACAGCCAACATCCGCAGAGCTGCCCCCTTAGCTGCTGGCCCTCTGCAAAGACCACACCTCCAGTCCCCACCCACTCACGGCCCCCCTCCCTAGTAACTCCTGGGCAATTCACTGTAGTGCCAGAGACTCGAAACTGTGACCCCAGCCGGGGTTTCTCTTCTGCTGTCCGGGGTCTCTGGCTTCCGCTGGCTTCCTCCTCGTCCCCCTCTGGACACAATCACGGCAGATCGCTCCCTGTCCTCCGCGCTTAGCTCTCTTCTGCTCTAATGCTCTCTACTAGCGCAGAGATGGGGGGCATCTTAGAAGCTGGCGCACATGGCCAAACCCATTCCTGACTCGTGAGTCAGAACAGGATCCTCTCGACAACCTGACGTGAGCTACTTCGGGAAAAGCAGACAATTCTGATGCACCTCATGCTCAGGTTTGGACCGCAGGATGTACAGTGACCCTGAGTGTGATGGGACATGGACAAGTCCCCGTGGACAGGGCCTGGGGACCCTCAGACTCCACAGAAAGGGTAGTGTCTGCCCTCAGCCTGCACCGCCACACCTCCTCCACGGAGCCGACCAGCTCCGCATCGCCCAAGACGCTGATACAGAGCAAATGCGACATCAACAGTGCTGGGCGGCGTCGACAGGCCCCAGGACTTCACTCTTCAGCAAAGATGCTGGTTTGTTACTTTCAGTCTGGAGTTGGTTGAGTTTGTGGATGAAGACGCAGAGGACAAAGGCAGCGGGCACCATTTGTACTTTCAGTTTGGGTTCTCAGAAGCATTACCAGCATAGGATGAGTGCTCGTGGATGGCGGATCCATGAGCCGCAGGCCTTTACGTGGGTTGTGCTTCAAAGAATTATTCCATCAAGCATTCTTGTTTTCTCTTACTGGTCTTGGGGGCAGCATGTGGCTCCCGGCTCCTCTCAGCCCACCGCCCTCGCCTAGAAATGGCCAGCAGCAGCCCAGGCTTTGCCGGCATCGCGTGGGAGTCGCGATTCCATCATATCCTGAGACCCTAGCGGCGTGTGCCTCCCCCCAGCAACCTCAGGACCAGCGGTCAGATCCAGCGGGCAAGCAGAGCTAGCAGTGACTTCGGGGCCAAAGCCCAGCGCAAGGGGAAAGACGGCTCTGAAAGCCCAGCAGCCGGCAGCACAAGGGGGAAGACGAATTTTATCTCTGAATTTGACAACCTCAGCAGCAGTCTTTTTCCTGAATAACTAACTCCATAAAGCTCCACGTTCAACGTGCAGTTCTGGCTGTTACCCTGCTTGCACACGCGGCAGTGTGCTGTGTACATTCTACGTGTGGAGATACACAGCACAAGACGGACTTCACAGGACCACGGTGGGAAGCAAGTCTGGCTGTGACCTGGCTGTATTTCTTACAGCTGTGGGGAAACTGAGGCAGATGTGAACTTCTGCCTGCAGAAACCACAGGTCAGCTGGAGCTGACGGTGACATGTCTGTCTGTTTGCTGGGGATGACGAATGCCAGCGACCTCGAGACCCAGCGCCTCGCACAGTCTGTAGGCCTCTGTACTAAAGAGAACCACAGAGAGCCAGCCTGGGGGGCTGCTCCAGGGCCCCTTGCTCAGCAAGTTTTCCTACCGATAAGCCCAAGTGCAAAGGACAAACCGCGATCAGCTTCTGTTCCCTGCTGAGGGTCCTTGTTACTTGTGCGGACAAAACCCACGTGGGGAAGAGGAACAGTCGAGGCCAAGGCCGGGAGCGAAGTCCCTCTGGGGGCTTCTGTGGGGGCCCCGAGGATGCGTCCTCTCCCCAGGAATCCCAGGAGACACATGGCTTGCTTCCCTTTTTGCTCGTCTATTTTGAGACTTTCTCTCTCTCTCTCTAATCCAGGACGTCATTTGTCTTTATTCAACACGTGGCTTCAGCGCTGTGTGTGGGTCAGCCAAGTCTACTGAGAGGTCTGGAGAGGCCAGTGGACGCCACGCTATGCCGTGGGGGCTCTGCCTGGGGCTCGGCTTGGCCTCGGGGAGCCACCTCCCCGGGCAGCATGGGCTCAGGCTCTGGCAGTCACCGGGCCGCATTTAGACCATGTCTATTTGGACTCAAAATTTCATTTTTTTCTATTAAATTTAGCTTTTAAAAGTTTTAGAGTCCCAGAAAGATCTGACAGACAGTGTCAGTCCCACATGCCCTGTTCCAAACAGTCACACTGACCCAGGATGGTACATCGCCAGGCACTTTGGTATTTAGAGGCCAAATATTTTTATACCCTTGCTTTCTGCCATGAAATCTTATGCGTTCCTTTATATGTTTCATATTTACCAAGATTTGAGAACGTGGAATCAGGGAAGGGAGTTCAGGAGCCCTTGGGAGATGTGGGAGCACAGGTTACATTTAACCCCAGAAAGTCAAGTCGGCATTCTTCCCAGTGCTGGGTACTGAACCCAGAGCCTGCCACACACTGGGCGCATGCTCTGCCACTGAGCTGGGCAGCGGGACGAGGGCAGGATGTGACGCGGCCTGGCCCACAGCCGTGTCTGGGCAGTTCTTTGCCAGAACGCCACCAGAGGCTGTGATCTTTCTGGGGAGCAGACAGCAGAGCGGCTCTGGTGAGTCCTGGGGGCCCCGGTGACCACCCAGCTCCTGGAGGAGACGCCTTTCTTTTAGCTGATCTTAAACCGACTGAGCCTGAATCAATGTGGTCAGCAGACGAGTGAGCGCATCCTGAGGATGGCGTGTGCCGGCTGGAGGACGTCCCAGGTCCAAGCAAGCAAAGCCGGTCCTTGAAGTGCCCTTTGCGAAGCAGTGAGACGGCTGCCCGCTCACGGGCGCCTCTGCACCTCAACTCCGCCTGTCAGAAGCGCCGTTTCCGACCCGTGGCCTCGGGCGCTCGCCCTCTGTCATGCTCGTCCTGCTTGGGTCAGAACCACCTGCCGGCTGGTTAAGGGGCAGCTGCTGGGCCTCCCTGCGACCACGGGGGACAGCAGACTCTTACAAAATGAGAAGCTGACATGCGTGGCGCGGAGCCTGGTACTGCACTGTGCCCAGGCAGCGCTGTGGGCAGCCTGGGGAAGTGAGCCGGGCGCTCCATGAGGGGCGCAGCACATGCCCGAGGTGCCAGCCTGGGCTCAGAGGCTCAGTCATCGGCGTGTGTTCTCAAAGCTCTGCCTCTGAGATGTGCAGCCTTACCGACAACTTACATTTTTCAATCATATTTTGTGCTTAAAATGAGACCGAGACAGCAGAGAATCAGATAGAAATAAGAAATGACATCATAGCCCAGTTCATGAAGAGGCTACTGCCAAATGCTAGTATTTCACAGAGGAAGCGTGCAGGACAGGGCGGGCACCGTGAGGGCTCTTCCTGGACATTCCCTCAGTGGCTTCATCACCACCACCATCATCATCACCACCACCATCATCATCACCACCACCATCATCACCATCACCACCACCATCATCATCACCACCACCATCACCACCACCATCACCACCACCACCACCATCACCACCATCACCACCACCACCATCACCACCACCATCATCACCACCATCACCACCACCACCACTACCACCATGACCATCATCACCACGACCATCACCATCACCACTACCACCATCACCATCACCACTACCACCACGACCATCACCATCACCACCATCACCACTACCACCACGGCCATCACCACCACCACCATCACCATCACCACCACCACCATCACCATCATCACCACCACCATCACCATCATCACCACCACCATCACCATCACCATCACCACCACGACCATCATGACCACCACCATCACGACCATCACCATCACCACCACCATCACGACCATCACCATCACCACCATCATCACCATCATCTCCAGCACCACCGTCACCATCGTCATCACCACCATCATCATCATCTCCAGCACCACCGTCACCATCGTCATCACCGGCGTGCCCATGCAGCATGTGTGGAGGTGGGGTGAGCCCTGGGCATTGCCCCTTCTCTTTCCCCCTTGTCTTTCCACAAGATTCCTCAGTGACTTGAGGCTCAGTGCAGACGCCCGCAGTGGAGATACAGGTGTGTGCGGCCACAGGCTGGCATCCACACTCAGATCGTCATGCTTGGCAGCAAGCGCTTTACCCACTTTAGTCGAGCCGGAAGAGCTCTATTTCTGACCTGGACCCAGAAACTGGCCACAAGCCCAAAGTTTCTGCTCCCAAGGCCACGCACAGGAGGTGACTTGCAGCTGTGCCCCGCTGTCAAGCAGGAGTCTCAGGTCCAGAGAGGACGCTCCCTGTCATCAACACTGCTTGGGTACCTGGAGTCGCCTCGCTTGGCTCTTCACACTGGCATCCCCCCAGCTGAGCCCCTGGACTTATTGCACTGTGACCCAGCGCTCAGAAAACTCAGAGGCCGCGCTCAGCACCGCCAGCTGCAGCGGGCTCGCAGCCGCGCCACGCTTACCTGCTGCTTGAGTGCCTCCAGGGATTCAAACTCGAGTCTGGCCAGCTTCATCTGTATGTGCCTCGGTTTATCGGGTATGGCGAAGGCAAGGATGAACTTTAAAGCCAGGAGCGCGTGCTGCAACGAAAAGACCACAGGATGCCGTGACCCCCTTCACCCACAGGTGCTAATCAGAAAGGCATGCTAGGCATCTTGGAGCTGCTCTACTGCCGACCCCGACGCATGCCCTGCGGGCTGTGCATGTGTCTTAAAGGCCTTGGGGCCTCCGTGCCCCATGTCTGACGCAGCTGTTTGCACGGCAACTAGTCAACCTCCATCAGCAATTGGCTCCACACGCGAGTGTGGGACAGATGAGAGTGTCCTTGAAATGGAGCCACGAATGCCTGGCCCCGGTGCGTTCCCTCCACTGCGGCATCATGTGGAAGTTCTGCAGGATGAGATGCCCGAGAATTGTCGCAGCTCTCGGCGCTGCTCGCGCAGCAGCCTCTCCATACTCAGCAGGACGCTGTGACCCACGGACAGCGGAATCGAACAGGAACGAAGCCTCGGGGAGGAGAGTGAATTACTGAACATTAGAAGCAGTGAATTTTTAAAGGTAAAAAATAATGGGGCTGGAGAGGTGGCTCAGGGGTTAAGCCTCTGCCTTGCAGGCAGAAGGTCCGGAGTTCAGATCCCAGATCCCACATATAGACGCCAGGCGGAAACGGAGGCCACCTGCGTTTCTGGTCCTGGTAGGGCGGAGCCTATGAATCCCGGGGCAGAGTAAACAAGGAGGAGGTGGTTCCCGAATTCATCCGTGGTTCTACACACACACACACACACACACACACACACACACACATACACACACACACACACACACACAATTAAATAAAAATAAAAAAAGACAACTTTAAAAAAATAATGAAAAGGTGTTAGGAAAATTGATGATATGAATTACACTGAAAAGAAAAACGAGATGAAGTCCTAGTCGAAGCTTTTATAGTCTACGAAGAAGTAACCGGAAAAGGCAGCACCGTGTATTACTTTACTCTGTCACATTGCCGAGCCGGAATTTTACACGATATACTGTCTTCAGTGACACACTGGATAAGAAAGGAATTAGCGGGTGAAAAGAACCTTCCAGAATTTTCAGAAGCCAGAACCCCCCAAGAGCCTCACTGGCCCCTTTCGGCGTCTCCTGCCATCCAAACCTGACTGGTCTTCCTAGCGCCAGGGCCTGCGTGAGGGACGCCAGGCCTCGGGATGCGGCACCTGGAAGTATGTTCGGGCTTCTGAGAAGCCGAGGGTGTCGGGGGACCGGGCAAAGCCGCCGCAGACCTTGGGGATGTGACCGTTATGAACTGCTCATAAAACCCACTTTTAAAGTATTTGGTATTATGTGGCAATATTAACCAGAGCAAGGACCATTTCAGCTGGTTTCAGAACAACGGTGCAGTGCACCGTGACTCTGACTTGCTTCCCTCACCCGCACTGTGCGCTCCAAGGTCTCCTTGGAAAGAGAGAACGGGCCGCAGAAAATCAGCGCTGAACGCTGACTCACAGTCCACTTTGTCGCGGGCCCACGCGGGCCCACGGCTCCGTCACATGGGGACTCCTGCCAGGCTCACAGTGAGTGGAACTAGGGAACACAGGCTTGGCAGTGGCAGCTGTGACTGCCACAGGGTGTTCCCACCCGTCTGCCCTCTGAACCAGTAAAGCTAACTGGAGCTGTTTCTCACAGGAACCAGGCCCTCCCCCGGAACCAGGCCCTCCCCCCGGAACCAGGCCCTCCCCACAGGAACCAGTCCCTCCCCCCGGAACCAGGCCCTCCCCCAGGAACCAGGCCCTCCCCACAGGAACCAGGCCCTCCCCCCGGAACCAGGCCCTCCCCCAGGAACCAGGCCCTCCCCCAGGAACCAGGCCCTCCCCCAGGAACCAGGCCCTCCCCCCGGAACCAGGCCCTCCCCCCGGAACCAGGCCCTCCCCCCGGAACCAGGCCCTCCCCACAGGAACCAGGCCCTCCCCACAGGAACCAGGCCCTCCCCACAGGAACCAGGCCCTCCCCACAGGAACCAGGCCCTCCCCCAGGAACTGCAGTGGAAGGTCAAAGTGAGTTTGAACCAATTGAAAGACACCTGGGCAGCAACTTGAATAGAGAAAGAATAGTTTTCAGAAGAGCTGCATCATGCAGTGTAAGAAAGAAAGAACGGAAATGCAGACAGACTTGTAGATTGACTGGGGGGATTTCTGAATCGCCAGAGTAGGACCATGCCCTCGATGGGCTCTAGAAGGGAAAGACAAGAAGGAGCAGAGCCCACCTAAGGAAATAATGCCTGAAACCCCAGCTCCCAGGAAGGAACACACTTGGGATCAAGTAGGATCACTCGGGCCCACACCAAACCCACGTAAGTAGACCGTGCGAGCTCCACGCCGAGAGAGGCTGGGTCCTGACGGGAGAAGAGAAAAGCGGCTCCGAGTACCAGCAGCGGGAGAGAGGCGTGGTCGTGAACTGGGAAAGCGCCCGTCAGTCGAGAATATTATCTTGGAAAACTGTCTTTCAAGTGTGTAGAGAAATAAACACCTTCCCAGCCAAATATAAGCAGATGTTCACTGGCCCCAAACCCGAGTTAGGCCATTGAATGTAAACTAAAAACATGACAGTGACTTCAAAGCCTATGAAAAATGAAGCTATCGTCTAAAGGTAAATACGCAGATGCAGAAGTTGAGTAGTAGGTAAGTCACTCCGTCTGGAACTGATTGCAGGAGAAGCCCGGTGGGGCTGGGCCACTTGATTCAGGAGGCAGAGACTGCGAGTCTCTAGAGCAAGCTGACCAGTGAGCCGAGTCCTGGGAAGCTCCAGGGCGATACAAGAACAAGGTGGTCCCAGGGCGACCCTCCACCGATGATTCGTGGGGCTTCGAAGAGTGAAGAGTGTGACAGACTCAGCACTTCCAGGGCTTGTGAGGAGAATGACATGAACAACAGATATCCGATTTTAGTAATTGCACAGTGGATTTTAGTGAAATTTCTCACTAGAATAGAAAAAGTGACTTTTCAGTGTGAGAAAAGAGTAAGGCAGAGAGCAACGAGGGATGAGTCTTGATCTTGCCCTCAGGCCTCACACACATCTGTACACGCACCCTCACAAGTGTTAACATGCCCACACATGCTATGCATACACATGAAATGGGAAAGAAATGAAAAAAAGAAGTGGCAAGAGGGAAGGTAAAGGAGATGGATTTCTGTATGTTATGTGTGTTGTTATAAGATGTTACTATAGGGCTGGAAAGATGGCTCAGGGGTTGAGACTCTGCCTTGCAAGCAAAAGGTCCTTGAGTTCGAATCCTAGGTCCTACGTAAAAAATGTCAGATTGAAATGGTTGTGGCTTGCACTTCCGGCTCTGGTGGGCAGATCCTGGGAAATCCCAGAATGAAGCAAGGAGGAGGAGCAGTGATCCAGGGTGATTCCCAAAGTCACCCTTGGTCCTCTGATGCATGCACACACACGCATGCACACAATAAATTAATAAATTAACAAACAAATATTTTTTAAAGATGTTAATGTAATTTGCATGGTAGTCACAAAGAAAACACAGAAGATAGAAACAAGAACAAAAGCAAATTACTACAAAAAATCAATAAAACGCGTAGGAAGCAGTGGAGGGGTGGTCACAGCTAACAGAAGGCCACGGTTAAATGTACCATGTTAGTGGTCAACGAAATACAAGTGGAGCAAAATGGTCAAGATCAAATCTGGGCTGTAACTGGTCACACTAAACATACGTGGTTTCAACACCCTAGTCAAAGGACTTGGCCTCGCTCCACTATATGCCGACATGCCTCACTTTCGATGTAATTGAACAACATGACAGATGAAGACTGGGCCCAGGAGAGGGCTCGGTAGCAGCATGCTTGCCCAGCATGAGCAAGGCACCGGGTTCAATCCAGTAAAGCGGAAAAGGTAGGTAGGTAGGAAGAGTAGATGATAGACAGATCGGGGTTTTATGCTAAAACCTCCGGTGACAGCATCACATGCTTCTAGGAATTTACACGGAAATAGATGGTGGCTGTTGCAATCAGCAATAGATAATTTGGTCCTTTGGCTGCAGTTTGTGGCACTGTGATATGAGCGTGTTCAGAAGGGCTGACAACTGCATAATTATAGAGTCACCTGACGCATGCAGACATCTGCGAAAGGATTTTGAGGACGCATGTCCTGTAGCTGTCTCCTGCTTGACATCTCTCTGCTGGGGCAAGCGAGGAGGCCCGTTGGCTGCCCTGAGAGTTACGAGGTCCCTACCCAAGGCTACAGAAGCCTCGCAAGTGGAGGGAACTCTGGGCGGGCGGCTTTCCAGAGCTGTCACTCATGCCCGGTGGGCTGCAGGGATAGAGCAGCCGTGGCACCCACATTCACCTACAGACCCACATGCTCATGGCCTGGCCAAGCTGCCTGGGGCACAGAACGAGCTTGACCTGCTACGGGTGCCCTATCTAGGGCGAGCGCGCAGTCAGGCTTGGGCGAGCGCGCAGTCAGGCTAGGGCGAGCGCGCAGTCAGGCAACAAGCCATCTCAGTTGGTGCTTCGGGGACGCAACAAGCCAGAGCCCCTCTGGAGTCTGGGGGGCTTCGCACAGGGCCTTCAGGTCCAACCACCGGGCTGATGCCCCGAGATGCCATCTGTGACCCGGCACCCAGCGCTCCCCAGCCTCTGTTCCTGATGGCTCAGCATGCACAGGGCGACGACAGGGACAGGGACGCCCCACCATCACAACGGCCTGAACCTCAGGAGTCTGCTGGCTATCCCAAGGAGGTGAGTGAGCGAGGGCGGGGCTAAGGGCTCAGTGGGAAACTGGACCACAAAAGACACAGTCGCAAAGTACTGAGCCAGTCAGAGAGCAAGAGAGAGGATGGTCTTATCACCATGGAAACACAAGGTCCTCTCTGTTCCACCACCTGACTCAGAAGTAGTTGGGGGAAGGCTTTCGATGAAACAAATGACATTAGAGACTAGTTTACGAGTCGCAAACCGGAAGGCGCTCTCTTGCTAAAACACACCCCTCTCCCCAGGGACCAGAGCGGGGGGCTCCACGTGGTGGGCTTGGCAACCCTTGTGCCAGCAGAGCGCTCACCTGCACTAGCCCGAGGAGCATCCATGGGTGCAGCATGCCACCTGCCACCCAGGGCACATGTCACGCGTGAAGCACCTTCTGGCCAGACCTGATGGCGGGCAGAGGGCTGCAGCTGGGAGGCTGTGTGCCCGGCGTTTCCTGACGCTTGCCCGAGTGAACACTCAGCACTGCTGTGTGGAGACGCTTCTAAACCTCAAGCCGGTGCCCGAGACGCCTCACGCTGCTCTGCACTCAGCCGGCTCCCCCTGGGCGGGCACGCGGGCGGCGAGCGGCACTGGGATCGCCTCGAGGGGCGGTGTCTGTGGGCTGCGGGGTATGCAAGCTCCTCACCTGGTACAGCCTGGCATTACGGTGCCACCTCAGGCTCCCAGAGGCCCAAGGTCCAAGGCTCGGCGCCCCTGCTCAAGGGCTACCGGGAGGACATGTTCTTCTCTCCCCCTGCTTCCTGGCCTCACCCCGCTCCTGTAAGTACCCGATAAACTTGGTAGTGTGTCAAGCTGCACCTTGGTATGACTGTACTTTGGGTAGTGGTCAAATCCCGGTGTGGGGCGAACAGATGCCCGTGCGGCATCTCACCAGCCACATGGCAAAGCTGCCGACCTCCAGAGCCGGGAAGGCACTGACCTCACTTTCCACTCTGCAGAGCCGCGTCCCGGCCGCTACTCAGCCTGTGGGGCACAGGTGCCTGCAGTGGGCGCTCATCTACCTCGTCTAGACCCTCAACGCCGCGCTCATCTAACTCTAGACCCTCAACGCCGCGCTCATCTAACTCTAGACCCTCAACGCCGCGCTCATCTACCTCGTCTAGACCCTCAACGCCGCGCTCATCTACCTCGTCTAGACCCTCAACGCCGCGCTCACCTAACTCTAGACCCTCAACGCCGCGCTCACCTACCTCGTCTAGACCCTCAACGCCGCGCTCATCTAACTCTAGACCCTCAACGCCGCACTCATCTAACTCTAGACCCTCAACGCCGCGCTCATCTAACTCTAGACCCTCAACGCCGCGCTCATCTACCTCGTCTAGACCCTCAACGACACGCTCATCTACCTCGTCTAGACCCTCAACGCCGCGCTCATCTACCTCTAGACCCTCAACGCCGCGCTCATCTACCTCGTCTAGACCCTCAACGCCGCGCTCATCTAACTCTAGACCCTCAACGCCGCGCTCATCTAACTCTAGACCCTCAACGCCGCGCTCATCTAACTCTAGACCCTCAACGCCGCGCTCATCTAACTCTAGACCCTCAACGCCGCGCTCATCTACCTCGTCTAGACCCTCAACGACACGCTCATCTACCTCGTCTAGACCCTCAACGCCGCGCTCATCTACCTCGTCTAGACCCTCAACGCTGCGCTCATCTAACTCTAGACCCTCAACGTCACGCTCACCTACCTCGTCTAGACCCTCAACGCCGCGCTCACCTACCTCGTCTAGACCCTCAACGCCGCGCTCATCTACCTCGTCTAGACCCTCAACGCCGCGCTCACCTAACTCTAGACCCTCAACGCCGCGCTCATCTAACTCTAGACCCTCAACGCCACGCTCATCTACGTCTAGACCCTCAACGCCGCGCTCATCTACCTCGTCTAGACCCTCAACGCCGTGCTCATCTAACTCTAGACCCTCAACGCCGCGCTCACCTAACTCTAGACCCTCAATGTCACGCTCATCTAACTCTAGACCCTCAACGCCACGCTCATCTACCTCGTCTAGACCCTCAACGCTGTGCTCACCTAACTCTAGACCCTCAACGCCGCGCTCACCTACCTCGTCTAGACCCTCAACGCCGCGCTCATCTACCTCATGTAGACCCTCAACGCCGCGCTCATCTACCTCATGTAGACCCTCAACGCCGCGCTCATCTACCTCATGTAGACCCTCAACGCCGCGCTCATCTACCTCATGTAGACCCTCAACGCCGCGCTCATCTACCTCGTCTAGACCCTCAACGCCGCGCTCATCTAACTCTAGACCCTCAACGCCGCGCTCATCTAACTCTAGACCCTCAACGCCGCACTCATCTAACTCTAGACCCTCAACGCCGCGCTCATCTACCTCGTCTAGACCCTCAACGCCGCGCTCACCTAACTCTAGACCCTCAATGCCGCGCTCACCTACCTCGTCTAGACCCTCAACGCCACACTCATCTAACTCTAGACCCTCAACGCCGCGCTCATCTACCTCGTCTAGACCCTCAACGCCGCGCTCATCTAACTCTAGACCCTCAACGCTGCGCTCATCTACCTCATCTAGACCCTCAACGCCGCGCTCATCTACCTCGTCTAGACCCTCAACGCCGCGCTCATCTAACTCTAGACCCTCAACGCCGCGCTCATCTAACTCTAGACCCTCAACGCCACGCTCATCTACCTCGTCTAGACCCTCAACGCCGCGCTCACCTAACTCTAGACCCTCAACGCCGCGCTCACCTACCTCGTCTAGACCCTCAACGCCGCGCTCATCTAACTCTAGACTCTCAACGCCGCGCTCATCTACCTCGTCTAGACTCTCAACGCCGCGCTCATCTAACTCTAGACCCTCAACGCTGCGCTCATCTACCTCGTCTAGACCCTCAACGCCGCGCTCATCTACCTCGTCTAGACCCTCAACGCCGCGCTCATCTAACTCTAGACCCTCAACGCCACGCTCATCTACCTCGTCTAGACCCTCAACGCTGGCGCTGAAATGGTTTCTTGAAACAGAGTCCAGGTGCTACCTCTGCCTGCTCCTCCCAGAGCTGCGCTGACTCCCTGGCAGCCTGGCACTCAGCAGGTGCAGTACAGTCCGCAACACTGCAGAGTCATGCGCAGAAGAAGAAAAGGAGCCACTGAAACAGCCTCCAGCCGCTGCGGAATGGAATTGCCAGTAATCTCTGCCACACTTGGAGCGTCGCCTTCCCAGAGTGAAGGAGCCAAGGCTGCAGCTGCACAGGGCGCAAAGGTTCAAGGTGACGTGATAAAGCCAGGTCTTTCTTCCTGTGCTCAGGTCAGTTTCTGTGGCTAGTTTCACGTGGCAAACCCAAGCTGTGTGCCTCGGGCAGCTCTGACCTGTGGCACCACCGAGAGAAGCAGCGTACGGTGTTTACAAGCAACAACAGGATATAACGTCCGACGGCTGTGGAAAGAGCCAGAGGTTCAGAGCCACGTTCGCCCATGCATTTTGTTTTCCATCTATGAACCACAAGTCACGTTCTAGAAGGAACTCGGCAGTGGGACACGGGTGCCAGGCAGAAAGCAAAGAACCCTGTGGGCCTTGAGCGTGGCCACTGGAAATTCACCTCCACAGGCTGGGCCTGGAGCACGAGAGGCGTGCCCAACCAGTGCCCAACCAGCGCCTAACCAGTGCCCAACCAGTGCCCAACCAGAACCCAACCAGTGCCCAAGCAGCGCCCAGCTCCCGATCTCAGCACGAGTCTCTGTGCAGCCTCAGAGCGTGTCCAGTGCCCTCCATAGACTGACAGGCGCTGGCCACACAGGCCCAGGACCATCCTGGTCCCAGCCACCCTCGAGCCTCCACAGACACACACAGGTCAAATCTGAAGTCGCTCCTGAACTCAGGGCAAACTCTTAGCTGTGCGCGCCTGTGAGCTCCAAAAGAAAACTGTCCAGCAGAGCAGAGCAAACCTCTCCCCAAAGGGGAGGGACGGCACCCCAGCAAGGAGGGACGGGAGGAGGGCGCGTGCTGTCCTGATGGAGCGCGGATAGGCGTGGCAGTCAAGTGGCCTCTCTGGCTCTGTCTGCGGCTGCTGAGCCACTTTTCGTACAGGAGACTTACATTCCTGGCATCTCAAACAAGGTCTCTGGTAGAGTCGCACTTGGGGTCTCAGATTCTCTGCTGAGGTCCCTGTTGGGTCTCACCCTCACAGCCTCCTATGTTGTCCCCTCCAGGGATCTATGTGGGGTGTCCCTGTGCTGCATGCTCCCTGGGATCCGTGTGGGGTGTCCCTGTGCTGCATGCTCCCTGGGATCCGTGTGGGGTGTCCCTGTGCTGCATGCTTCCTGGGATCCGTGTGGGGTGTCCCTGTGCTGCATGCTCCCTGGGATCCGTGTGGGGTGTCCCTGTGCTGCATGCTCCCTGGGATCCGCGTGGGGTGTCCCTGTGCTGCATGCTTCCTGGCCTCGAGGTCTAAGCATCTCCTGGAATGCCCTGTGACCTCACAGCTCCTACGCCCAGCATGTTTACAAACCAGCACCACATGGACGACGAGGCAGAGCCTGGAGCCCCTGCACAGCGGCCTCGGGGCCCTGGGAAGACAGTGTCCTGGAAGGCGCCGTGCACGTGCCGTGGCCTCTCGATTCAAGGGACAGTCTTCCCACAGGTTGCAGTGCCCCTCCCTGGAGCATGTGTCTGGCCAACTGTCTCCAGCCCCCAGACAAAGCGAGGGGCTTCTCTTCGTGTTCAGACAGACTCTTTCTGTCCACCCACGCCTCCTTTGTCTACAACTTTAAGCTCCCTCCTTGGATGGCCAGACTCTTTTCCAAAGGCTTCTCAAACCCTTCTACCTGACTTTAGCTCTCAAGTCCCGCTATATTCAGACATTCTGCCAGTCAGGAATGACCTTGCTATGCCTTCATGCTATTCTGTTTTGGAATTTCTTCTACCAAATTGTTGTTAACTGAAGACAAACTCTTTTCCAGAATGCAACACGACTGGCCTCTAGTTCGGTTCCCACAGCGCTTGTCCCATGTGCGAGCCCTGAGCATGCTCTCTGGACTCGGCTTGTCTGCGGCATTTTGATTTTCTGCACTCCCCAGAACATCACAGACGCTCTGTTCCAACATCCTGGGCTGTCTCTGTTCCCTAAAACCCTGCAGTTCCTTCTGCCGTCCAACCCAGAGTTGAGAACCACTAGTCAGGCTTAGCCACAGCAGGGAGTGCTTGGAACCACTCTTCTGTGTCAGCTACTCTATGGCCGGTCACCCGATTCAGACCACTTCAAAGGGGAAATATTCATCCTGCCTCATGGTCCCCGGGGGTTCAGCCCACTGGGGTGGGCTGCTCAGGACCCATGAGAGTAAGCTGGGAAAAAGACAGAAAAGCAGCACACAGGGACGGCACACTCTAAAGACCCTCCCTCCCGCTCTAAAGACCCGCCCTCCCCGCGCTGAAGACCCGCCCTCCCCACTCTAAAGACCCGCCCTCCACGCTCTAAAGACCCTCCCTCTCCACTCTAAAGAAAGCCCCCTCCCCACTCTAAAGAGCCTACGCTCTAAAGACCCGCCCTCCCCGCGCTGAAGACCCTCCCTCCCGCGCTAAAGACCCTCCCTCCCCACTCTAAAGACCCTCCCTCCACGCACTAAAGACCCGCCCTCCCCGTGCTAAAGACCCGCTCTCCCTGCACTAAAGACCCGCCCTCCCCGCGCTAAAGACCCTCCCTCTATACTCTCCAGGGACAGCTACTCTCAAGGACCCCCCTGCAAGGGACTGGCTTCCTTTGGTTGGCACCACCTTCTGAATTTTCCACAATCTGCCAAAACTACACCACCAGCTCTGGATCAAGCATTCAAAACATGAACCCAAAAGCAACATTTTATTTCATGTGATCCACACCAATAGTTAATTTTTTCTGTCAACTAAAGCACAAATATTCCTAGCGGCATTTGCATATCTGTTTACATACATGTGTATGTGCACATGTATACGTAGGCATATGTAGGTGTATATGCATGTGTGCTTATGTGTATATATGTGCATATGCATGTGTTTGCATGCTGTTTGTATGTGTGCATGTGTGTGTGTGCATATGTGTGCACATGTGTCATCCTAATCATACCTAGCTCTTCGCTACAGGACACTACATGGTCCAGGCAGCCAGGAACTTGCCCACCTGTCTATGTGATGACCTGTGCCATCTAGAAACATTCTCAAACATTTTGTGGTCAATAAACTGACAGATCTGACAAATGTGCTGTTACTGCACGTAAGACCTTGTTGTCTATGATGACATTTCAAGTGAGATTGGAGCTTGTAGCAGCTTCTTCATGACTGCTAGAACAGGAAGCGATCCAAAGGAGACCCTTCGCACAGGTGAAGAGAGAAGCAGGCTGCAGTTGTCATGTCCTTATCCACCATCCTGGTGAACAAGGTCCCAGCTTGGAGAAGACGTATTCAAGAAAACATCTTCTGGAGAAAGGACATGGTGTTATTGAAACAAATAAGAGAAATAAGGAAATATGGGAACCGTCAGGCCTGGGTGTTTTTGCCCAGTTCGGGCCTAAAGCCTGCTCGCTGGGGAATGTCACAGTAATGCCCATGGGCAGGTGCTAGGGACTCCTCCCTATGTAATTTAAGTTTTGCCTCTGACAGGAGGAATCCTTCTGGGAATTGGGTGTGCCTTCTATTTCTTCTTAGTTTTTTGAGGGGACTAGTTTCCTGCTCCCTAACTAGAGATATCTAATAAATTTACTTTGAGTTTGTTTAAGAGCCAAGTCTGCTTTTAACCTTAAATCAAATTCTAACTAGAGATTTCATGTCTAGTCACACACAGTAAGTAGACTTGTTAGCCAGAATGTATATGCTGATTTTAAAGAAATTAGAGAGCAACTTCAAGAGTCCTAAAACATAGGTGAGTAAAATTCCCTCAAAAATGACTCTTGCTGAACTAATTCAGAAACTCCATAAATATGAGACTATGCCATCTGTTCACTAGAATCAGTACACAACTATTTTTTAAAGAGCACAGAAGTTAATAGAAAATAGTGATAAAATAAATGCTAATATAGTGACCTAAATCGGCCAGCTTACATGACAGCAGCTAGAATTTGGTATCCTCCAAAAGGAAAAGTAATGTCTAGCTGCACCCCCAACCTTCACCTTCACCACTGACAGAAACATATGGAAGATATGACACATGTGTAGTGGACTAATGAAAATCGAAAGGAGCGCAGACCTCCTCGGTGTGTTGTCACTAGCCTCAAGTGCAGTCTCTGTTAAAACTATGTGGACTCAGCCCCATGGCCACTTGGTGGAGCATAGACTAGCCAGATGTGAAACACTGGGAGAATGGCTCCCTAAGTGCATTTACCCTCAACCAATGGGTTAGGTTCTTGAAAAATGTCCATCCGGAAGGTGATTTCTGCTGACTAGGAGGATATGTGTCTGGTTGCAGGTGCAGCATTCTTTGCCCTAAAATTTTCTGTATAAAAGCTGTCACACGCCAGGCGGAAGCGGGGGCGGCCTGCGCTTCTGGTCCTGGTAGGGCGGAGCCTGTGAATCCCGGGGCAGAAGGAGGTGGAGGCGTCCATGGTGGTTCGCGAGTTCGTCCGTGGTTCTACACACACACACAGACACACACATGCGTGCGCACACAGTTGAATAAATAATAAAAATTTAAAAAAAAAGCTGTCACAAAGTTTCCATAAAGTGGGTCCAGATCCACCCGCCTATAGCTGCCTCGCGTGTTTGTTTCTCATCCACCGACTCCTTGCTTCACTTAGTCGGGGGGGGGGACCCTGGCTTGGAGGTTGCAGCAGTGGGCTGCACCGTGCAGTGGGCTGCACCGTGCAGTGCATCTTTCCAGTGATGCAACAGTGATAAGAGATGCGCTACAGAGCATGAAAAGGCATCAAGAAGCCTTACGTGACGCTGCCGAGTAAAAGAAGTGGGCTCAAAGCTACAGGCTGGGCGAGTCCAGCCTTCTGGAACAGGCGCTGCTCTGACAGGGAAAAAGATCAACCGTGCAAAGGCTTCTGGGAGGGAGAAGAAAGGGCGGGACAAGTGGAGTGGCACGGGTGCTCCAGGAGAGGGATGGAGACGCCCTGCTTTGTTCAGATTCTGGGATCACATGTCACCAACACGAACCCAGCGTGAGCTGTGGGTTTCAGCTCCTGACAGTTCTCTGCCTGAGTACTTCATCCATCATAAAGCACGTACCACATGAAGTCAGGTATTAACAGTAGGGATGCTGGGTGAGGATATACGGTAATTATGCTTTATATCCAATGTTTCTGTATAAACAAGTTCACCTCTAAAAAATAAGTTAATGAATTTAAAGTTACACTATGAACCAAGACTACAGAGTTTTTGAGGTTACATCTTTAAACAGACATATTCAGATTACAAAATAGTTTTCATTAAGTATTTTCAGAAGGATGTGCTGATGATTTCTTATATAACAGTGCTGGGACGACCCAGAGAATATTTAGAGAATGCTTTCGCCCAGTTGGAAACCTATTTACAGAAACATCAAATGCTCAACCTCAGGTTTAACTAACAGTAAAAGTGTGTCCAATTAAAAAAAGAAATGTTAAGAAAAGAAGCCAAGTATAAATAACACATTTTTTTTTACTTGTCAGAAAATGTCTTACATCTTGAGACTAGAACAAAGTTTCGAAAACTTAAATTCTAGTGAAGGAAAAGCAGTATCGGTACAAATCTCGATGTTCCACTTCTGATCCGAAGCTCCCCAGGTCCTGCACCACAGGGACAGTGAGGCCTCTAAGGGCAAAGGCGCCTCACTTCCTGACCAGAACCGCAAGTCCAGATTTTTCTGGCTATTACAAAGGTGCACAACAACTAAAGAGGAAAACAGACCTGCAGGGGCTCCTGAGGGGAGTGACCCCCACTCTGAGGGTCCCCCAGCTGCAGGTTCTTGCTGACACCTCTGCTCTGCTCCCCACCAGACCCGCCTTGCTCCTTTGCTTTTTCATGGGGAGAATAAACTCTGAGATGGCAGCCTGAGTGCTCCCACTGTGGCCTCCCCCACCCCCTGCAGCCGGCCACACGTCCTCCCCTCCCCACCCCCTGCAGCCAGCCACAAGTCCTCCCCTCCCCACCCCCTGCAGCCGGCCACAAGTCCTCCCCTCCCCACCCCCTGCAGCCGGCCACGCGTCCTCCCCTCCCCACCCCCTGCAGCCGGCCACGCGTCCCTCCCCTCCCCACCCCCTGCAGCTGGCCACGCGTCCTCCCCTCCCCACCCCCTGCAGCCGGCCGCGCGTCCTCCCCTCCCCACCCCCTGCAGCCGGCCGTGCGTCCTCCCCACCCCCTGCAGCTGGCCACGCGTCCTCCCCTCCCCACCCCACTCGGAGCTGCTGTGAGTGAAGCACAAAGTGGAATCTTCACAGTGGGCTGCAGTCCACTCCAAATCACTTTAGTAATCACTCACATATGTATCTCTTGAAAGATTGTCTCATCAAAATTGTTAAATGGAGTCTAACCAAGTTTCCAGACACAACTTCTAATACAAAGGGGGAAAGACAAACCAGCTTCGAAAAGAGGAAGAAAAAGGAAACAAAGCAAACCAGCAAGACACGATGGGGTTTGCACACGACGTGGGCTGGGCAGCAACTCTGGGAACATGAGCGCCGTGGGCCTTTCAATGAGCAGCAGCAGACGACGGTCACTTGACTCCTGCTCAGTGCCACGAATCATCGCAGAAGTGCAAGTGGCTGGAGCATGCCTGGCGGAAGCTGAAACAAGCGAGAGCACGTGCCGCCAAGGACTCGCTGGCAACGACACAAGCGCAGCTGCAGAGAAACTAACAGCAGGTTCTTACCACCAAACACTCACTCAGTAAAAGGAAACCTGGATTCACAGAGGAATTTTGGATGTTTTTAGCAGCTCTGTTCAGAGTCAGCCAGAGTGAAAACAGTCACAACACCCTCTGCAGCCCGGACACGCAGCTGCGGGTCACCACAGAGAGCAACGCGCTGCTCCGCTGCGGCGAATGCAGAGATGGAGAAACCGCAGCTCAGCGGTGGAAGTGAAGGAAGAGCTGAGACACCACAGGGAGAGAGAAGACTGGGGGTGGGCATGACTAGGAGGAGGCATGAAGGAATCTGGGGCGATGATGGAACATTTTGTATCCCAAGTGTGACAGCTGCCACGTGAATTTATGCACCTGTCAGATATACGGACCTTGGCTTTCCTTACCTATGTTAGGGGCACGTAGCACAGAGGAGAACGCATGGCTCGGCAAGAGACCAACACCAGAAGTCATGTGGGAGCGAGCAGGAGAAGCCACGTGGAGCCCACAGCTGCTGGGCGCCCAGCGGGGGTGGGGGGTCGGGAGCCTTCCAAAGGGGAGCCAGGCAGCCCAGCTGGGAGACTGGGGTCCCTCTACAGGACAGGCCCCCGCGCTGCTGCAAGCCTAGGACGCTTCTGGCGCGTCGGGTGCTCTGTGCGGCAGGAACAACTTATTCCCATGCCTCAGAGGCACAAGTGAAACTGAGTCAGTTCCACCACCCAAGTGACCCACAGATCCGAGTAACCCTTCGAAATTCCAGTCACTCATCACAGAACTAGAAAAAGAATCCTGACATTCACACGGAGCCCCAGAAGACGCTGAATGATCAACACCATCATCTTTAGAAGACGCGAAACTGGAGATGTGACGAAAGCTGACTGTAAATTATTGTAGAGCCACAGGGACAAGACGCAGCTGATGGAGTGAGAGAAGCACCCAGAAGTCACTCTTGCAGTTTCCCAGGCTGGTTGTCAACACAGGTATCAAAAACATACATGGAGAAGAGAGCCTCTTTAAGAAATGGTGGGAATCTGGATATCCACATGTGGAAGATGGAAACCACATCCCTGCCCCTTATCCTGACCAAAAAAGAAAGAAATCAATCATCAATCCAAATGCAGCAAAGACCTGAAGTGCTGAATCTTGGAACTGCCAGAGAACTCAAGACACAGGGACAGCCCAGTGCTTTCTAAAAGGTCTTTGCAGCCCAGGAAATAGCAGCAAGACCTGCGAGTGGGTTTACTTGAGTCAGAACTGGCGCACCACAAAGGGAGCCGGTGTGGAGTCTGGCCTGCTGAGAAGCCATGCTACATCTGATGGGATTAAAATCTAGAATCCATAAAGAACTTACGTAAATAAATACAAAATCCTCCCAGATCATCCGACTAAGAAGTAAGCAAATAAACTGAGCAGACAGCCTTTCGAAGAAGAAATACAAGTGGTCAGAATGCCCGGAAAACATTCCACTTAGGAGCCAGCAGGGAACCGCAAATGATTGCTGCCCAGGCTGAGTATCCTGCTGCCAGAATGGATGAGGGCAAGCACAGGGAGGGGGAGCGGAGCCCTGGTTGGGGGCCAGGGGAGGGAGCCCT
This sequence comes from Typhlomys cinereus, assembly GCA_023101885.1. NCBI lineage: Eukaryota > Metazoa > Chordata > Mammalia > Rodentia > Platacanthomyidae > Typhlomys > Typhlomys cinereus. The sequence goes on from JALPQD010000097.1 coordinate 116,782, forward strand.
TACACGGTGGGGGGGGGGCAGAGGAGGGAGCCCTTACACGGTGGGGGGGGGCAGGGGAGGGAGCCCTTACACGGTGGGGGGGGGCAGAGGAGGGAGCCCTTACACGGTGGGGGGGGCAGAGGAGGGAGCCCTTACACGGTGGGGGGGGCAGAGGAGGGAGCCCTTACACGGGGGGGGGCCAGGGGAGGGAGCCCTTACACGGTGGGGGGGGCAGAGGAGGGAGCCCTTACACGGTTGGGGGGGGGCAGAGGAGGGAGCCCTTACACGGTAGGTGGGGGCAGAGGAGGGAGCCCTTACACGGTAGGGGGGGGGCAGAGGAGGGAGCCCTTACACGGTGGGGGGGGCAGAGGAGGGAGCCCTTACACGGTGGGGGGGCCCTTACACGGTGGGGGCCCTTACATGGTGCAGTGGGGACCAAGCTGCTGCGCTGCCACTGGACGCTGAGAACTGCCCCACCAGCCGCCTGCCAGGGCCTCTCAGACAGCTGCACACGCGTGCCTCCCGCTGCGCGGTCCACCACAGCAAACGTATGGAATCAACCGATATGCCCACCGACCAACAGGTAGTTTCCCAGAGAGGCAGGAGAGAACCCTCCACCCTCTCCTCCTCAGGCCCACAGAACGCCTGGATGTGCCAAGCAAGCAGCTGGCTTAAGCCAAGGTTTCTCGGCGTCCGTCCTGCTGGCACTCTGGGCGGGGACTTGAGGGGCTTCCTTCTCTGCCTTTTTCTAAAGACAGAGTTCCGGAGGACACCAAAGCCGGTGACGCGGACCACAGCAGCGGCCCAGGGGACGGAGGTATCGATGCGATGCAGCCTGTAGGCGAGGGCACAGCTCCTAGCAGTGAGAGAGAGTGTGTAGCGTGCATGGAAGTGTGTCAGGCAGAGCTCTGGGTTTCTGTCTAAAACTGTTGGCAGACGCGGTGGGTACTGACTTCCATCTGGCACTAGGGGCTGCTCAAGGCTGGTTCTCAGAGCTTCTTCCTACTGAAGACTGTCCCTCCCGGGAGGAAGCTGGTGGGCTCTGGAGGGCACAAAGCAAGGCTCCCCAGGAAAGGTTTTATTTGCCTGATGGACAAGACACTAAAGTAGTCTCTGCTGGATTGTATTCCTGACTCACAAGCATCCTTAATTGGGTAAATGGAGGCTTCCATTAAGAGACATTAACTGACTTCAGCTATCCATAGCAAATTTGTATTTTAGAATAGCTTAATTTAGAGAAATTAAACAAAATCACCACTGGTTAAAGAGAATAAACATATGTAAATCATGTAAGAAATCAGCACTTTATACAGCATGATGCTTCAGAGTGGCTGAGATGCACATCTGTCTTTTTACAAGAAAGCAATGTGCATGTGTGTGCATGGTAGTCAAGCTGCCACAAAAAGAAATTATCAGACAGCAAAGCAGTCAGAGCCCTGAGAAGCCATGGTCTCTCAGGAGGTTCCCCTCAGGGTCCTGGACCCCATCTAGAAGACTCCTTGCCCCTTTTATGTCATTTTGTTGCACCTGGACATGATGACTTGAGCAGTGCACCTGAAAGGCCAGAATTGCTGCCTAACCACTAAGTGGAGAGATGCTGACCCACCCCTCAGAGGCCACGTGAACAGTAAGTTTTTAGTTTAAAGACAAAGGAAGACGAGCTCCCTTCCCCTGGGAAGGTAACGTGCGCACATTTTATGAAGCGAGCACTAGAAGTGCACCAGAGGTCTCATCCGTTCCTGCCCACTCCGACCTACTGGGCTCTCCTGGTTACAGGTGCAGAATTCTTCCTGGCCAGTGTGTCTCCCGGCAAGGGAGCAAACGTGGTCAATGCTGGAAGATGTGAGTGATCTACAAAGACAGACCCCTTCCCGCTGGACTTCTCACCACCTGCTCATCTGAGCATCCGAGCACCAGGGAACTGTCAGTCAAAGGCACGTCCAATCAAACGGGATGACGTCAGCGGAATCCACGGCCCTGCTTGCTTCCCAGCACCCTGGGCCAGGACGGAGGGGCTCCCTGCTGTCATAGGTTCTGGGGTGTGATCATGCACAGCGTACTGAGGGAAGCATGAGCCGTCCTCTGGCTTGGACACAGGATGCTCCGAGCACCCAAGGCAGCCCAGCACCCATTTGGACAGAACTTGCCCCTTTTATGTCCCCTGGGCCACACTTGCTGGGGGTGAGCAGAGTGTCGGGGCGCCATCCCCCCGTTGCCCGTCTGCCTTGCGGTCTTGCCTTACTGTAGCTCACTCTGCTCGAGATCCCTCCCCAAGCACCTTTACATATTTATGCTCCTTCATTTACTTTATGTATGTGCATGTTAGTGTGTGTGGAGTATGTGCAAGGTATGCATGTGCGCGCACCCACGCATGCACGTGCAGGCCGAGGAGGACGCCAGATGGTCTGCTCTATCACTCTCTTGACCAGATCTCTCACGATCCTAGCACTGGGCCCAGATGTCTTCTTGCCCTGCTGCTCAAGCGGGGACTCAAACGACGTGAGCACACACGGCTACTCCTTTAGAAGCTGTGACGATGACTCCGGCCTCAAAAACACAGGCAGCCTTCCACTGAATTCAACACCAAAATGCAAACAAGACTTCAATCAATCAATCAATCAATCAATCAAAGGAAACAAAATTTCTAAGAAATTATGAGAATTGTTTGGCAGTCTTACAGAAAACAGGAAACCTGGAAAACAAAACTACGTAGTTTATATAACCATGGAAATGCATTGCTAACTATGCCAGAAACAAAGGTCAGGGACAGACTTTTGCCACACGAGACCACAAGAAACAACAGAGCCAGCATCCGAAGCTCTCGCACGCTGATGAGGAAGGGTAGACCACACAGCAGGAGAAAGAAGAGATGCCCATTGCTACGCACCAGCAGCTGGTCCAGCCTCAGGGCAGTGGGCAGAACAGTCTTGGTGGCTCAAGCCACGTCTCAGCAAGTCCACCTTGGAAAAGCAAGAGGAAAAGGCGCGCCGGGTGCTGGAGTGGAGAGAAGCAGGCTTCCCATGAGTAGATGCCAGAATGAGCAGGGAAACAGTCTTGCTGCAGCCACTGCAACAAAAATTGCATTTGCTCTTGGAGCCAGTAACTGCTTTCAGAAATATATAGACTTTTGAAAAACATGTGAGTATGCAAGCTCCACAGCGGCAGCTGAGAGCATTTGAGAATGACCCATGTGCCTGTCACCAGAGACAGGAGGCCTGGGCGGCCGCGCACCCGCACCCCACGGTACAGGGGGCCTGGGAAGCTGCGTGCCTGTACCTCACAGCATGAGGGGGCAGCTGCAGGCTTGTATCTCGACAGCATAGGGCAGGGCAGCACATCACAGCCACTGCAGGGAGGGAGCTCGCATGGCCCTGCTGCAGCCCCAAGACACAACTCCTGCCATTTGTCCCTGACTGAACTGTCCTGAATTGACGGGCGATGCTACGCACACAGCAGAGGCCTGGAACTGACGGGCGACGCTACGCACACAGCAGAGGCCTGGAACTGACGGGCGATGCTTCGCACAGTATTAAACCACTTTCTTCCCTGCTTTCCTCACCAACCCCGGCCCCCAGCAGCCCACTGCACATTCTGCCCCTCCCTCGCTCGGGTGCCGCCTCCAGGCTCTGGGCCCCTCGCGCTCACCTAGGTCAGCAGCTCTCCCTGCAAGACGGCGGTGGGAGCAGGGGCCACGCAAACCAGGACTTTCTGACAGATGTGTGAGGACTGGTGGGCTGTTTTTCAATTGTCACCATTCAGAAGGCTTCATAATTTTTAATGGGGGGGACAGTACACTCCGGCCTGTCATGCCTGTCGCCCACCTCTCCTCCTCTGGGGAAGCCTTCCCTGGTCAGGCAGCACAGGCTCTGGCTCCTCTCAGACTGCACTCCTTACGGGGGGCTGTGTCTAGCAATGATCCCACCCCTGGATCCTCCTCTGACGCTGTGTGAGGCAGACAGAAGATGGACCTGAAGAGCCCAGGACCCCAGACGAGGAGGAGAACACGCCCCCTCTTGCGTGACCTCGCCCTTCTGAAGCCGCCCAGGCCCATCTATCTTGGTCTGGGTTGGGAGCGGAGGGAAGAGCGTCCGCTGTTCACCATAGAACGGAGGGATTCAGTTAATGTTTATTAACATTCGTGGAGCCAAGTCCAACACGCGCGTGGCTGAGAATGAAAGCCGAGACGCACACCTCCGCCTTCCCGAACACAACAGCGGCCCAGCTCGTTCCTGCAGAGTGACTTGTCAGGCATGAACCGAGCATCAATCTTCCCGTAAGACCCTCTGCTCGCGTCACTGTCACAAGGCCACAGTGCCGAAGCTGTGATAGGCATGAGAGCAGGCGAGGGCGCAGAGGCCCTGCCCAGCACCGACAGCAGACGGCAGCGACGGCAGCGGGAAGACGGCCGGAGCTTCCCCCACCACTCCTGGGAAGTGGCTGCTGGACATGCTGGCTGGGAAGAGTCCACGCTTCATGCGCGTTACGGTGAACAGGGAGAAGTCCAAGCCACCCCCCAAACCCGTGGGCAGCAGGGCTTCCGAGCGGACCGTGCCAGATGGGGTGCCCGCGGCATGGGGCAGACCTGCTTCCTGCACAATTGGGGTGCACACCGCTAGCTGGGGCACGACCCCAGCTCTTTCCTCCAGTACCTTCCGGCTTGATGCATTTACGAAGTGGCACTCTGCTAATGTCCTTCCTCGTCTTCAATACATAAACTCTCATTCTTTTTTGTTGTTTCTAGATGGAAGTTGTTAATGGAGTTCCAGATCCACCAGACCAATTGTAGAAAGAGGAAGAGAAAGAAGAAAGAGAAAAAGAAGAGAGAGAAGAGCATAACTCTCTCATTCTTGCATAGTTCATGGGAGGAGGAAGAAAAAATATTCAAAATTTAAATAAAACTTTTCACCAAATGAGGTTCAATGGGAAGCAAATTCAGAAAAATATAGTGACACAGCAGCTGCTCTGCTCCTGTGAATGTCTCCATTGCATGTAAGATGCGGAGCTCACACGAGCACACATGCACACACCGTGCACACAGCACAGTGCAGTCGTGCACAGCACACCCAGTACACGTGCACATGGGCACACACGCACACACCAAATGCAACACGCAGCGCGTGCTCCCCAGACCAGAGTGCTGTGAGATGGTGGCCAGGCCTGAGCTAAAAACGAACATGGGAGCCTGGATGTAAGGGGGCGTCACCCCGACTCCTCCAAGGCTGCCGACCTCACTGGGACGGGAGCAGCTGCAGGGCTGGCCTTGTGTTCATGCGACAGGACTTCTTCTTTCCAACCAGGCTGTAAGCAGCATCTGACAATACACAGGGCAGAGAAACTCAAAGTCTTATCAAGAGAGTCCATCAGGATCCAGGCATGGTGGGTAGCTAGCAGGGGCTAGAGGACATCGACCCCGTCACAGAGCTTTCATTATGAAGCCACGGACTCCAAGGGCAGTCCCATGGTGCACCTGGGTACTGGGCCCATGAGTGAAGAAGGCTCTGGAAGGATTAGGTGTGACAAAAAGAAGCAAGGTTGGGCTCGAATCCAGCACAGGACTTTGGCAGCAGACCTGGGCCATGAGCAGGGGACGACACTGGCGGCACAGAAGCTGGGCAGGCAGAGGAGCGGAGCACCTGCCAATCACCTGACTTCTTCCAGGGAGGCTGTTGGCACTGACTGAAGTCAGAAGGACGGTTTCTGGCCAAGTCTGACTAGGCGAGCCAGCGGCTTTACTGAGACCTTACAGGAGCACGAGGCGGCTACGCCAGAAAGACCCGCACCCAGCAAGGACCTTCAAGTAACGTGGGCTCTGGCCAAGAGCGCCAGGCAGAGTCAACGGGAGCTGCAGAACCCGGGGTCGCAGGTTGAGTCGCAGGTCGCTGCTCCTCTCAGGTGCCTGAGCAGCCCAGCAACTGTTCCAGGACTCAAATGAGGAGGAGCCAGGCAGCTACTGACTGACGGCAAGACCACCCAGCATGACTGACACTGACAACCGTGTTTGTGTGGCGGGGTGCTCCAGAACAGCTGGGTCAGTGCACCCTGAGCGGCTGCACAGGACACACCCGTAGCAATGTAGACTGAAGGAGAGCACCGTATCACAGGTGTGGGGAGTCGGGTATGACGGACAACACTAACAAAAACCTAGCGCAGAATCTCTGCAGAGTAGACAAGTCAGAAGGAAACCTGGGGCCCATAGAAGGGGACAGGCAGGAGGGTGGGAGGGAGGAGAGTAGGAAGGGGGCAGAGATAAGCACTCAATATGCTTATAAAACTAGGAAAAACATTTTAAAGTCTAGGGCAGTGAGCCAGAACTCCTGCAGTATCACGAGGGCCCAGAAACACGTGCGAGCCTGAGAGCTGGCTGAAGCCTGCTGCACGGCCTGACTGGCCAGCTCAGAGACGACGGACGAGAAAATGCATGTGCAAACACATGAACACACATGCACTCACATAAGCACACGTGTGCTCTCACACGTGTACTCACGTGAACACACACGTGCACTCACACACACATGCACTCACACACACATCTATAGCTAAGTATGCTAACTTCTGACAACATTCACTAAACAAATACTGTAAACCAAACAAGCTGTAACTCTGCCCTCATGTTTAAGAAACAGTCTCAATACTTTCTCTGAGGTGGGATCGTGCGGGTCCCCGGCTGACCCAGAGCAGTAGCCTGCTGGCCTGGCCGTGTGCTGAGACCCCAGGATGTGCAATCCCTCCACCACACAGCTTGACGATTTCTGAATCCCAGAACTCAGGAAGATCCAACATTACTAGCTCACGCGTTATTGTAGCTTTTCAAAGTAGCCTATGAGACTGAAGGAAAAATAAGAGGATTTTGTGACTCAGATAAATTTCTGCATCAACCTTTTGATGCTTTCTTGGTACACTGATATTTTAAAATATGAAAAGTTACTATATGGTATTTCTGCTAATTGGTATAAAAATATACATAGCAGGTCTCAAAAATGCAAATGTGTGTGCTCTCATAATTCTGTCGTTTCCATGGTAGTTAAGATGTAAAGAAGGAGCCAACAATATAGTCCCAAGTCCAGTGAAGTGTCACCCAGTGAGCACGAATCCTCGGCACACGTCAGCATGGACGCAGCCCGCAATGCCCTGCGCCTGATGCCTCAGCCCCAGGGCAGCAGCACTGCCAGAAGCAGAGGATTCAATGACCCGCGGCACAGAGGTGACGGCACAGGCAGAGGGAGGCGACAAACATATAACGACATCCCCAGCACCGACCTGCCACCCTGGCTCAGTCTAGGACTGACTACGTGTGAGGATGAAGGTGAGGATGAAGGCTGGGGCCGCGGCTCACAGGCAGAGAGCTTGCTCGGCATGTGTGAGGCCTAGAGTCACATCCAGTGCCTCAAAAGAAGAAAAAGGATGAAGGAAAGGAAGCCCTGTGCTGTGGAGAGGCGCAGGGAAGGAAAGAAAGCCTCACCCCGGGCAATCTCAGTTTTCAAAACAGGTTATAGACCCTTTATCTAGTATAACGGCAAGATCTTAGCAACATCCACAATATGAAGCTCTACTCAGGGAATATGCACCATTTTCAAAACAATAGGATTCACTTTATTCTTACTTCATCACTCTTTCTGGTGCACCAAATGAGTCAATTTTGGTGCAGACTATTCTAATGCTTTCTCTGAGGAAGAAGCAAGACAACCATTTCTCCACAGCAGCTCGGCACTGAGCCGTCAGAGCCCAGGACACGTGTGCCCACAGGCTGTGTGTACCCTGTGACCCAGAACCGGCTCTCGTGGGATGGTCCTGTATTCAGGGGTCTCTGACAGCGGACAGGCCTCTCTCTTGCTAGTGTCCTCTATGGCTACGCTAGAGCCTGAACCCAGAATGTTCAAGATGTCCCCAAAAATCAGAATAGAACGAGCTCCAGTTTGGAGCTGTGGTTTCCAGAGAGGGACATTTCAGATGATGGGACGAGAAGTTTCTTATCAAGAGAACAAAGAAAGCTGAGAGTTCTGAAGGACTGCGGAGCATGGGAGCGAGGCTGGGGGCGGGGGCGGGGGCACGGACATGGGCCCTTTCCAGCAGCACGCCGAGAGCTGGCTCCACGGACTGCTGGAAGTGGATCCACAGGTCAGAGACAGGCCTGCTGAGCAGCTTCGTGATCTCAGTGCCCCAATCCAGCAGTTGATGCTGAACCAGAGTTAAAACCAATCGGCGTAGAGTACAAAACGGTGATCCTGCCTTAGCCAGGCCAGCAGCGTGCTAGAGAACCAGTCCTGATTCAGAAGCCCCAAAACCCACAGGACCCCAACCCAGTGTGAGCACTGGTGCAGGCACCACACATGCTACTCAAAAGCAGCTTCTACTCTCACCAAACTGAAGGCACAACCAGCCAGACCTGAAACAACAGGGCCACCGAGGGCGCCCCCGGTCTGCCATGTGTTCCCGGGCAGGATGAGAGGTCGAAGTTGCTTTGTAAAAAGCCCAGTGGCTTCGGAGCTCAATTTCCACGTGCATTCTTAGTGTAAAAACCTCTGAATACTGTAAGGTTCCTATTTCTGAATTCTGTTCCACCAGTCACTGTGATCAACAGAGTTGTCCATTTGCACAGCAAGACAAGAAACCGATCCCTGGCTACGCACAGCGCATCTGTTGACTAGAAGACAGGGGACTAGCTCTTGAGCCTTGCGCGTTCTGAATCACACAGCTGCATTAATGTCCAAAGACATACATGGAATTGAACAAAGATGACTGCTTCTGTAAGGAAGTGTCTTTCTCAGCTAATAACACATATGAAATGATGTCAGAAGCCCAATTGGGTATCGGGAACATGGACAGAGTTCTTCTGAAAATGCAGCAAAGTTGAAAGCTGAACACAGTCACATTCACTGTGCGCATACGAGCAAGTGAGGCCGCCACATTCACTGTGTGCATATGAGCAAGTGAGGCCGCCACATTCACTGTGTGCACATACGAGCAAGTGAGGCCGCCGCATTCACTGTGCGCATACGAGCAAGTGAGGCCGCCGCATTCACTGTGCGCATCCAAGCAAGTGAGGCCGCCGCATTCACTGTGCGCATACGAGCAAGTGAGGCCGCCACATTCACTGTGTGCATATGAGCAAGTGAGGCCGCCACATTCACTGTGTGCACATACGAGCAAGTGAGGCCGCCGCATTCACTGTGCGCATAAGAGCAAGTGAGGCCGCCGCATTCACTGTGCGCATCCAAGCAAGTGAGGCCGCCGCATTCACTGTGTGCATATGAGCAAGTGAGGCCGCCGCATTCACTGTGCGCATACAAGCAAGTGAGGCCGCCGCATTCACTGTGTGCATATTAGCAAGTGAAGCCGTCGCATTCACTGTGCGCATCCAAGCAAGTGAGGCCGCCGCATTCACTGTGTGCATATGAGCAAGTGAGGCCGCCGCATTCACTGTGTGCATACGAGCAAGTGAGGCCGCTGCATTCATTGTGTGCATACGAGCAAGTGAGGCCGCCGCATTCACTGTGTGCATATTAGCAAGTGAAGCCGTCGCATTCACTGTGTGCATACGAGCAAGTGAGGCCGCCGCATTCACTGTGTGCATACGAGCAAGTGAGGCCGCCACATTCACTGTGTGCATATTAGCAAGTGAGGCCGCCACACACAATTCACCAACGCTGATGACACCCCCTACGTGAGCTGAGGCCAGAGGCAAGCTGCCTGCAGGAGGGCCCTGGGGCTGACCTTTGCCTGTGAACACCAGCAAACAGACAGGCATGGGCCAGGCCGCGCGGGACGGCTCAGAGCCAGGATAGGAGCAACACAACAGGCAGCTGTTTAGAGACACCAAGTTATCTGGATCCAAGCGCTTCCTGGAGATGTGAGCATGGCAGGCCCAGTGCCCGCTGCAGGAGTCGGACAGAACACTGCTGGCACCTGCGCTGAGACACGGCCACCAGATGCAAAGCCATCCTCGGCCAAGCACCCCCCTGGGCCAAACACTCCTCCAAACCCGGCAGGACAGAAGCACAGCACTGGCCAGCCATGGCTCAAGAGTTCCTCCTCCTACTGTGACTGACGGTCTCAGAGCAGCGCAGGGCGCTGCCGCTCGAGTGCACACGGCACTGAGACCTACCAGTACTGACTGGAGCAACTGGAAGAAGACCCCACTCATGTCAAGCGTTGTGTGGACAACTGTGACACAGTCTGTGTGACGGGCACATGAGGAAGAACTCTGCTGAATGGCGCTGCCCCCTTCCCCTCTGCCCCCTTCCCCTCCATCCCCCTTCCCCTCCGCCCCCTTCCCCTCCGTCCCCCTTCCCCTCTGCCCCCTTCCCCTCCGTCCCCCTTCCCCTCCGCCCCCTTCCCCTCTCCTTCCTGCTGGAGGCCCCGCATGTGGTCTCCCCTGCCACGGTGCCCATGCAACGACACACTATTAGCCAGGGCTGGGGTGGCGGCAGGGGGACCAGGAGCGTAAGGTCATTCCTGGACAAACAGTGAGTCTGACGCCAGCCTGGGCTACATGAGACACAGTCTCCAAAACAAACCAAAAGCCTCCGGTACAAATACTCAGCAAATCTGTTATTCGCCTGATAAATGATCTTTCAATTGGGCCATAAATTTCACCCTTTTATACTCAAAATATATTCTTTAGCTTACTTAGTAGCTCCTCGGCTGAAAATGCTTTGCGGATTAAACATTTCTGGCGCACAGCGAAGACAGTGAACTTAACCTGACGTTACTGAACCTCCTTTTGGCTTGAACCCACTTGGTAACGGAGCACCGCAAGCTCGTACTCATTTTCTCCAGACATGGGGACCCTCCCATCACCGCTTCTGTGCTGTTCCCGTGGCTGCCCACAGATGATTCTAGAAGCACAGGGAAGCCTCGAGCCTGTTCCTGTGACCCACACTTTGGACACAATCCGCAGACAACAGAAGCATCAGGCGGCGGGTCGCTCCTCGGGTGTGTGCAAGTGATGTGATGTCTGTTCCCAGAGAGCAAGCTGGGGCCAAGCTGGGAGAGCCATGATGCCCCGTGTCCCTCTGAGCACTGCTGCTAATTTAATCACTAAATGCCTGTGCTTGAAAAAAACACTACATAAAATCACACTTTAGACCGATTGGCTTTAGGTTGTTTTCTCTTTAGAAAAAGGGATGGGGACATCCTTAATTTTATATCCTAAATATCCTTCCCGTATGGTTGATACATTTAAAATTTCATCTTCACTTAAATAAATGTCATTCGTCTCAGCTTATAGATCTTTGAGTTTTGCAAATGCCCTGAGGCGTACATTGAGACAGAGTGACCCCCACTCTTGGTAGATCAGTGTCCTGGAGTGTACATCTTGCGCCAGACCACTGAGTTCCACCTGCGCGTGCTTCCAAGGTGGGCTCTGTTCTGCTAACACTGGTGTGCTGTAAGCTACACGACCTTGCATGCCTGTCCTTGATGAGCCCCACGACACTGACAGGACGCAGAGCATCTTGAAGATAAAAACTGAAGGTGGTGGCGGCCCAGTGGCCTGGAAGAACAACAAAAACTGTCCAACAGGAATAAGAAAACTCAGGTAGGAAGCCAGGCTGTGCCTAGCGAGCTCGAGCCCGGGTCCCGCGCGGGCTGACACGGCAACTCATGCCTGGATCTCAGCTGTCAGGAAGGTGAATAAGACAAGGGAATTGAGACTTCAAGGCCAATCTGGGCTACATAACAAGTTCAAGGCCATCCTGGTCTATGAGGTATCTCAAAACCCGGGTTCAAAGATGAAAACCAAAAAACAAAGGTAGAAAGAAAAAAAAATCCAGCTCTATAATTCCACTCAAAAGCATGCCAATCCAAAATTAAAACAACAACAAAAAAAAGAGTCATAACCTAAAAAAAGCAAAATGATGGGAAGGAGAGAGCGTGGAGCCACGGCTGGCCAGGGCCTGTCCAGGTCAGCCTGAACGCCCTCAAGCGCAGGACTGTGGGAGCCAGCATCACAACACAAACAGCCAAAACCTCCCTGCTGCTCCGGCCACTGGGGGACCCCAAGCTCTGGTACATTCTTACCACCAATATAACCAGTATTTTGCCTGGAAATTTCTTAAAATGCCTTCCAGATATCCAGCCATCAAAGTTGTTGATTATAAATCTGGAATTGATTCTTCAATACGGTCGCTGAGCACACTAGAACAACAGTCGTGACTTGTTCACTGTCAGCAAACACCTAGTGAGCGACGACCTCGTCACTTGAACACAGCGCCAAGTAATTCAACCACGCTTGGGCCCTGGGGTCCCCCTGGGGTCCACGCTTCAGCTCCTGGGTCTCTGCTGTGAGTCCTTGCCTGGCCCCCTGGAAGCTCAGTCCTGGAGAAGAGATGCAGCAACATTCCAGCAAGCGTAGGAAGGGCTCCGGGGTGTCCAGGGTGCCGGGGGAGCAGGGGACAGGAGACCGTGCCTCACCAAGGTGCTTCTGCTGGAAGCAGGATGAGTGCAGGGGACAAGGACGATCAGACTGTGGACTGGGACTCAGCCCCGCAGACGCAGAGTGGGGGAGCAGCCATGGGTCTCCATGTGGCCATGGACAACGCGGGCGGAAGGTCTGTCCGTACTCGTGCCTCCGGGCTGTCCACACCTGCCCGGCTGCGCTGGACAGATGGTCACAGAGGTGGACAGTGTGGAGACTGTTTCTCTGGCCTTGGTGGAGGAAGCAGGGCCCGAGCAAGATGGGGCTCGCGAGGTAAGATGGGGCTCCCGAGGCAAGATGGGGCTCCCAAGACAGGCCCCGTAACCGCGCTCCTTCACCAGGCTTCCCCTCCTGCCACAGTGCCGCACGGCGGGCACCACTGAGCACTAAGCACCACAAAGCCCGCGTCTGTGTCTAGAGACCCTCCACCTGCACCTCCATAGCAGGCTTCTCGCGTCCTGTCAAGTCAACGGCCGTCGAGCTTGAACATCACCAGATGATGAGAGACACCATGGGGTAGGCGGAGCGTGGGAGTGCAGGGTCAGCGCTCAGAGGCAGGGAGAAGCAGGGCATGTCACAGGACACGGAGGGACACCAGTGACACGACATGTCACAGGACACGGAGGGACACCAGTGACACGGCATGTCACAGGACGCGGAGGGACACCAGTGACACGGGATGTCATAGGACACGGAGGGACACCAGTGACACGGCATGTCACAGGACGCGGAGGGACACCAGTGACGCATGTCACAACGCGGAGGGACACCAGTGACACATGTCACAGGACGCGGAGGGACACCAGTGACGCATGTCACAACGCGGAGGGACACCAGTGACACGGGATGTCATAGGACGTGGAGGGACACCAGTGACACGGGATGTCACAGGACGCGGAGGGACACCAGTGACGCATGTCACAGGACGCGGAGGGACACCAGTGACACGGCATGTCACAGGACGCGGAGGGACACCAGTGACGCATGTCACAGGACGCGGAGGGACACCAGTGACACGGCATGTCACAGGACGCGGAGGGACACCAGTGACGCATGTCACAGGACGCGGAGGGACACCAGTGACACGGGATGTCACAGGACGCGGAGGGACACCAGTGACGCATGTCACAACGCGGAGGGACACCAGTGACGCATGTCACAGGACACGGAGGGACACCAGTGACACATGTCACAGGACACGGAGGGACAGCGGTGACGCGACATGCTATGGGACACGGAGGGGCGCCTGAGGCATGTCCAGTTTTCGGGATGGCTCTGCACTGAGGCAGGCGGGGGGGACCCTAAGGGGCTCTTGGACAGACTGTGCAGAACTTGCTGGCACCAATATTTGACAGACTAGCTAGCCCTCAGGAACAACTTCCAACAGTGCTCCTCTTGCACAGAGTAGGACGGTCTCTCCTTCCTCGGCTGTCAGCTGTTTCGAAAGGCGACACTAGGTGGCAGTAAAGACATGTGTGTGGCCCACAGGGGCATCTTCACTTCCTGTTGCATCAGTGAAATCTTTCAACCAAAAAGAAAACTAAGCAGAAAGCTAGTTTACTGGCTTGAGGCTGTGACCGAAAAAACTAGTGAAACTATCCAGTCACCCAATCTTAAATGAAGAGAACTATAACACTACCAACTTTACAAAACTTCTACAGTTTCTAAGGCATCTTTGTTCCACAGTGAACCCTATATTTATATCAATGTATTTAGATGGCAATTCATTTAAAAAAACAACATTTTAAATTTCCTTTTCTGGTGCTGGAGAGGTGCCTCAGGGGTTAAGCCTCTGCCTTGCAGGCGAAAGGTCCTGAGTTCAGATCCTAGACCCCACGTATAGACGCCGGGTGGAAGCAGGGGCGGCCTGCGTTTCTGGTCCTGGTAGGGCAGAGCCTGTGAATCCCGGGGCAGAGTAAACAAGGAGGTGATGGAGGTGTCCATGGTGGTTCCAGAATTCGCTCGTGGTTGTACATACACACACACACACACACACACACACACACAATTGAATAAAAAAATAACATTTCCTTTTCCATCAAAATGTTAAAAATTTATAAAACATTTATGTGTTAAGTTTATTGTGACTTTTAAAGAAGTGTCTACTTGTATACAGTGAGTGAAGATGAACATAAACCGACAATGGAAGGCAAGCACAGCCTGCCTGTCTCCCAGCACTGGGAGGCACTGACTTCAGAAGTTCCGTGGACACTCTCGAGAGGCCCACACTGTCCAGAACACTGGGGAGGGACGGAGATGCTCGCTTCAATGCCGCACTCACTGATGCACAATCCGTGCTGCAGCAAAAGCTCAGGACGTACTGTTACAAGCATCCGAATAAATGCAGTGGGCCACACATGCAAAAAGACATGAAAATAGGAGGGAGATTTGTAGAGAAGAAAAAGAGTTGTAATGGGGAAAGGAAGGATGATGGGATTGGGGATTAAGGTATGAAAAAATAATATTTTCACTGAATTTATGTATGAAACTATAAGACAAAAAATAAAAATATAAACAAATCATGACCCTCCAATGTTTACCCAGAACCAGACTAGCCCAATCTCCCCCCATCCCAAAGCTCAGGGAACCTTGTGGGAGACGGGGTGGCAAGACTGTAAGAGTCTGAAGATGGAGAGATCCACTGATGGAGAAGATACTCCACTAAGTCTGCGCTGCAGCGGCCAGGATCTTACTGCCAAGTCATTGGACCTGACTTGACCTGCACAGTGGCGACATGTCAAAAAACCCCGCAGACTAGAGCAGGATCTCAGAGGAGGTGGCTTCAGGCAGTAGGATCCTTAGAGGCAAGGGTTAGACCCTCACTAGTGTAGACAACTCAGGGGGAATTCCAGAGCCCATATAAGCCTCGGCTCTGGATGATGGGAGAGAGAAAGCAGGAACCATGAAGAGCAGAGGGAGGGAGGAAAAGAGGAGGGAGGGAGGGTGTTGTGGGAGGGAGAGCAGGATGGAGGAATAAAAGTGGAGAGGGGAGAGGGGGGAGAGAGAAGGAGGGGGCAAGCGTACCTATCCACTGAGCTTGTAAAACTAGGTAAAAAATAAAATTAATTTAAAAAGAGTGACTCACTACAAAATATCTCCCAACACCCAGCAGGATCTCTATCCTCAACAGTCTCCAGTCTCCGAGCCCACCTAACTTGGGGTGCACAGAAGGCAAGTGTCCCGAGTTCCAATCCAGGGCATTTCCCGAGTCTAAGGCTCGCTACAAGCTGTCAGCTGGCCTCTCCTGTCGGAGGCAGCCGTCTTATCCCTCACTGACACAGGCAGTGAGTCAGCTTGCCAACAGCGCTTCAATGCCCTGTTCCACTCACGGAGCTAGCGGGGACCTGGCGCACGTTCTCTGCCATCTCCTGCTCACTGACACCTGAAATCTCTCCTCAAAAGCACATTCTGCATAGACGCCCGCACTGAGCTCATGCACCTCAAAAGAGCTGGAAGAACGATCAGGGCTGAGCAGTTTCTTCAGATGGTGCATGACTTAATTTCCCAGCTGGCTCCGAGTCCTGAGGCCCTCCATACAGGACACGCCACTGCCCCTCACAGAGTCCCCACGGGACCTCATTGTCATGTCTAGAGATGAAAGGCCACAAGGGACAGTGGCAGTGGTACCAGGGGCGCCGAAGCAGTTCTGCAGGAACTCCTGCAATTCCAACAGCAGGGAGCACAAAGAAGAAGGAAAGCCATGGCCAGCCACTTGCACTGTAAGTGACACCACACCCTGGAGGCCAGTGTGCTGAGATGACCGCACCACACCACACCAAGTGGGAGCAAGTCAGACTAGGGGGGTTCACAGACTCACTGTAGAGTTAGCTATGGACTCAGTCAGACCAGAAGGTTCTCAGGACTCACTGTGGAGTTAGCTATAGACTCAGTCAGACCAGAAGGTTCTCAGGACTCACTGTAGAGTTAGCTATGGACTCAGTCAGACCAGAAGGTTCTCAGGACTCACTGTGGAGTTAGCTATGGACTCAGTCAGACCAGAAGGTTCTCAGGACTCACTGTGGAGTTAGCTATAGACTCAGTCAGACCAGAAGGTTCTCAGGACTCACTGTAGAGTTAGCTATGGACTCAGTCAGACCAGAAGGTTCTCAGGACTCACTGTGGAGTTAGCTATAGACTCAGTCAGACCAGAAGGTTCTCAGGACTCACTGTAGAGTTAGCTATAGACTCAGTCAGACCAGAAGGTTCTCAGGACTCACTGTGGAGTTAGCTATAGACTCAGTCAGACCAGAAGGTTTTCAGGACTCACTGTGGAGTTAGCTATGGACTCAGTCAGACCAGAAGGTTCTCAGGACTCACTGTGGAGTTAGCTATGGACTCAGTCAGACCAGAAGGTTCTCAGGACTCACTGTGGAGTTAGCTACAGTCAGACCAGAAGGTTCTCAGGACTCACTGTGGAGTTAGCTATGGATTCAGTCAGACCAGAAGGTTCTCAGGACTCACTGTGGAGTTAGCTATAGACTCAGCCAGACCACAGGGTTCTCAGGACTCACTGTGGAGTTAGCTATAGACTCAGACCAGAAGGTTCTCAGGACTCACTGTAGAGTTAGCTATAGACTCAGTCAGACCAGAAGGTTCTCAGGACTCACTGTAGAGTTAGCTATAGACTCAGACCAGAAGGTTCTCAGGACTCACTGTGGAGTTAGCTATAGACTCAGTCACACCAGAAGGTTCTCAGGACTCACTGTAGAGTTAGCTATAGACTCAGTCAGACCAGAAGGTTCTCAGGACTCACTGTGGAGTTAGCTATAGACTCAGTCAGACCAGAAGGTTCTCAGGACTCACTGTGGAGTTGGCTATGGACTCAGTCAGACCAGAAGATTCTCAGGACTCACTGTGGAGTTAGCTATGGACTCAGCCAGACCACAGGGTTCTCAGGACTCACTGTGGAGTTAGCTATAGACTCAGCCAGACCACAGGGTTCTCAGGACTCACTGTGGAGTTAGCTATGGACTCAGTCAGACCAGAAGGTTCTCAGGACTCACTGTGGAGTTAGCTATGGACTCAGTCAGACCAGAAGGTTCTCAGGACTCACTGTGGAGTTAGCTATGGACTCAGCCAGACCACAGGGTTCTCAGGACTCACTGTGGAGTTAGCTATAGACTCAGTCAGACCAGAAGGTTCTCAGGACTCACTGTAGAGTTAGCTATAGACTCAGTCAGACCAGAAGGTTCTCAGGACTCACTGTAGAGTTAGCTATAGACTCAGACCAGAAGGTTCTCAGGACTCACTGTGGAGTTAGCTATGGACTCAGTCAGACCAGAAGGTTCTCAGGACTCACTGTGGAGTTAGCTATGGACTCAGTCAGACCAGAAGGTTCTCAGGACTCACTGTGGAGTTCGCTATAGACTCAGTCAGACCAGAAGGTTCTCAGGACTCACTGTGGAGTTAGCTATGGACTCAGTCAGACCAGAAGGTTCTCAGGACTCACTGTGGAGTTAGCTATAGACTCAGTCAGACCAGAAGGTTCTCAGGACTCACTGTGGAGTTAGCTATGGACTCAGACCAGAAGGTTCTCAGGACTCACTGTGGAGTTAGCTATAGACTCAGTCAGACCAGAAGGTTCTCAGGACTCACTGTGGAGTTAGCTACAGTCAGACCAGAAGGTTCTCAGGACTCACTGTGGAGTTAGCTATAGACTCAGTCAGACCAGAAGGTTCTCAGGACTCACTGTGGAGTTAGCTATGGACTCAGTCAGACCAGAAGGTTCTCAGGACTCACTGTGGAGTTAGCTATGGACCCAGTCAGACCAGAAGGTTCTCAGGACTCACTATGGAGTTAGCTATGGACTCAGTCAGACCAGAAGGTTCTCAGGACTCACTGTGGAGTTAGCTATGGACTCAGTCAGACCAGAAGGTTCTCAGGACTCACTGTGGAGTTAGCTATAGACTCAGTCAGACCAGAAGGTTCTCAGGATTCACTGTAGAGTTAGCTTTATGTGTCAGCTTGTCGATTGAAGGCTCGAGTTCTAGTCACATCTGTAAACAATTAGTAGCCGAGTTAAGCCCTAAGCAAGCCTGTAGATTGTCTAATTCATGACCATGGCAGCTGGTAAGACTGAGGGACCCGCTTTTGCAGGCTGGCATTCTTCGACACACCTGGACATCAACCTGTGGAGATGACGTGGCAGCTTCCCTGACCTCTGGTGCTGGTGGTAGAGATGGAACCAGACAAGTGCAAGTCAGAATAAAATCCCTTGTTCCCCGCTGAGCTACTGGCTCCTGAATTTATCTGCGTGCAGCGCATGGATGGGCCCAGAACAGCAGCTGCGGGCAGCACAGAACCCACAGTCACTCACCTCCACGGCCACCACTATCAAGATGAGCTCCACTCTCGACTCTGGAAACAGTGCGTTCACTTGTGGTGACATCCCAATCAGAGCGCAGTTGGTGACCACAGATATGACACTCATTGTTTCAAAAGCCAACTGAAAGGAAGAAGGAGGAGGAACTAGAAATCGCCATGACCACCACTGCCCCTCCACGTCTCTCCAGCTTCTCCAACCTCAAGGGGAAGCCGGGCCCTGGGCTCCACGGCTTCCGACACGCATCTCAGCTTGCTCCAGCGTCTTTGCTGGAGACGCTGTGCTGCTGCACGTGTTCAGATGCTTGAGCCGCCTTCCCTGGGCAGTGGTGTCGTAACCAGGGACAGTGGGGGCCTGGACAACACGCAGCATGCTGTGCTGGGGCATGGACGCTGTCAAACACGCAGCACATGAAACACAAGTCACGCAGATACCTGGACCACAAGGTCTACAATTTTATGATGCAGACCTGTGTAAATCCTATGGGGAGGCTGTGGTAACCGTGGGGACCACTGACCAGCCTCCCTCCCTCTCTCTCTCTCTTTCTATTTGGTAGTTTCTACCTGATAACTTAAGCCTCTCCAACAAAGACAAGAACTTTGTTTTCCTTATGTCTTCTAGTGGTCACTTAGTTCTGCATGGTAACTTTGTAAGCTAACTTATCATCTTACCACTTATGGCATTTTTCCAGTTGGTTCTCTAGTTTTTTTTTCCAGCTATATAATCCCAAAATCTATTTCAAGACAGGTTTATCTGTTCCTTTCTGTCTTTTGTATTTATAATCCTTTTCCTATCTAATTAGGTTGGGCAATAACTTGGAGCTACTGAACACCAAGTGGCTCGTGCATCCTTTAGGAGTGAAATGTGACTGCTTTGCCATCCGTCACTTAATATTTGACAAAAAAAAATCTGTATTTTTACATTCCGTTATGGTATCTGTAAATGCAGCCGCAGGAGTAGGAATCACAGACACCACGGTCCTTTGCATGTTGTCCACGCTGCTAGAACGTTCCCCGGGCTCCTCACAGAGTGTCACGGGGGCACAGCTGCGTGCTTGGGCATTCACCACAGCGTGGCTCCACACGGCCCCAAGCAGACACTGCGCGACACGCCGTGGGCGTCTTCCCCCCACCAGCACTTCCCGCTCACTTTCGCCTTCTCCAGGCGCTGAACTTTTAGGTACATGTTTCTTACACAGTTACCTGCCACACCCCAATGCTGGCTGAGGGTTCTGAGAAGGGGCGTTTGAAGACCCTGCACATCTTCAGGGCGTCTGAGTTGACTTCGGTGAAGTTATTTAGCACAGCGAAGGCGGCCGCCAGTGGGTAAACGCAGGAGAAAAGGCTCACGTAGCCGAACTGCAGGAATAGCTCCAGGTAGTCGTCAAAGGTGCCCTGCAGGTGGGACAGCAGGTTAGTGACCGGGCCCCTTTCGCAGTGTCAGCAAAACGCTCGTCTATTAAAAATACTGTTTTCCTCAGCCGCTGTCCTCCCCCTACACATTCCCATAAATGTAAAGGCAATTTTGCGTAAGTTCCTAAGTCACTGTGCTGAACGATGACATCTCTAGGCAACGAGCTCCAGTGACGGCTCCACAGCTACAAAGAGATGCAGGGCGGCTGCAGCTGGTGCTCTCGCACCCCGGACGCCAAGAGTGCCAGCCGCTGACTCTCCTGGGAAATCTGGCGGCGCTGCCAGCACCACAGTGCCCACCAGAGGCCACAGAGCAAGAGTGGCAGGCGGGAAAGCGAGGTAAGCGCTCTGCGTGACAGCAGCCCACGCGCAACAGCAGACACGGTACCAGAGGCACAGAAAGCCACTCCAGAGGGAAGTCATTAGCTTACCTGGGTGGTGCTACTCTAGAACACACCCACTCAAAAAGCTTGTCATTTGTGGACTTCCAGAATTTTCTCCTAGTGCTAAAAAGGCTTCCCCTAGTGTCTGTCCAGTGTTCGTATCATGTCTGCCTGGGACACTGATGGATGAACTAGGGAGCTCCAAGGCAAAGCTAAGGAAAGAGATGTCTGTATGTGGAAGGCAGAAGAGGGCAGGGAAGGCCACCCCTACACTCTCCAAAAGCGATTCACATGCTGGATGAAAGGACTGTCGGGGAACATGATCAACAAAGGTGCACCCTAAAGCAGGAACACAGAGGCAGTGGGCCTATTTTGATGGGGCAGACCCATCAAAAATGATACAGAAAGAATCTTCTAGACAGAGCTATAGCAGAAGGTTGAGTCAGTCACCAACACCTTCCTGCAGTGGGGACACGACTGTCAGCGAAGTGCTGGCTGTGTCAGCACCAGCACCACGCAAGCCAGCTGTGGTGGCTCCGGCGACGCCATCACCGGAGGGGGCAGGACTGGTAGAGGCTGAGGCCAGGCTGGCTGGTCAGCAGGTCCTCGGCGCAGCGAGTCTGGAAACCCTCACGAAGTAACTCTAACGTGCATTAGCGTGTGGCAACGTATGTTAGCACAAAACATGCGCTCA
This sequence comes from Typhlomys cinereus, assembly GCA_023101885.1. Classification (NCBI taxonomy): domain Eukaryota; kingdom Metazoa; phylum Chordata; class Mammalia; order Rodentia; family Platacanthomyidae; genus Typhlomys; species Typhlomys cinereus. The sequence continues at coordinate 137,987 of JALPQD010000097.1, forward strand.
TGCAGAAACGCACGCACGATGTGGCGTGCATCACGACAGCACCCTTCTTTACAATAAACCGCAGAATCCACCCGGCACCTGTCACTGACGACAGATACTCAAAGCTCAGCACGTGCACTTGGCGGCGGCGGCGGCGGCCGTAAGTGGAGCACACCCCCAAGGTCTGCTGCACACTGGCCAGGAGCAGACCTGGGCACCCCGAGAGCGTGATCCCCACACGTGAGGAACTCACGTGGTTGCAGTGGCGGAGTGGCTGCTGGCGGCTGTGAGATGGGAGTGTTTGGGAATCACAAGTGGAACAATTGTGCAACCACGTGGATCGACCAAACACCATTGAATTGTACAAGTTTGAAAAGGAAATTTTTTTTTGAGAGGAATAACAGAAAAGCACAGACAGTAATAACACACCTGTAGTCCCTCTAACAGAAGGAGCAGAACATTCACAAAGCGAAGAAAGAGTGGGGTGGAGCCAAGAAGGCCCCGGGCGCGCTCCTGGACAGCGCGCTCCAAGCAGGAGGCAAAGCAAGGCACACGGGACACACGGTGCAGGGACCTGCGGTGGGGCAGCACTGACAAAGCAGCTCTCGCTGAGGCGGGCGCCTGGCAGTGTGGTGGGCCTGACACGCGGCCATCTCCACAGGCCCAGGTTTCCGACTTAGGGGAAGCCAGTGGTGATGCCTGGGGCCACAGCCAGCCTGCGACCACCATGAGGCCATGCGCAGACTATAACTGTCTCCTCCCTGGTCTTCTTAGGCCTCAGGATCCCACACCACACGATTTGCACTGCATCAGGAAACAAACGCTGCACTGTTTGAAAGCAATAGTACTATTTTTAAATTAATAAATTATTTCCCAAAAAAACTTTTGCCAAGATTGACAAATGCTGGGCAGCTGACCATGGGCATAAGGCCGATTCTTATCTCTCATCTTACTAAAGTAGAAAGTCAGTCCCAAATGCTGTCATGGCATAGTGTGGATGGAGGACGTGCCTCTTTTGGAGATTCTGGGTGGCTGGGCCCGAGAGAGGCCAGGGTTCTGAGGCTCGGCAGGTAACACCAAGTCTACTGCCAGCAAGCGAAGGTGCGGTGTGGGCGAAGCCTACTGACGGTGTTTGGCTATGAAAAGCATTTCTTTCTGCTGGGCAGCAGCACCCAGATGTGAGTTTTCAATATGCAGTTTGGACATTAGTTTGCTTCCTGAAGAGCGAAGAAACAGAGGGTGAAAAGAGTAAAACCTCAGCCATCAGCTGTTCTTATCCGCATTCCGCCTTGAGACCTGGCCGGGCTGCGCTCAGCATGCAGCCCGCACTGCCGCTCATAAGATGGGGTCTGCAAGACGTGCGGACCATGCTCCCCAGAGCACTGCTAGTCGGCCTGGGTGGCCGAGTCCAGTGTGCAGGGACCCCTTTCCCTGCACAACAGGGGCTGGCTGGTCTCTTTCCACCTCACAAGGAGATTCCCAGGACCTGCCCCTCGCTGTGCTTGGCATGTCCCGAACTCCCACCCCACACGTTCATCTAGTGCAGGAGTGAACGCTGGGTAAAGGGGCGAAGAACAAAGCTGGCAGAATAAAGGCCACGGGATTCTTGCTGTAACTGCCACACACCACCCTGAGTGTGAAAGAGCCAGACAATGGTTGGCAGATTAAAATTAAAGTTGACATAAACATAGCTGAGACGACTGTCTATGTCGAAAAGCCCATTATAAAATAGAAAAGTAAAATCCATCGCTAAGTCACCAGGTGACCAAACACGGTGGCCCCACAAGGGGACGGCCCACCTTAGCACCTCCGCTGCGGGTGACACAAGCATGCTGGCAAAGTCACCCACTGTGTCTTTGTGAGGGCACCTGGACGGTGTCCTCACAGAGTCGGGGGCTTGAAGACTGAGGCAGGGGACCCTCTCCTGAAGCTGTAGCCCCCTGTGCTGCTCTACCCAGCGATCACCATCCTATTACGAGGGAAAATGGGATTCTTTCGTTAACGCGCTGAAATAACCAGGTATTAGCACAATAAAATACCCTCGGAAAAATCAGTGCACTTTCCAAACTGGAACGCATCTGAGTGCAGAGTACACATCTACACGGGGAGTGTAGTGGGAGGCAGTTTACTCGCCACGTGGCAATCTGTGGCTTTCACTATGGACATTCTCCCTCCAAGAAAAGATCAGTGGACAGGAGGCTGGGGGAGCCTGAGTCCAGCAGGGAGCACGGCTGGGGCCGGGAGATGGCCCCTGCTGAGGACCCGGCATGCGGCTGCTCCTCGTATTTCCTGCCCTGCATTTTCAGGTTTTCCACAGTGAGTGGGGCAAGCACCGCTTTCACAGTGACAGTTTTAGAACTTTGCTCAAGCTGCTTCTCCGCAGGTTTGGCGAGAGTACTTCAGAATCACACATGGCAGCTGAGATGAGACTGCAGGACGTGCGATTCAAAACCTCTGGCTGCAGAGAGGCGCTGCAGCAGAGAAGGACCAGCGCATTAGAAACGGGCTCCCAACACCACTCAGACTCGGCAGAAAAGCAAGAATCTGACGTCCTGAGAGGAGCAGGCAGGGAAGATACAAGTGAGGAGGAGAAAGTGGGCCAGACGCTGCGGGGTCCCGGGCAGGATGAGGGAGCCCTCCAGAGCTCAGCCCAGCGCCCCAGGTTTTCACTGTGACAAGAAGACCTGGAAGCAAATCCTGAGGCTCTCGGTTGATTGAGTCAGCGGACGACCAGCAGCGGAGCTTTGCTGTCACAGACGAGGACCTGACACGCTGCTGTGGACAGTCAGAGGAGAAGGTTGAGACATAACCTGGCAAAAACCGCCCTCTCTGGCGAAGCAAGGAAGGTTCTGGCACAATGTGACCAACGGTGAGACCGGGGCATGTTGGTTCCGTTTGTTCTGAGGCAGGTCTCGCTGCTCCTGGCCGGCTCCTGCTGCTGCTCCTGAGGTTGCGATTCGCAGTCACTGTGCCCAGACTTGCAGGCTGATTCTCCAGCCCTCCGGGCGTGACTGGGCTGCCCCAGGAGGAATACTGGCTGCGAGGGGCGCGCACCCACGCATGCCCCCCAGCTTCCCACCCTCTGCGTGCGTCTTCTGTGCATGCAGGACGCAGGTGGCGCCGCTATTCCAGCTGAGCAGGGAGCTTGACTGAAGAAAATGCTGGTGCCCAGGTGGACACTGTCATCAAAACACACGTCCCACCACCAAACCAGGAAAGACGTGCGCAGGTGAGAAAGGTTCAAAACCTGAGCTGCGAAGGATCTGAGCCTAGGCAAGATCTTCACCTGTGCGCGGAGCTTCCTCTTCGGCAAGGAAGGACGAAGCCGCCTCTCCCCAGAGAAAACTGGCACTAGGCCGAGTTGAAGGGGGCCGCACACCCCCACACGGGGGTTCCAGGCATGTGCTGCTGAAAGGACTTCACAGGATACTGTGCACCCCATGTCTGGCTCTCAGGCTCACACAGCAACCACATTACCCACCAAGCCACCTCCCCAGTCCCAATTAGGTTTCTATGTGATAGATTTTCAAGAAACCGAACCTCTAGTAATTTGCTGTAGTTTCTAAAGATAATTCACAATTCTGTTTGAAAGAAACTGTCTTCTATTTGAAACAGGACCAGTTTGAACGAAAGTTACTCTTCGAGCTGACACTCCATTTTTCAGCAATGGTCTTGGCCTCTCCAGGGCCCATCTGTCCTGTGATGTCGCCTTGGAAACTCTACCAAACAGCTAGGGGATTGTCCACGCTTGCGCTCTGGTGTTTTGAGACAGGCATATGTAATGCACCTTTTTAACTAAATGGTTCCCAGTGTGGGGACGAGCTAGAAAGTGCTTCAGAGACAAGGAGCCCACCACGACTCAGCACATAGCTGATACACGCTTCCACTGTCTTACACCTACCAAGTAAGCGTCCATCTCCTTTTCCAGAAGGACTTGCTCGTAAAGGGTGGCATCGAAGTCGGCCTGCAGAGCCTGTACCTTCCTCTTCACCTGCGCACAGTGCCTCCTCTGCAGCCAGTACGGAAGAAGAGACTCGACAACCTGGTTCAGGATCTGGGAGGTGATGAGTAGTGTGGCCAAGCTCTGAGGAGGAACAGAAATGCCAGGCTTGGTAATGGGGCTTAACAAGACCACATCACACACTAAAATAAAATCTCCAAACAAAAGCATGTCATATTGTGTCATTAAAACTAGTTATCACAAAAGTTAGATGTTAGCTGTTATTATACCCATAGATTGGATAAGCACTTAGCACTCAACTTTGAAGACTCCTGAAACAGGTGTTTACTATAGAAAAATACAGCTGGTCAAATTGCAGAAAATAAGTGACTGTGAACTGCTTATCCCTAATCAGTACCTCTAAGTCACATCCGCCCCCCACCCCAAGGCTTAGAGAACATCACAGAAGAGGGGGTAGTAAAACTAAGATCTTCAAGTTGGACAGTGGAGGAGGGGGCAGACACTATCTCCTGGACATAAGAACTGCAGGAGAACTGTCTGTCAACATCTCACCAGGAAAAGGAAAAGACCTCAGGAAGCTCCACCTCCCTGAGAGACTCGTGGGACCTAATAGGAAGAACAGGAAGATGCTCTTCTCAGTGGTACCAGTGATCCATGACTCTCGCTGGAGCATGAATCACCTCAGGCACAGCACATCGCAGACAAACTACAGGAAGCGCAGTGGGCCACACGCGGGGCAAGACTTGAAAACAGGAGGGAGTGTGACGGGGGAGTAGTAGGAGTATCAGGGGAAAAGGAGGGGAGATATGAATGAGGAAAAAGGGGAGAAACAAAAGAAAACAAAAGGCTAGGTGTTAGAATAAAGTTTATAACTAATAACTACAGAAAAAAACTTGGTGTGAAATACAAGGTAGATTAAGAGGTACACTAACCATCTGGAGTCTTAGGAAAGTAAGTCAGCTTGATATCATGATCTGTCTCTTGTCTTGAGGATAGCATAGAGCTTTACCATGATGCCAACAGATTTGGAAAACTGTGTGACTAAAGTGATTTTTAAAAGTTAGGGCTGGGGGCTAGAGAGATGGCTCAGGGGTTAAGACTATGCCTCACAAGCAGAAGGCCCTGAGTTTGAATCCCAGTCCCACATAAAAATGCCAAGTGGAAACAGTGGTGACCTGCACTTCTGGTCCTGGTGGGTGGAGCCTGGGAAATCCCAGAGTGAAGCAAAAAGATAGAAACGATCAATGCAGGATGATCCCCGAAGTCACCCTTAGTCTTCCACAGGGACACACAGTGCCCTCTGATACATACGCCATACAATAAATAAATAAAGTTCTAAAAAATTAGGGCTGGGGCGATGGCTGTGAAAGCATGAGGGTCCCGGCCCCTGGGAGAAGCTGGGCACGGCGTCTGGGACCGCAGCTCTGGGGAACACGGACAAGAGGATCCAGGAGTTTTCTAGCAGCTAGTCCAGCCAAATCAGTAAATCCAAGTTCAGCAGGAACTCTTGTCTCATAAAGAAAGGTACACATCCAACTTGATCTTTGGATACACACACACAACTGATACATTGTGATATGCTGTGCAGTTACTAATTTTATTTAGAGTTGGAGATAGAAAAATGCAAACTTTCAAAGAGCAAATCAAGATGAGCTCAGTCTCTGAGTCTAGAGACTCCCTTAGTGCCAGCTGTCAATCGCACTCACCTGACGCAAAAGCTTCATGTCTTTGAGAACGAAGGCGATGTAGAAGAGTGAAGCAAAGCAATTCAGAAAGTTGAACTATCAAAAAACAAAAAAAAACCCATGGTGTTAACCTCTAGTCCACAGCTGGAAGTGCAGTGTGTAAAGCGGCAAGGGAACATCTGCCGCAGACGAGGGAACGTCTGTCTGCCTTCTGTGTGTTGCAGACAGACGGCCATGCTGAACTCAGCCATTAACCCTGACAACTGCGAAGAGCTCAGGCAGGTGCCAAGAGCAAAAAGGGACGCCCGAGCCCAAAGGAGCCACGTGGCGCCCGTACTTCTCGAGTTCCCCAGCAAGACGAGAGGGGCAGGTGGGCTCCCTGCTGTCTGCACACAGACGCTCACTGCGGTCAGGGAACCCACTGGAGTGGCAAGAGACAGCTGAGGAACCCATCACAAAATGCCACTTCTCAAGCAGTTTCCCGGGACCCCCTGCACGGGAGCCTCCCTGCCTGCCTCCCACCCGGTGCTGTCTTCAGCACGCGCAGACCACCTTCTGAGATGAAGGCGGCCACCCGTTCCGGAGTGAGGACAGGCGTCATCCTAGACCATGAGCAGAGGACAAATGTGGCTCTGCTGAAAAGCCTGAGACGCCTTACAAATGCCCCTTGAGAGTAAAGGACAACCCACTGGATTGGGAAGAGCAGCTTCTGACTGGGCAGTCGTGTGGCACGGCCAGAGGACACCCAGCCCTGTGACGGCCGGAGCCCTTCAGCGCAGGGCAGAAGCTCCCATGCGCGGCGCGGCGCTGCAGGGCTGACCCGGTGCGGCCCTCCTCGCCTCCTCATGGACACCGACGCTCAAGCAGCGGCTACGGCACAGGAGCAACGGGGCCTCCGGAGCCTTTTCAGGTGCTTGTGCGTTTACTCCAGCAGTTTCTCCTGCCCTCTCACCTGCCTACGCCAGGCCGTCTGAGGCCTCACCTGCCGCTTCCGCAAGTCTCCCTATGCCTACATCTCCTACAGGTTCCTGATACTTTCAGGTCAGGAAAGACAGGTGGATGAGCTCAAAAATCAAAGGCTCTTCTAGCTGCGAGCGCAAGGCCTGCTGAGCCTCGAGGCACTCCTAGGCTCAGCCTCACGTGGAATGTAGAACTTTGGAAGTGCCAGGAAGGGCCGCTGCTCTTCCAGCTTTCCTCGGTCCCACCAAGACCCTGGGAGCCTCTGGAGCTGGGTAGATTTCTTCAACAAAAAGGAAAAATTAGTCACTGTTTTCTTAGCAGGTGGTCCCAGAGGGCCAGTGAAGGTCACTGAGTGAAAGTGTCTGCGGCGAGTGTCATGTGCAACTGGAGATGGACGGGGCTGGTTCCTCCACTCGCGCTCACACCATGTGCACAGTCACTCTTGTCACTCCTGGCCTGCTTATGCAGCACGAGGTCAGAAGTTACTCTTTCTGTGCATATTCCTAAATCTTAAATAGTGTCATAATTCAAGTGGATTTGTATATTGAATACCACTATCTACCACCTAAGACCACTAAAACTACTTGAATCACTAAAGCTTACCACCAGCATAATCAAACAAACCCAGTAAAACCACCAAATTTACTAAAACTTATTACAAAACCACTAAAACTTACCACCAGAACTTTCAAAATCAGATGATTCTGGTAGGCAGATTCGAGCCTGTGGTTCTCTGAAATATTAAGAGAGAAAGGGGCCGCATCTCAGGTAAGGTACACACAGGCACATCGTCACGAGAAGGTGGGACCGCGCTCAGATCAGGACACACGACACAAGAGCAGCCGTCAGCCCAGCCATTCCAGGTGCCAAGAGCACCAGCAAGGGCAGTTCACGGGCACTGCAGGGCACTGTGGTCTGAGTACTTTTAGGAAAAAAATCAGTTTGCCAAATGAGAGCAAATGACCTCCAGTTGGTCCCCAAAAGGAGGCTGTTCCGTGGTACAGTGAGGCCCACTAGCCACACTCAAGTGGAGGGCAGTAAAGTTCCTAGGAAGGGGCCACAAGGATTAACTTGAAGAAAGTGTGGAGCTCCATCTTCATCTAGAAATGGTCCTGCAGAGAGACTCCGCAAGACAGGACACTAGGACAGAAAGGGGCTTCCGGGAAGGCTGTCTTGCATGGAGGAAGTGTGCGGTGGATTGGAACTGTGGTCCAGCCACTGACCTCGGGTCATGGCCTTGCCTGCACTGCTGGGCCTCCTCCCCCGCAGCACAGGCTGGCCATTCCCAGGCTAGCTCTTGGGAGTGGAGGACACCTAACCCAGCATAAGAAAAGCCCTCAATAAACTGTGGTTGCTGTTATTTGTAACTGCTGAAGACTCAAGACATCTCCCTGCAGAATAATCGAGTATTTGCTTACGTGTTTGAATGAGCACACACAGCATAAATGCCTACGAACTCCACTTTCAAGTTCTACCCAAGTTCCTTCTCCATGGTACATGCAGCTCACCCACTCTAGGCCACCCACTCAGTGACATCTCTGGTCCCAAACCAACTAGACAATCAGCTTTAGGTCCCTGGCATAGTGCCATGAAGATAATTTCAATTCACTTGACCCTTGGCATGAAACACGATATTACAGTATTAAGAACACTGCATTTGGATAAATGAATCTGGAAACTCTGGCTGGTCTACTGGTTCTCAGAAACTTTTAAGAATCGATATCCTTTTTTTAGGTAATTTCTTTCAGGGGAGAGTGTGAACGCAGTCCCCTCCTGCCACAACTTATGCAGTCGAGTTTCCCACATTCAGGGAAACGGCAGGGTCAGCACCTCCGGAGCACAGTGGATAAACCTTGCCCTGGGAAAACCACTCTCTGGCCATAGATCTCCCCTGCCAAGGAAGTAGCATCGAAACCTTTTATCCATAAAATAGTGAGGTAACTTCTGTTCACGGCGCCCTGAGGGGTGACATGAGAAGCTGTACACACAGGCCAGCAAGGCCCAGCGGGGACCAGTGGGACCAGCAGAGCCCAGCCGAGCGCCCCCGCACAGTGCAGTGATAGTTGAGGGCTGCAACTGAGATGACACAGCTGCTCCTGCGAGGCCCCTGCGCTTTCCTTCCCCTGACCAGAAGCCAACAGGTGCCTCCTCTGCACGGCGCAGATCCAGGAGCCAAGCACGAGCAGGGAGCACCCCGAGACTTACCCCAGGAAGTCAAGAACTCGGCAGCGTAACGATACAGGCGGTTCATGACCTCGATCACGACAGCGTAGACGATGCTGGGAACGTACAACAGGAAGCTGGTCCACTCGGACCCACTGTGCTCGTGGAGACTCAGGGCCCAGACCTCCATGTCGAAGTACACCATCATGATGTAGAGGGAGAGGTAGAGGCAGAGACACACGAAGGGCAGAGAGACCAGGTAGATGCGCAGCTGCCTCTTGTAGCTGGAGTAGAGCGGCTCCTCTCTGCCGGTGACAGAATTGATGCCCAAGACCCCGTGAAACCCTGGCCGGGGCTCCTCAAACTGCCTCTTCATGACCAGCGTGCCCCAGCGGTAGGTCATGCTGGCACAGCCGCGCTTCCACACCTCCAGGATGACCGTGGACCAGATGAGGTTGAAGGAGGCGAAGATGACATACTTGTCATAGTCCTCCCACACGAACAGGTAGTAGGGCAGCCCGATGATCGCCATGGGGATCAGCGCAAAGGTGAAGTACTCCAGGAACCCAAAGTACAGAGCGACAGTCTCTCCAAAGTAGCCGCGGATCCTGTCTGCAACAGAGGGAGGAGAGACCAGCAGGCTCCCGAAGGCTCGTTTCTACCCATGTCCGAAGGCGCGCGCTCCCGCGGGGCCATCAGCAGTCCCGCCTGGCACTGGGGGTGCAGCACCCACATGGCCCCGTATGGTGAGGACCCCACTTGCTGGCAAAGCCTAGCATTTCCCCGTTTAGAATAATGTCCTTTGGTTTTTTTTTTTTTTTTAATGTGGGACCTGGGATCCGAACTCAGAACCTTCTGCTTGTGAGACAGAGTCACAACCCCTGAATAATGTCCTTTGAAAGAAAAAAAATACTAGCAATATTGTGGTGACGCCAGCAGCGCGTACATCAGCCTATGCTTAGACAATACAAGCAGGGCGGGGCTGGCTTGAGGCCCCAGCCTGGACCCCAGCATCATAAAACAAAAATACTTCAAGGTTCCTGTGATACAACTTGCTCTAAAGTAATATCTAACTTACATAAAAGAAGTTACTCCTGTAACTTCCAGAAGAAATGGACAGATTCCTCGGGCAAGCTGTCCAGGCCTGCCGTCTGCCAACCACGAGCCCTGCCTGGCCTGCTCAAGGTCATGCATTACCCACTGCCTGGACACAAGTTTTCGAATAAGAAATATTCATAGTTGAGCGATGTTCTCACAAAGATGCAATTAACAAGGTTGCTCTGAAGTGTCCGTGGTGGCGAAATTTGTGAAGGCCTGCGAGTGGTCAGTGTAGACAGAGGAGCCCGTGCCGCCCACGCACACCCACCCAGCTGGGCCCGTGGTCTAGGTCAGCCCCAAGGTCCGTCCCAGAGAGGCGCCTGCACCTCGCGATGGTGAGCGCATCGGGACTCAGCCCGGCACCCGTACCTAGGGGCTGAAACTGCAGAGCGAGGCGCGCGTACCAGCTGTCCTCCAGCTTCTTCAGCTCTTCCTGGTCGTGCAGCGGGAACACCTGGGTCACGATGCCGGACGTGAGCAGCCTTCTCACTGCAGAGAGAGCAGCCAGATTGAGAGCAGCGCGGCGCCACCGCCCACTTCAGCAAGCAGCACCTTGCTCTGGCGAGGGAGGGCGCTGCACGGCAGGGGCAGCGTCGCCGCACGCACCCTCCAAATGCGGTTCAGAACGCAAGCTTCTTTTTAAAATGTGCTTTTGAGAGAGCAGGAAGAAGAGCCCGGAGCGCACCGTGACGCACGAGGAAGCCCAGGACAGTCAGCTCGCTCCTCCGGCGGGGGCGCTCCTGGATGGTTTGGGAGAGACGCTTTCCCCACGCCCTCCTGCCGTCCCCCGAAACACCTTTAAAACCATTCTAACTATGAGAGCGGTACAAGTGGATGTAGAATCACACACTATACAAACTTACAAATTATAATATGCAAGCTCCCTGTTTTCTCTTTTCTACAAAAACAGTCACTATACACAGCATTTTAATATATAGCTAGACTTCAAAATATACAGCCTGAAAACTACATCAATATCCCATCTACAAAAACAAAATGGAATTTCACACAAAGCCCCCTGCCATGATCTTTCCTCTCTCGTCCTGTATTACCTAATACTTTCAGGGCCAATGTGCATTGTAAGGGAAATACCCTCTTAACAGTATTAGGATAGCTCTGTGTGAGATGCTGTGACTGGATCTTGAACTAGAAAGTAAATGTATTCTGTTTTTCTGTTATAATCTGAAAATTCTCATACAAATACGTTTTTCCATTTGTTACTCTCTTTCTCATGTGTACTTAGAAGTGGAAGTGTTAGGGCCAAGGGCATGCACATTTTAAATGCAGACAGGTTATACAGTTGTCTAAAAACATGTTCCAAATCCTTGCTGCAGAGAAGGGAGGGAAACACTCGACTTCTGGCTTGGTTTAACTCTCAGTCGTCCTCTTTGCGACCTATGGGAAAGAGCAAAGCTCTAGAACGAGTGGCGACATCCTCTCGGAGCAGTGCAGCCATCTGATAGCAAAGCCTCAATTAACACTAGTGTGGGAGAGATGCGCGACTCTGGCAATGTGGAGTGGAGGTGGGGTCCCATCCTTGCGACACACGTGAGCAGGTGGGGACATTCCATGTGAGTTCCTGCTGCATTGGCTCTTGCAGGCTGTGGCTGCTCGGCAGACAGAACCGATCGCACCCAGGCAAGAGCTGGCTGGTACCAACCGGAGGGCAGCTCTGGGTGTGAACCCGAGAGTCCTAGCCATGGCTCTTACCAGCAATTTCCCTCTGGAGGAGAAGACCTCAGAAGCCGTGGCTGTAATGAAGCCCCCTCCTAATGACTGGGGCTGAGGTAGAAGACACCGGCTCAAGTGACATCAGCCTTGGGTTTGGTTGACGCCCTTCTGCAAGTGCTTATGTTCTACAGCGTTTCTGTGGGGTTTTCTCTGGCTAGTATGAGTTCAAATCAGTTGCCCACAAACCTGGATCTTGGCTGCACCAGCCGCATCCAGTTCTTTCCACTCAGTAGCCTTTCAACTACTGCATCAGGTTTCAGGTTTCTAAACTCAGCTCACTTACACCACCTAAATTATTATTTTACCATTTTCGAGTTCTTTTACAAAAGATGACTCCACTACACCATCGGAAGCTTTCCAGGCAGACATAAAAACCCGTTTGTGCTTCTAGAAACAGAACTGTGAGCAGAGAGGATGCAGGGCTGAGAGGCCTAAATTACGGGCTTCCCGTTGCCATCAACCCCCAAACATGGCTCTGGCTTCAGCTTCTAAAAATAGCAGCTTGCTTTTTAAAAAGTCCTTCAGTCGTCTCATGTCAGCTCAGAATGTAATTACTAGGAAGGACTCTTGCCTTCAAAGGAAACTAGGAAGCCACACAGGCCTAGCTAAAGAAAGCAGCGCCACGCCAGAGCCCCTCCTGCCAGATGCTGTAGCTTCCCCACCAGGGGAGAGCTGGGTCGCCTGGTCTGCGGGGGGCTAGAGGATGTAAGCTAGCTGCTGACACTGCTGGTGACCTGGTCTATGTCGTGCGCTCCCCCGAAAAGGGAAACAGGTGTGTCTGAGAACTGCCTATCAGGCTCTGACACCTGCCATCCCCAGGCAGCGAAAGACGAGCCGCACTGGAAGAAGGGAGGAGTGAGCCCCAGTGAAGAAGGGAGGAGTGAGCCCCAGTGAAGAAGGAAGGAGCGAGTCCCAGCGAAAGAGGAGCCGCACTGGAAGAAGGGTGCAGTGAGCCCCCAGTGACTCGCAACCTCTCAGTAGGGCCCACCTCTGAGACACTTGCTTCTCTCATCTACCGCTTGGGGCCCTAACAATACACATTATTTTGTACTACTGAAAAAAAATTAAAATCAGAAAGAAAAAACGAATAAAAACTTTCTTGTTAGTGAAAAGAGATACAAACATAAAGTGAATTAAGTAAAATTTGATATTTAAATGTAATTTAATGAAATTAATGCAAATTCATGAATTAAAATATCTATTTCCAGGCTAGGGAAATGGCAAAGCAGCTGCTACACTTCCTGCCCAGGACAGGAGTTTGGATCACCGGACCTTCTAATGCTGGGCAGGCGCAGCAGGGGGCCTGCAACCCAGCCCTGGAAGGCCGAGCTGGGACCCTCGGGGAGCTGCGAGGCACAGTAAGCCGTAAGGCAAGCTCCAGGCTTCTTTAGCGATTCAGCCTCAAAGAATAGGGTGGAAGCACAACCGAGAATGATTCCCAGCCTCAGCTTTGGGCTCCACACACACGCACACAACGAAAAGCTACGGTTCCTTCCCGTGCTGGGAGCCAAGGTCTCTACCTTCTTGACTGATAAGTTCGCTTTCAGGGAAAATAACTGTGAAACGTACAAATCACTCAGAGATTTGATTCAATGCTGCATAACTAAAAAGGGTCAGTTTGTGCTATCACAGAAAGCGGTCGCCACCCTCAGCATACAGAGTGCAACTCAGAAGACGTTATAAAGAATGCTACACGGAAAAAAAGAAAAGGAGAGGGAAAGAAAAGGAGAGACGGAGGGAGGGAGAGAGAGAGAGAGAGAGAGAGAGAGAGAGAGAGAGAGAGAGAGAGAGAGAGATTGAGGTTGTTTTTCTTGAAAACATGAGGTGAAATACTTTGCCCTAAGAAAACACTTCGGCATTCAAAAAGAAAGGCAGAGTGAGAAAGACTCACATTTGGAAAAGGCTCAAGAGGAGCCTCAGCCAAGCCTGTCTGAAGGACTTCACACTCATCAAAGCCACCTCTGCGCCCAGGCGCAAGGAGAGAAGCGGCACGGAGACGAGCCTGGCAAAAGGGGCAGCTTAGTGTGGCCCTTGGCTCAGCACGAAGACTCTGCGAACAGTCACAGACAGTCGGGACTGGGAATGTGGCAGGCACGTGGCTGTCCTGCGTGGACGCTGAAGGCAGAACTTGCCGGCTGTGTAGAGAGCTCAGAAGAGAAGCACAGAGCTGGAAGTTTTGACGTGTATGGTGAGCAGCGACTGCCCGGCACCCCGCACGCGCCTGCGCTCTGCAAACTGCCCGCTCACTGCGACTCTAAAGCAGAAGGCTGCGCGCTGCCCCCTGCTTCAGGCCCTCGCTGCTTCGGCGCCTTCTTGAGCGTTCTGCGTTCGTGTGTCTCCTCAATGAGCACAGAAGGAACGACGAGGCACAGGAGCCCACGCTCACACCTGATTTCCACCTTAGTATAAGTTTGGGCATAAAAAAACAACTAATTTTAACTAAGCAATACACCTAGGTGATTTAGTTGAATTTTATTTTTTACTTTTTTATTTTTTATTTTATTCAAGTGTACGTGCATGCGTGCATGCGTGCATGGGTGCGTGCGTGCGTGTGTGTGTAGAACTACGGGTGAATTCCAGAACTACTATAGACCACCTCCACCTCCTCATTTACTCTGCCCCGGGATTCACAGGCTCCGCCCTACCAGGACCGGAAACGCAGGCCGCCCCCGCTTCTGCCCAGCATCTATACGTGGGGTCTAGGATCCGAACTCAGGACCTTCCGCCTGCAAGGTAGAGGCTTAACCCCTGAGCCACCTCTCCAGTCCCGAATTTTATTTTTTAAAACTTCATTCATTTATTCATTCTGTGTGTGTGTGTGTGTGTATCAGAGGGCACATGTGTCCTATAGAGGACAAGGGTGACTTCAGCAATCATCCTGGATTGCTTCTCTCCTTATTTCATTCTGAGATTTCCCAGGCTCTGCCCACGAGGACTGGAAGTACAGGCTGCCGCCATTTCCACGTGGTGTTTTTACATGGGAATGGGATCCAAACTCAGGACCTTCTGTTTTCGAGGCAGAGTCTTAACCCCTGAGCCATCTCTCCAGTCCCAATGTTGAATTTCAAAGTACCATAAACTGTAACATTTTGATAAATGGAAAGAACATTTGATAAATGGACCTCACAGAACAAAAACTGATAGTTGACAGAAAGATACGGCCATGAAAAAGCAAGTCAAGTAAGTTTTTCAGTCCAAGGCATGAAAACTTGCAGAACATGTCTGTTAAAAGGGAACTAGGTTAGACTGTGCTCACGAGGCCGGTGCAGAACTTACACAGTGACTTTCCTGGGTACAGCTTTGTCTGGGGGTAGCCAGGGATCATCTTCTCATCTCTAGCTCTGAGATTTTCCAGTTCATGTTTGATGATGAACTGACACTCCGCCATTGTGAGGAAGTCATCGTTGCTATCTGAAACAAAGCACAGTGTTCCAGAGATGCTCTCAGGGACCGAAAGTGACACGTGAAATAACACTTGGGACTGCAGGGAAGACAAACGCAACAGCGGCTAGGTGCCAACGGTGAGTTGCGCCCCGAGCTCCTGAACTGTGCAGGAACAAGTGCCAATAGTCCAGCGGCAAACTCTGGTTCAATCATTCGGAACAAGGAGTAGGGGCTGCGTGTTCTTGAAGTCTGACTGTGCCTTTAACCAGGGAGGAACTATGCAGACATTTCCTTTAAACCTCAGGCTGATTTCATTCCCTTCTGGAGTCACGAGAAAGCAAAGTGTGTAGGAAAACAGTCACTCTTTGATAGATAAACCTTTGTTTTTCAATTTTAACATGTACATGGGAAGTGACACGTGTGTCTACTTTTGCAGGTGTGTATGTTTCGCAGTATGCGTAACATGGAACCTGAGTTTGCTATCAGGAATCATCTTTGAATGCTCCTCCATCTTAAGTCTTTTGAGACAGGATCTTTAATCAAGCCCAGAGCTCATGTAACAGGCTTTGTCTAGCTGCCCAGCTTGTTTTGAAGATTCCCAGCTTCTGCCTTCCAGGGCTGGAACTACAGGCAGACGTCGTGTCTACCTGGCATTTCACGTTCTTTTGTTTGTGTGATAAAAGCTTCAACTGCCAAGTTGTCTCCTCAGACTCTAGAGCAAACTTCTTCAGTGACGACGAGGGCACTGAGATGGTGAGTCACTGAAGGTAAAATCCCCAGTGCACTCGTCAGAGGCGGCCTGATTCCATCTTGAAAGCCCTGCGATGGGCCAGTGAGTCTAAGGAAAGCACCACTCCAACAATCACCCACCACACTCAGCAGCAGTCAGAATATTCCAGAAGTGAGGTTTAGAGAACCAGGATTGAGTTTCCTGTTACCAGATTTTTCTACATGGAGTCTCTGAATATTCATAATATTTATAATGGAAACTATAAGAATGATGCAAACAAGTTATATATATCCTTTTAACTTGTGTTTATCAGTTCTAAGGAGAGCAGATGATAGCTAGAAGACCCAGTGTAGCCTACCACAGGGCTGTAAGAAGGAGGGCCTCGCAGGAACACAGCCTGGCGCTTGCAGTCATGAGCGGCAGAGCAGCAACCATGCAGAGAAGCTCGTCCTCCGAGCCTCAGACAGCTGCCATCCGAGTGTTTGCTGCGTGCTGACATGGCAACTGGTCCAGTGGAAGAGAACACTGGGCACTTACCGTCAAACCCTTTGAAGTTGTGGCGCGTCCCGTAGGTGAAGGCCCGCATGGCGTCATCATGACACTCCTTCACCAGCCCCACTGCCTCCGCCCCCAGCAGCAGACGAATCCTGGACGCACCAACGAGATACAAATTCTGATTTTCTAGGGTTTCTCTCTCATACTTGTTCAACAGTGGTCTGAACAACAACTGGGCACCTGGCAAACAAAAGATACATAGCGTTGAAGAAAAAGACGCAGAAGGTCTCTACACAAACATAATGTAGAAGAAAAGAAACAGTTTGAATCCACTGTCCAAGTAAAGAGAAATATAAGGAAGTTAAGGGCACGAGGTGTGTTTCTGAGCACATGCATGGGGGAGGCACATGTATGTGTGCCTGTGCACATGTGCATTTAGGGATGGTGTGCAAAGTGTGCATGGATGGCGTTAGGGACATGTCCGTGCATGCATGTGTGGGGGTGTGCGCGAATAGGTGTGCGCGTGTGTAGATGTGTGCAAACATGAGTGTGTGCAGGTGTGCAAACATGTATAGGTATAGCGCCTATGTGTGGAACTTGTTGAGACGGGGTCTCTCGCTGAACCAGGAGCTCACTGGCTCAGCTAGAAGGACGGTAAAGAGCCCCAAGGCGGCTCCTCTCTCTAGCTCTCCAGCTGTGGGATTATGAACAGGTGTCAATGCACCCAGCTTTGGATGCCTGGCCCCTAGAAAAAAAGAATACTGAATTTACAGGAGGTAAGATCCTCAAGACACCGAGATAAATGCAAAAGCAACGGCAAGAGGCACTTTCCTCCACTTTCCCTGATAGAAAGTGTGGCACTCCCAGCAGGTGTAGCGCCTGTGGCGGTGCTGCCCCACTGGACTTCCCTCCAGCGTCTGTGGGTCGGGCTCCAGCTGCCGTGCCCTTGGGAGCTGTCCCCTCACACCACGGCCATGCTTGCCGGCTGCTCCCGCCCCGGCTAAGCAGGGAGGAGACTGCGCAAGGCCATTTTCACTCCACACAGTTTCCTTGAAAAGGCAACCCCAGGCCAGGCTGACGCTTTCCTAAGAGTGGGTTTCAAGGCCGTCCAGTGCAGTCCTCCTTCCCTGTCCTTGCACAAGCCTCACACCTACACCAGGCTTAGGCGTGCCGTGTGCTCGGCTTTCTCCACACTTCTCTCCTTCAGTACACCTCAGTGTGTGTGCACCTGGAGGCCAGGGTCAGCTTCAGGTGTTCTGATGCAATCTGTGTACGCCCAGGTGCATGTGTACATGTGAGATGCACTTTCCAGACCCCACACACTCACGCAGCCACACGCATGTGCACACACACGCACACATACGTGCACACACGCATGCACACACACACACACACACACAGCAAGGCGAGCGGGTGAGGCTGACACACGCCTTGGTCGCTGCACATGACAAATGACCATTCGCTCACCTCCATCTTTCTTTCTGGCAACAATTTTGCTTTTTAGCCATTCTTTGGTTTCTTCTTTGGCATCCTGGGCAAGCTCGATGACCACCAGAGGCGTGAAGGAGCTCTCAAAAGTGTCCAAGGTTGATAAGGTCACTCTCATCTTTGACAAAACTTTCTGAAAATTGAAGGGAAAAATAAAAATGAGTTATTCTGGGAAAGAATAACAACCACCTGGCTACATTTCTTCTCAGCCACACTTTCTATGGCTTCTGGGCTCAGGCAGGCTACTAACAGGTCAAGCACAAGTGAGGCTTGAGAGAGCATCACGCTTCCCTGGCAGAACTCAGCAAGGCAGACTCGGCTAAGGGAGGGGACTGGTCACGGCGCGCTCATGTAGAGGAGCAAGAACTACCAGAGGGGCACCAGAGAAGGGCCTAGAAGCATGAACAGGAGTTTTCCAGACAGACAATGGACAGAATCAGAGTAGAGGAACAGCACTTCCCTTCCAAACAACGAAGGAAAACATCCAGCAAGCCCAGAAATGCGTGAGCTGTAATCTCTTGGCAGGAAGGAAGGTGGGAAGGAATGAGGGGCACTTGGCTAAGGCCCTGATTACAAAGGGATGGGCTCTGTCTCATGCACAAAAGGGTCCCAAGTGGCCATGAGCAGGGAGCAGATGGACCGAGTGTGGACTTCTGGACCCTTAAAGACCACAAAGGTGGTGTGGAGTGTGGAAGGCCAGTGACGAACTCTTTAGTGTAACTGGCCTGAATGGTGAGGAGGGACGGATGCAGAATTAACAGACGCTGACCTGGGGGTGAGTGCACTGAGGGGTGGGTGCACTGAGGGGTGGGTGCACTGTGGGGTGAGTGCACTGAGGGGTGAGTGCACTGAGGGGTGGGTGAGTGCACTGAGGGGTGGGTGCACTGAGGGGTGGGTGCACTGAGGGGTGGGTGCACTGAGGGGTGAGTGCACTGTGGAGTGGGTGCACTGTGGAGTGGGTGCACTGAGGGGTGGGTGCACTGAGGGGTGGGTGCACTGAGGGGTGGGTGCACTGAGGGGTGAGTGCACTGAGGGGTGGGTGCACTGAGGGGTGGGTGCACTGAGGGGTGGGTGCACTGTGGAGTGAGTGCACTGGGGTGAGTGCACTGAGGGGTGGGTGCACTGAGGGGTGAGTGCAGGGTCTACGCAAGGAGGAAAGAGCTGCCGGGCCATCAGGGGGCTGACTGTGGCCACACAGGATGCTGCTTGCACCATGTCAGCTAAGCAGAGCCACCGCCAAACGTCCCCCCAAACTACAGACTAAAGCCACATGTTGAGTAAGACCCTAGGCCCAGGCTTCTACTTCCAGAACAGCAGATTAGGGGGTTCAGACGTTAAGACAATATACGCAAGCACACACATGCACACACACATATGCACATAAATACATCACACACATGCAAGCACATGTACCATACATATACACGTATACAGATACACAGACATGCATACACAAACACAAGCACTCCTATACGAGTACGCACATAAGCACATTACACACACATGCACATTTATACATACGTGCACACAGCTTTTTTAAAAATATGTGTGAACTACAGAAAGCCAACAGGTGGGGAGAATCGAGTCCACAGCTGGATGACAGCAGTTCCCAGGAGCATCTGACACTGGGACGGGACACTGAGAGGAAGCCACGTACACCCTCAACTCCCAGAAACCGCCGGCCCCAGTCCACCACACCTGGCGCCACAGTGTACTTTTAAAAATCCATGATGATGTTGATTTGCTGAACTCACAACAAACAAGAACATTATTCTTCATGATACAGAGCTTAAAACTAGAGAAAGTAATCCCGAGTATATTTAGATTCTATATATTTTCCAACTGTGTACTCCTGATTTTAAATTGCAACAATTGAGCTCTTAAGAAGAGCTACGATAGAGTTTAAAGTCAAATGATAGTGCAAAGCCACATTACCAAATCTTCCAGACAAAAGCCAATTGGATATCTCAAGATCATAAGAGCAACCCCCAGCAAGTTATTAACAATGGCAGCTCACCAGAGAACAAGTCTGAAATCGAATCTGACAGGGAAGGAGAGAAGCAGCACATGCTGAGCGGGGGTGTGCCTCACACCAGCTCACAGCACCACTAGGCACTGAGTAACAGCTGGACAAATCAGAGGCTTCAACAAGCTCTAGAAGTTTCTGTAACTCAGTGTTGCCAAAGGCCCATGCATTGAAGGCGTGGGTGCTACTGGAAGGCAGGGCGGCCTTCAGGAGGTGCAGCTTGGTGGGAGGTCTTTAGATTACTGGGGACTCTGCCTTGTCCTTTCTCCGAGTGGTTCTGCTGCTGGGCTGAGCCGCTCTGGCCTGCTGCAGCTCCCACCACCAAGCGCTGTCTTGCCGAAGATGCAAAGCCGTCCAGACCTCTGCAAACCAACAGGAACCTTTCTCCTCATCTAGGCCAATCACCCCAGGATCCTCCCTCCTCACTGTGACAAGCAGCCGGCAAGCTGGATTCTGGCTCACAGTCTGAGGAGCCTGAGTCCCTCTTGGAGAGGCAGGCAGAGAGGGCAGCGGCTTGCTCTCCTCCTTGAAGCCAGGAAGCACAGGGCTTCAGAGCAGTGTGGCTGATCCATTACCCGCCAGCCCTGCCCCAGGCCCATGCCGCCAGCCACACCTGTGTCCTACACAGCCCCTCTGCTGGAGCCCAGGAATCAAGTGTGAGCCTGTAGGGTGTTTCTCACTCAGACCTATCTAGAGCACTTGCAGAACGCAGAGGTCATGAGCTGGACCCGCACAGCAGATAAGCTCAAGCACAAATTCAGACAGTGGCTCCGGGTTTTATGGCTTAACAACTTACTCAAACTGCTCTGCAGAGAGGGAATGGCCCAAGTGCAGGCTGCACCAGGCTGCGCCTTGATAAGACTCACGCACACAGACCCAACTGGAAACATGCTATTGGTACCATTATAAAGTACAAACAGAATTTTAACTCAGGAATTAAACTCCCACCAGAAAAAAATTTTAATTGACTCTGCTCCAGATTTCAGCTCTACTCAGCAAGAAAGGGGTGCACGAAATAATTATCCACCGGGCAGGAGTAAGCCCTGTGCTCCGTGGGGTGTTTAAGGAGGCTTGTGTGGTAGCCTTGCATGCCACCCCAAACACTGAGGGGATGGACTGTCAAGAAAGTCAGAAGGGCTCTCCCCCACTGGGGTTCTCACGGGAATCCTCCAGCCCAGGGAGTTTCTACCAGGGTAATTTCTGCACCTTAGACTTGGGACTACTAGCTGTGCATCCTATCACTTTAATGACTACAAAGTTTGAAATCAAACGAAGCCTGAAGCCAGGTTCATAGGGCGGGGAAGAGGGGGTGCTCCCTTTGGGCCGCGGTGTTCAACATGGCAGCCACAGACCCAGGTGGTCTGGCCTCAACTGAGACAGCTTCTTATTCCTCTCAACAGTGGATTTCCTCACAGGCAGCACACGTCTTAGCAATCAGCGCTGGACAGGGATGACTCTGTCTTTACAGCTTTCTCTTTGGCCTTCAAACGCTCAGCTCCGTATTGATCCTTCTTTATAAAAAAACTTTTTATTAGTGTGTGTGTGTGTGTGTGTATGTGTCAGAGGGCACTGTGTGTCCCTGTGGAAGGCCAAAGGTAACTTCGGGAATCATCCTGGATTGCTTCTACCTTTTTTCTTTGCTCTGGGATTTACCAGGTTCCGCCTACCAGGGCCAGAAATGCCGGCCACTGCCATTTCCACCTGATGTTTTGACATGGGATCTGAACTCAGGATCTTCTTTTTGAGGCAGAGTCGTAGCCCCTGAGCCACTGCTCCAACCCAAGGCTGATGTCTCTCAAGCGCGGTCTCCAGGTGCATCGGGAGCGCTAAGCCTGCAGAGTCTACGAGCTGGCAGTCGCTGTGTAGGTGTGAAGGAAATCCAGACAGGCCCAGCGCCTGCCGACAGTTCACGTGTGGTCTTGTGCGTGCTCCAGCTGTGGATGACATCAGGAGGAGTCAACATGCAGCCCGGACCAGAGCAGAGCAGCTCGGGCGGCTTTCGCGACGGTCATCAAGGTTTCAGTGGAAAACAGAGGGTGGAAGCAGAAACAGTGCTCCGGACACTCGGTAATTTTCGGAGCAAGATGCCCAGGAGAGTGAGGAAGGGGTACCTTCTAGAGCAGCACCGACCAGGCCTGCAGGCTCTCCCGAAGCTAAAGTCTATCTACAGAATCTACAGAAATGTGGGGCTACAGAGATCCTGGAGGCTGCTGCTCACACTGAAAGAGAAACAGTGAGCACGGGAAGCAGACCGTGTACTCACTATAATCAGGCCTGGTCAAGTCCAAGATAAAAAAGTAAATAAATGAAAAATCCAGACAAAGTCTACTTGCTTTAAGAAGCGTCCAGTGTCGAGGCGGAAGTATGCAGGGAAAAGACGCCAGGAGGCAGGAAGCCCCACAAAGGGCGGTGGTCTGCAAGGGAACGGGGGACCAGACCACCTTCTCTGTCTCACACACAGATGACCACGAGCTCTAACCAGGGCCAGCGAGGACGGCACAGCTCAAGAAACTGCGAGGCGCTGGCAGCGTGCACACGGACACGCACCAGAGGCCCAAGCACTATCTCCGGTCCTCTGACCAGAGCAACAAGGGTCTCACTGACTTGCTATTACCAGCTCATGGGACGATCTGATGTAGGCAACAAGTCAGGTTTCTATTCAAAGCGCTACGTGGAGATGCATAGCACGTATCTGTCTGCAGACTCCTCCCTTGGGATGCGCGTGCCACTCACACAAGGAGCAGCCTCGTCAGGCTCTTCTGGACAGGCCAGGCACGCTGATGACCTCATGCACAGAGAGCTCAGAAACCTGCAGGAGCAAAGGCACAAAACTGGAAGACACAGCTAATGACATATGCTTCCCCTTTAAGTTTGCCACAAGTAAAGGATAGAAAGAACAGTCTGGAAATGTGCAGAATCTGCCGTTTTCATATTATGACAAGATAACGTAATTTTGTGTGTGGTGAGCATACGTGTGTGTTCACACACGTGTGGGTTCAAGTGTGTGTGTGTAGGTGTCTGTGCGTGTATGTGGATGGGTGCATGCTTGTATGTGTGTGCCGTGGCATGTATGTGGAGGCCAGAGGTTGACCTCAGGTGCTGTCCTGGGTCACTGTGTGTCCTGGGTCACTGTCCACCTTACGTATCGAGGCCGAGTCTCTCACTTGAGCCCAGAGCTGGCCGTTCAGTGAGCCTTGCTAGCAAGATGGCTCCAGGGGCCCTTGTCCCATCTTCCAAGTGCTGGGATTAAAGGAAGGCCACACGCCCCCCAACATCTAGGTGGGGACCTCAGGTGCTCACTGAGCCACGTTCCCTGCCACAGATGCTGCAGTGTAACCTTGCCTTTCCAGAAAGCACTCGAGCAACATGGAAAACAAAGTATTAGACACTATGCACTCCTTAACCTGCAGTGCTATTTCCATGACTTATCGCAAGGAGATTAAACAAAATGAACACAACAGAAACTCATTACAACTTTATTAATAAAACTCACCTAAAAATATCAATAACCCAAATATGAATACTAAAGTTCACTATGGATTTTGAGATGAATTTATTTAAACATTCATGAAAGGAAATGATGGACATGTTAAGAAAAACATAAGCACAATCTGAGCAGGAGCAAAGTAAAGTCAGACACAACAGAACCATCCGCGGAGTCTAGAACCAATCATGGGTGGGCTCTTACTAATAACTTAGTTATTAATATGGAGGTCATTTCTAATGTGCTAAAAAGAAGTAATGTACGTATAGCTCTGCATACACATGCTCATTGAATACATCGTGCATCAGGATCTATCAGAGCTGCATCTTGCTGGGTCATAGCACACTTTAATACGAATCAACGCATTCAAGTCTCACGCCAAAGCCTTGAAGGAGAAACTTAAACACCTCTCATTTACCAGTAAGAACGGGCAAGGCAACGCAGCCTGCGCTACACAGCAAAACACTGTTGAAAAGAAGATACGAGAAATGAGTGACGGCTGAACAGCTTGTCCATCCTCTCTCAACAGCTGAGAGCTGCCCTTGCCTGGCCTCACGCGTGCACACACACACACATACACACACACACACACACACACACACACACATACACACAGCCATGTAGCTACAAATACCAGATCAGCGACCAGTCAGAATCATTTCTCCAAGTTACTTTTGCTAGGCTGCAGGATTTAGGGTGATTTTTAAATCTTCTTTACATGTTTTGTTTGAAATTTAAAGAGCTAGTACTGTTTATAATCCAAAATGACAGTAAAGGTAGCACTATACTTGCCAAACAGCATAGAGTCACACATCTCAGTACATGTAAAAGATGCACGTTAGTTACAATCAGATATTTTAAAATTGCACAGTACAAGAAATCCTGCTTTTCTTGCCACACTGAAACCTGCCAACCCTGAACCAGAGCTAGCTGGCTTCAGGCAAGATCAGCAGGATCCTGTTCTGAGTAAAGGTTCTGACTGTCAGCTCACAGTGTGGGTCACAGAAGGGCTGGGTACTTCATCTCACCTCCCTCAGCAGCTATGCAGACCAGCTGTAAGAGCCCCTTGTGAAACCCACGGGGAGGGGTGGCCAGAGTGTTCTTGCCACTGCATCAGACCCACTGGCCCACAGCCTCTGGCATGATGTGGGCAGAACACAGCCCAGCACCCTCAGAAACACGCCAGGCCATTTGAAAATGACTCACCCTCCTTGCGATCTCAAAGCCAATAAAGTTCAAATCCCCATGCAGTCTCGCTGTCATAAATGACAGTCCCTGCTTTGTCAGCTCAGTCTCTGGGTTCAACACAAGCACCCGCTGGCGTCTTGAAGCCCCCCACACTCTGTGGCAGTCCTGTGAGAACCAGGTGCTCTGGCCCCCACTCACCTGCACCGCGGGGGAGTCCTCCATCCAGCTACAGCACACTGGGGAGCGGCCACCTGGGGAGCGGCCTTCCACCTCGGGCCCTCTCCTTCCTGCCGCTGCAGCCCGGCCAGAATGCCCTGTGCCCTCTCCTTCACAGAGTGCCGGCTGTCTGCTGGGATCCCTGCCCCTGGTTCAGCGCAGAACTTTGCACCACAGCTCTGTGATAGAAAGCTGTCCTGCCCGCCCTGCTCCCCCACTGGCTGACCGATGCCTGTCTCCAGGGTAAGGATCCACAGAAGCCGGCTGTGATCCTCGCCTAAACGTCCTACAGTCCACAGACAGCGAAGAGTTGAGGTCGCTCCATCAATACCACGCGCTGGCCCAACAGGTGGAACGGAAATGCCACAGAGAGAGCGGAAGCCGGCACTGCAGGTGCCACGGCCGGCAATCTAAAAGGAAACCCAGTCAACAGACCGCCCTTCAGGCCCTGGAGAGTGGGCTTCTGCTAACCAGGACCCTGGGCCAGCGGCAGAGATGAGGGTCTCCAGGCCACGACGTGGACCCGGCGGCCAGGGTCCCAGAGCTCCGCAGGCTGTGTGGGCTTCAGAGCTGCCACGTGTTGTGCTCCTTTATCGTGTGCAGAGTCGCCAATGGGCCAAAGAGAACCGAGGAACTGTTGTGTGTGGCTTTGTCATCAACCACAGGATCCTCGGCCCACAGAAGGGAAAGTCTGACCATGGTGGTAAAAATGCAGAGAACAGCACGCCAAGTTTACCCATGGAGCAGAGAAGGACGGAGTGCGGAGGGCTAGTTTAGCAGAACCAGGAAGAGAATGGTGGTCTCTAACTCCATGGATTTTGCTCTTCTCGAGTTTAGGTTAGAAAAAAGTCAAAGGACCAGCGAGCTAGCTCAGTAGGTGGGGTGTCTACGCGTACCCCTCCCTTCCCCCTTCCCTCCCTGGTGCACACCCGACAGCAAACTGAGCCAAGCAGGAGCCGGCTCTCAGTTCCCAGGCTCTCTCACAGGCCCGTCTTCCACGCTCTGCGCCCGGCCAGCCTGTTCCCCAGGACGCCGTCCCTGTGCGAGGCTCAAGCCATCACACTAAATCCAGAGCAGGATCCTGGGTGGGACCCTAGACTCGAGCAGGAAATCGGCTCTGAGGTCTGAGTAGGGTCCTGGCCATCACTTAGCAGAATTCTGTCCGAGTTGGTTGTTTTCAGCCTTGTGCTTTGACCACACAAGGTGCCAGTGTGGGAGCCGGGTGAAGGGCACAGGGAACTCGGATTTGTAACTATTTATAAATGGAAAACTGCTTCGGAATAAAAATCTTTTAAGATATCTCTTCCAAAAATGTCCTTGTTTTCCTCTTTCTGACATGGACCACAAAAAATCCTAAGTACTTAAAAATAATCACTTTGGACAGATATTCTGAGCTGGTGACTTTCAAAAAGAAAGGACTTGTGCTTTATAAAAACAAAAAAGTACCAATCCAATTGTAAGGAACAGGCTGAAGGTAGCGCAGATGGCAAAAACACCTGCCTTTGGTGACACTAACCCCTCACCTTCACTCGCTGTACTGAACACACCGCTGAAACTAATATTTGATAGAATAATGAATCTGTGCAATTGGCAGCTAAATGTACAACCAGCAGCATGCTGTTTAGGGTGAATATACTGAGAATATGTTAAGTGAGGGGAAAAAACACAATTGCAAAGTAATAGTGGCCTTTTATCCTCAATCCTATAACATATATCCACATGTTATTTACACACACACACACACACACACACACACACGGCTTAGGAATAAAGGCATCAAAATGTAATAAAACTGGCTTGCCACGTCTTATCTATCCTGGTCCGTTATTGTGGATCATCCAGAAATGCCATTCTTGGGTCTAGTAAGCATCAGACCTGAGCTCAGAGCTCCAGAACCCAGGTAAAAATCTGCACAGTGACCTGCCTGTCCCGGGACACCAAGACGAGACCAGAGCAAGACAGGCCAATCCCTGGCACACAGTGGTCAGCTAATTTAGCTAATGCATGAGCTCCAAGGTCGAGCGAGAGACCCTGTCTCAAAAAATAACGTGGTGAGCAACTGAGTTAGACACCCAACCCGGACTCTGTCCTCCACATGTATGACTCCCACATGTACTTGCGTGACACACGTGTACACAGACACAAAGAAATGGCAGTGTCTGCAACCCCACACTTCTTCAGGCATAACTGGTCGGAACGAAGGGTCGGTACCGTGCACAATCACAGCCCTAAGCCGGCCTGCAGGGAGCTCTCGGCCGCGGACGCCAAGAGCCATGATTGGCAGGTCGCAGCCCCTCGCCTTGCAAGGAGACGAGGTGGAACCCGGTGTCTCCCGTAATCCCAAGCCACGCAGGACTTAAAACCGTTGAAATCAGGGCAGAAGGAGCCCGTGGGACATCTAGTCCCGTTCGGTTGGTGCGACTTGACTTAGCAGCGGGTCTCGCAGGTTCGAACGACTTCCCAGCACGGGATTAGGTGGGAACGCGGGACTTCAGGTCGCGGGCTGAGCGGGGCCGGGCCGCAGCGCTTGAAGCCGGTCCCCGGCCCAGCCCGGCCTTCCGGGGCCCCGCGTGCCCGCGGCCCCGCGGCGTCTGCGGGGCTGGGCGGGGCGGCCCGCCCCGAGGCGGCGGCCGGTCTAACGAGCGAGCGTCCGGCCCGCCGCCGCCGCCGGTGAGTCCGAGCCCGGCCGCCGCTCCCGGCGCTCCAGCCCCGGGCCTCCCTCGGGCCTCCGCCTCGCCCGGCCTCGCCGGCCGCCCCCGGCCCCGCCCCCGGCCCGGCCGCCCGGCACTCCGCGTCCCGCCGCCCCGTCCCGGAGCGCCCGGGAGGAAGCGCCGGCTCGAGACCCTCCCCACTCACCGCGGCCGCCGCGCCGCTGCGCGTCTTCGCGGACGGGCCGGGAGCCCCGAGGCCGGCGGCGAGGCGGAGGCGCAGGGATGCAGCCGCGGGGCGTAACGCCCGGGCGGGGCGGGGCCGCGGTGGGGGCGGGGCCGCGGTGGGGGCGGGGCGCGACGAGGGCGAGGGCGGGGCCGCAGCGGGGGACGGGACCTTCCTGCTGTCACTCGAGCTGGTGGGTGGGACCTTCCTGCTGTCACTCGAGCTCTTGGGTGGGACCTTCCTGCTGTCACTCGGGCTGGTGGGCGAGGCCCCGGGGAAGAAACCGGGAGGAAGGCGGAGCTTAGCTGGACTGTCAGACCGCGTTGAGACCAGGTGGAGGCGAAGCCTCGGTGGGTGGGGCGGGCTGCCACTCCAAAGAGTTGGGGGCGGGACAAAGGCGGTTGGGGCGGGTCCTCGCCGGCTGTCACGGACCTCTGCTACAGTCATTTGAAAGTTGGGCGGGGCTACAACGGGAGGGGCGGGGTTTCGCAGCAGTCTGGAGCGGGGGGGGGGGAAAGGGCGGGGCCGCGGCGGGTGGGCGGAGCCTTGTGAGCTGTCATTCCGGAGAGGGAGGAATAGGCTCCGCCTTCTCCTGATTGATTATTGGTCACTTTCGGGTGAAAGGGCAAGTTTCATTTTAGTCGTAACTGACTTTCAAGTGACGAGAAAAGCAGCTCTAGTTTATATTAAAGCCTCAGCCCACCTCCCCCTCCTCTCTGCGTGCCCCTGAAGCGTCACTTTGGTCCCTTGCTCTTCCTCCACCTCTCAGACACCCTTCCTCTCCCCCGTTCCCCGCCCTCCCCCGTCCTCACTTCCCTCCCCCATACTCCCTACTACTCCTCCCTCATGACCCTCCCTTGCATCTTTCCTCTTGAGTCCCCCCAACCTACCCCACGCACCGCCACCTCCCTGCACTCTGCCCTTTCCCTCCCCACTCCCACTTCACTCCTCCCCCCCTTACACCTCCCAGTTTGGGCCTCTGGGGTCTGTTCCCTGCTGCTTAGTTTACCTTTCCGGAAGGAAACTTAAAACGGTGGCAGGTCCAACAGATACGCTCTTCCAAGGGGGCAAAGCTGGTGTGTTCTCACCCCAATCTGTGACCTGCGGGGCTGGAGGATGGCAGATCTATTTTTCCTTCCCAGCCCTGGGCAGAGTGGCAGCCCGCCGCCTTACCAGGCAGTTGGTATGTGGCTCTTTCAGCTGGTCTTGAAGGTCTCCCCATGAAAACCAGGGTCATTGGCCTGGATCTTCAGTGCATTAATTACTCAATAGACTTTTACTGCTCAGTTACCCGTTCCTGTTTTCTCATTCTGTGGACTCATGACCCAACGACTTTGCATGTAACTTCATCTTTTGATATTTGATTAGAAAAAAATAGATCTTTTTAATTCCTTTCTCCTAGACAATCTTTTTTACTGGGGATGGAACCCACGGTCCCGTGCCAATAGAGCAATGCTGCAGTCCCAGCCCTCGCTTGGAAGATCTTATATTAATATCTCCGCAAGAAACAAACGAAAACTTTGTTAGGTTGTACGTCTGTAGCCCTGCTTTCTCAGGAGGCTGAGGATGGAAGATCTTTCTTTAAAATATTTTATGGACAACTTTTGAAAGTCAGCTCTATCTTTCCACCACGTGGGCTTCCAAAGGTTGAACTCAGGTTGCCAGGTCTGTAAGCAGGCACCTGCCCCGCTGAGCTCTGTCCCAGGCCCAGTGGAGGATTGGGAATTGGAAACCTCCCTGAGCCACGTGATAAGTCACTCACCTCTTATCTCGCATCTTGCTTGAGCCAAACAAGTACAGATTTTAGCCAACGCAGGAGACAGGACTGCTGGTGGCATGAGCCATGCAGTTATTCATCCTATGCTGGGCAACCAACCGCTAAATGCAACCAATTGCTAACATGCAACCAACTGCTAACATGCAACCAACTGCTAAATGCAACCAATTGCTAACATGCAACCAACTGCTAACATGCAACCAACTGCTAACATGCAA
Organism: Typhlomys cinereus; assembly: GCA_023101885.1. Taxonomy (NCBI): domain Eukaryota; kingdom Metazoa; phylum Chordata; class Mammalia; order Rodentia; family Platacanthomyidae; genus Typhlomys; species Typhlomys cinereus. The sequence continues at coordinate 167,444 of JALPQD010000097.1, forward strand.
CCAATTCCTAACTACTTGGCATTGGAAACCCCCTTCTCCACCTCTCCGCCCTTGCTCAGCTTCCCAAGAGCCCCCTTCCTCAGCTCCCTAAGCTCCACCCCTGCCTTTAGGAATAGTGTCTTTAGCACCCTGCTAAAAGAACAGATGTCTGGACTGACTGGCCTGTGGGCACTGGCCTCTGCCACACTGGATCCTCCCAGCCTCTCAACCTGAATGCACCAACTCTGCATTGAAGTGTCCATGCTTGGAAGCCTTGGAAAAGACATAGAAGAGGAAAGTGAACTTGGCTTCTTGAAGGCAATAGAAGTAAAGAAAACCGACATAAGTAGCAAGGAGGGTGAGATTCTTCTCATGAAATGAATTTGCATTTAGAACAACTGGCAACAACTTTTAAATCGAGTCCATTGTGACCAAATGTTTTTGCATCACACTTGAAAAGCCGCCACAGATCAAATAAAAGAAATGGAAAAAAAAACGACTTTTATGTTTTCGTTAAGATCGTGCTTTTGATGGTTTCCACACTGATGCCTATGAATGAAAGACAGAAATGTATTTTCATGTGTTACAAGATTTACCAGTCTGGAAAGAAACTACTAGATTCGCTCCTTCTTCTCTGTAGTGTAAGGTGGCAAACCCCTACTCGTTAGGGTGAATGGCACATGTAGGTATTTTGAACACCTCAGAAAGATGTTGTTTTATTTCCACTGTGTTTGTACTGAAAGTGTCTAATAGCGTAAAGACCATTGGATGTGTGCCAAGTAACTCAGGACACCGAGGCCCACGGGTGCTTTCCATTTCCTGTCGCACAGGGAACAGGCTAATTGGCTCAAGGCCCTGTCTGCGTCATCCTGGTCAAAGACCACTGAGGCAGGAGAATCCCTCTGAGACTGCTCACCTGAAAGAGAGGTGCCATGGTGTGAAATGTGTCCCCAACAATCTCATGTGTTTGGCAAGGTCATGGCACCTTGAGAGGTGGAGCCTTGCTGGAGGAAGCAGTCACAAGGGGTGGGCCTTGAGGTGGATTAGTCCCGCCCTACCTCCAGGAGAAGTCTGCCTTTGCTGCAAGCAGACTGCAGCTCTCAGCTTCCAAGATGTCTGCGGTGACTTAGCCTCCTCCAGCTTTGGCCAGCCAGTCATGCCGCCTCTGCTTTGAGAGACTGTAGCTTCCCTCTGGAACCATAAGCTGAATAAACCTCCCTTTCTCCCTTAAGTTGGTTGACTTTGGTTGTTCTCTCACAGCAATAGTTAAGAGTAACCGTTACAGAAATTGGTACCGGATAGTGGGGTATTGCTGTGAGATTAAGAACAGCTGGTACCACAAAGTGAAGTTGTTTGTGAAGCTGAGAAAAGTTGGTACCCAGAAACATGGCCAATGCTATGATGTGGCTAGTGTGCCTTTGGAACTGTTTGTTGGGAGAAATATGGAGAACTTTGGGACTTTGTGCTGGGAAAGTCTTTGCATCTTGGCAGTTGGGCCAAAGGGACCTTTCTTGTGAGAGCTCAGAGGAGAGCAATGCTGTGAGAGACGCAGGCAGTGGAAGCCCAGCTTGTGATGGTCCAGAGGGGAACAGAGACTGTTTGCAACTGGACGAGTGACACATGGAGCCATGTGTTGGCCAAGAGTTTAGTGAAGTTTTGCCCTCGTCCTGAAAGTTTGCCTGAAATTAAGCTGGAGTGCTTGGCAGAGGAAATTTCAAAGCAATGTAATCTTGACAATGTGATATGGCTACTTTTTAGTTGTCTTCAGAGTTATGAAAAAGAGCAAAGAATCAGGCAGGAAGAAGCAAAAACTGTAAGATCCAATGATGAAAAATACAATGGCAAACTTAAAGAGTTGAACCAGGAAGAAGCAGAGAACAAAACGGCTGTTGAAGAGATTAGCTCCATTTGTAAATCAAAGCCTGCTCATAATTTGAACAATAGGAGAGGCCCTAGCTTGAGGACGAGATCCTCAGGAAAGGCTCCCACTCATAAGAATGCAAATCCTTTCAGAAGACTGGAGCTAAAGGGTGGAGTTCCAAAGCAAGAGTTGGTTTCTCTTACCAAGCAACTGCCCAGGAGTGAAAGAGATGGTCAACATAGAGAAGCAGAATCAGCTGTGATTCAAGGGGGCCAGTCTTGGCAAAGTCGTCCACCTGGTTCTGGTTTTAGAGGCATCAGTGATGCAAGAGGGAGGAGATCATGGAGTCCTCCTCCAAGATTTCAAAAATTGGCAGAATCCAGGCATCATGAGGCAAGAAGCCTGCAGTTTAGAGGCCCAAGAAGGGCAGTTTGTGCTGTGGAGTAAAGCCTGGTTTGCCACTGAGAAGTAAAGATGTTAGAGATGCCAGACACAGCGTGGGACACCTGCCAAGGAGAGCTGGATACCCTGGGAGGAGTCAGCTCAAGAGAGCAATGTATTCTATGGGCAGCTGCATTGGAGGGGTGGAACCAAAGCCCTGTGGAACTGAGATGATTTCAATGAGAGGCTCACCTGTTGGACTTAGAGGTACAAGATGGAGTTTGTCCTGCTGGTTTTCAGTCTTGTTATGGACCGGTCTTTCCTGGATATGCCCCCATTCCTTCCTTGTGGAATGGGAATGTATGTTTATTCTGTGTCATTGTATGTTAGAAGTATGTAACTTGTATTTTGATTTTACAGGAGGCTTTGGACTTTGGACTTTTGGACTGTTGGGACTACCATTGTAGTCTATGAAGACTTTTAAAGTTGGACTAAGTATGGTTTACATAATGAAATGGCAATGAGCCTGTGGGGGCCAGGGGTGGAGTGTCATGGTTTGAAATGTGTCCCCCACAGTTTCATGTGTTTGGCAAGGTCATGTCACCTTGAGAGGTGGAGCCTTGCTGGAGGAAGGCAGTCACAAGGGGTGGGCCTTGAGGTGGATGAGTCCCGCCCTACCTCCAGGAAAAGTCTGCCTTTGCAACAAGCAGTCTGCAGCTCTCAGCTTCCAAGATGTCTGCAGTGACTCAGCCTCCTCCAGCTTTGGCCAGCCAGCCATGCCACCTCTGCTTTGAGAGACTGTCCCTTCCCTCTGGAACCGTCAGCTGAATAAACCTCCCTTTCTCCCTTAAGTTGATTGACTTTGGGTGCTCTCTCACAGCAATAGTTGAGAGTAACTGTTACAAGAGGATCATTGCAAATACCAGGTTTGGGTGAGCATCTTAGCCGTCAAAATCTGCCCTGGATCTCCAGTCCCACGGGGCAACACGGAGCCGGAGCCGCCCATGGCTCCTGACTTGCAGGAGGGACAGACTCAGCTCCAGGTGTCGCCTCAGGAGCCTGAGGTGGTCTTCAGGACATGGACAGACTCAGCAAACCCAGGACTCATGGCTTTGGCCAGAGAAAAATTTCAGACTAGTCAGCACAAAGCAGGGTTGGAGTTTTATTAAAAACAGAAGGAGGCCGGCAAGACCGCTCAGCAGGCAGCGGCACGTGCCGCCAAACTCGATGCCCTGAGTTTGAGTCCCAGAACCCACCTGATGGGAGGAGAGGATCGACTCCAGAATGTGTCCTCTGACATGAATATCATGCACACCACACACACACACACACACACACTACACACACACACATGCACACATGTCACACACACATCACACACCACACACACACCACACACACACGTACACACATCACACACATACACACCACACACACATACACACACACCACATGCACACGCATGCACACACATCACACATCATACACACACCACACACACATGCACACACGTACAGGCACACACATCACACACACCACACACATACACACGCGCATACACACACACCACACACACACACATACACACATCACACACACCACACACATCACACACATACACACACATACACACATCACACACACCACACACACCACACGCACACATATCACACACATACGCACATCACACACACCACACACACACATCACACACAAACACCACACACACCACACACATATACAACACACGCCACATACACATGCAACACACATACCACACACACACCACACGCACACATATCACACACATACACACCATACACATCACACACCACACACATCACACACACACATGCGCACAGGCACACACATCACACACATACACACCACACACATGCACATACACATACACACACACCACATGCACACACCACACACAAACACCACACGCACACATCACACGCGTGCGCACACACACACACAAGATAGGCATTTGAGAAAAGATAAGTGTGCCCACAAACATGAATGTGGGCTTGTAAATGTGGCCTTTGTGTTTACTGAACAGCATTTTCGACATGGGTTTCGGCACAAGGATACAGAGAGAGGAGAGAGCTGGGAAAGCAAGACACCGCCAAGTGTGGGCACCGGTTCCTGGGGAGGGAGCCGCAGTTAAGCGTCCTGCGCTCAGCCGCAGCAGGCAGCCACGCGCACCCCTCCTCCCCGGTAGCTCTCAAGGGTGGCGGAGAAACCCTCATTTCTCCTTGTCTCTCTGATAAGGGAGTCCCTAGGTGGTCTCCAGGAGAGCTGTGGATGGAGTTACACTCTTGATGAGGAAAACTAGCATCCACTAGGGTGGGACAGAGTGTTGGGATGAGTCCTTTGCCTGGAAGGTTTCTGGTGGGATTCCTAGACTGCAAAGGTTTGTAGCTGGAAGGGAGGGAGACCTGGAGAAAACGGGACCCCTGCTTCTTGGCAGGCAGGAGGCTTCAGGGGTTCTGGGTGAAGGGCTCCCCCTCCCATGTCTCATTGTCTTTCCATCCTCCCTGAAGTGGGCTTGCGTCACGGCTGAGCCCAGATCTCCCCGGAGTGTCTCTCTCAGGGCCGGCGGGCAACCTGCTGGACCAGGGGCCGATCTCATCTTTACCATCTGACACAGCAAACAGGCCGGGGCTCTGCCGTCCACACTCCCTTCAGAAGGAAGCGGAGACCCCTGGCAGGAGTTTCCATGTGGAGTCACTGCCCCACAGGGGGCAGATCTGCCATCAGCACACGCCTGGGTCCCCACCGAGAGACAAGCACTGAGCTTGGGCACATTCATGCAGAGGACGAGAGGTGAGTGGTCTCCTCGTGTCTTTTCACTTAAGAAAGCTGAATGAGGGGCTGGAGAGGTGGCTCAGGGGTTAAACCTTTGCCTTGCAGGTGAAAGGTCCTGAGTTCGGATCCTAGACCCCACATATAGATGCCGGGCAGAAGTGGGGGTGGCCTGTGCTTCTGGTCCTGGTAGGGCGGAGCCTGTGAATCCCAGGGCAGAGTAAACAAGGAGGAGGTGGAGGTGTCCATGGTGGTTCTCAAATTCACCCGTGGTTCTACACACACACACATACACACACATACATGCACACACTTGCACACAGGTATACACGCACAATTGAATAAATAATAAATAATAATAAAAAAATTAAAAAAAAGAAAATTTAAAGAAAGCTGAATGGGCGACAGGCACACAGATAACCTGCGAGAGAGTAGGCAGTAAAAAGTAGGTCCCTCCTGCTCGCCTGTCACTCATTTTCTGTCTCCAGGGGATACCAGCTTATTCTGAACTGCACACATTGATGTAGTCATGTGCGCACTTACACGTGATATATGTGTGTGGAACGTGTGCACGGGGAGGGCGGGAGGACCCCACAGGGAGCAGCACCTTGGAAGAGGGCGCTGTTGCTTTGTTCTGTTGAGACCGGGTCTCGCATAGCCCAGGCTGGCCTTGCGTCCACTCTCCGAATGCTGAGAACTGTTAGTGGGTGTAGTACTGGGAGTCGAACCCAGGACCTTGCCAACGCTGCGCAAGCGCTCTACCACTGAGCTGCATCGCCAGCCCCCAAGCATTACTAGCCGTTGCATCTTTCAGTACCGTGTGCTTGTGTTCCTCCAACCCCCTCTCTTTTCTTCCTTCTCCTCTTCCCTCCCCTCCTACCTCCTCTTCTCCCCTCTCCTCTCTTCTTCCTCCACCCCTCTCATACTGGGAGCTAGGAAAGCCACGGTTTCTGCAGCCCCGGGAAGGCCCCGGTAGGGCCTGGGCGGGTGTGGCTCAGAGGTCCGGCTAAGCGGTCGGGGGCGGGGGGGGGGGGGTCCCATTCTCGCTGCCCTGACAGCATCCTGGTGGGCGGCTCCTTCCCGAGTTTGAAGCAACGGGATGGGTCGTTCATGTCATGGGTGTAGAGTGACATGCAGAATCTCCTTAATAGAGCGTGACGGTTGGGCAGATCCATGTGTCTACTGCTTTCTAGCTATCTATGTTAAAGCAAGTCGCAGAAGCAATAATAACAATAATAATCACCGTTATCCAATGAGGACTGTGGGAGATTCACTTTGCAAGTTCTGAACCTGCAGGGGTCTGAATGAAGCAGTGCAGCTGGTCAGGACCGGAGGAGAGTCCCGAACTCACCAGGACAGATTCCGTCAAGGTTCCTGGGGCCTTAAATAAATGTACGTTATGTTTACCTTCTTTCAATGTGTGACATCGTAAGCGCACTGTTAGTCACAGCTGCCATTTTGTAAAGCCTCCGTCTGAGCTAGACAGACCCACCCCAGGCCTCGCTGGCGGCCCACCTCCCTAGGGACTCCCGGCAACTCCTGCAAGCCCGAGACCATGACAGGACCCCTCCTCCTGTGCTCCCCGTGATCTGTCTTTCCACCCGGACCCCCTCTCCTCCTCCCCCTGCCAGACCGTCATGGCGGCTCTCTCCCGAGCCTCCCTGACCTTAAGCCGCTCTTATGTCCCAGTGCTCTGCCAGCTTCCGGCTCCACGGTGCCTCCCCTGAGCGCCAGGCCCTCGGCGCTAGTGACCTCCGCAGTCCTAAGTCTAAGCCTCGCCCTTCTGTCGGTTTCTCACATGTGGTCAGAATGTCTCCTCGTTTCTTTCCCTTGCTGAGCTAGTGTATATGTGTATGTGTGTGCGCGTGTGTGTGCGTGTGTGCGCACATGTGTGTTCATGTCTGCATGCATGTGCATGTGTGTATACGTATGTGTGTGCATGTGTGTTCATGCCTGCGTGCATGTGCACATGCATATGTATGTGTGTGTCTGTGCGTGCATGTGCACGTGTGTGCATATGTGTTCATGTCTGCATGCATGTGCATGTGTGTATACGTATGGGTGTGCATGTGTGTTCATGCCTGCGTGCATGTGCACATGCATATGTATGTGTGCATCTGTGCGTGCATGCGTGTGTGTGCGCGTGTGTGTGCGTGCGCGTGCATGCGCGCACATGCCATGGGCATCCACATGTCAGTGTTCATGTTCATGTTGTTCCTTGTCTTTCCACCTTTTCTGTGACTGGGCCTCTTCACATCGCGTCTAAGCCAGGCTGTTCTCAGCCATAACCAGGCCTTTCTGTAAACTCCTCCACCCTAGCTGGAATGTGGCGATTCCCAGCAGACCAGACTAGTCATTCCTACCTTCCCTGGCAACTCCTTAGCAACATCTGGAAGTCGTGAAAGAGAGACACCCCCTTTTGTCCAGGGGCAGGCTTCAGATTTCCCCCACCGGTCTGTCCCCGGGGTTCTCCCCTATTCTCTACGAATTCAAGCTATGTCTCCTTGTTCTAATGCTCTCCCCTGAGCGCCGGGCCCTCAGCTCTAATGAACCTCCCTTTCTTAAGTCTCTGCCCGTGGTGGTTTCTCTTTATCAACAAACCTCCACACGGCTGATTACATATCAACACCAGAGTCACTCTGGATCCCCCCCCAGCTGCTGATTGCTATACTAGCTTCTGGAGAATCTCAATCTCCACTTCTTTCCCTGTGGCGGAAGCTCACACCTCTGTTTCCAGCTTTAACTTGGGATCTGAGGATCCAAACCCAGGTTGTCTGCGTCTGAACTATCTTTCAGCCCTATCTTCTTTTTTTAAATACCAGCAGGTGAAGACACCTTGTTCTTCTAATTACATTATAAATTTAAAGTTATCAATGAGGTCACCTCTTACAACTCAAGCTCTAAATTATTGTAGGTAAAAACGTTTTCTTTCCAAACCGAAACATTTAAATAAGGCCAATCTCAATGCTGCGATGAAGGAGAGTCTGACAGATGACTCGGTTTTCGCCAGCAAGAAATAGATACACATTGAAATTATGTAATTTGCATGAGCCTTGTTTGATCACAACTTACAGAAAGTTAGAGAGAGAAGCTTGCTCAGGGTATTTTTAAACAATGCTAATAACACTAATATGAATTGGAAAATCAGGATCATAAGCACTCCTTTGAAAGCATATGTCATTTTGATGTGATTTTTAGCTGTCAAAATCAAAGCAATTAACATATCATGTGGATACTCAATCTGCTCGATGGGATATGAATGGGATATTGTGACAAATCTTTTTCCCTCCTTACTATTCATGAAAAATGAAATTGAATTGTATATTTACAAAAGAAAAATACTTAACTTGTAAGTAGCAGAGCGTGAGCTACGGGTTGAGCCCCAGCGTGCAGTCTGATGGCCTCTAATTCTGGGGAGTCCTGGGAATTCACAGGCTGCGTGGCCGTGCAGCAGTGCCCCCTCCTGAAGGGGTGGCAGGTGGCTCTGCAGACCCCTAACCTCTATTCCTCAGACAGGGCAGTTTCAGATTAAAATAAAAAAAATCCACTGCTCTCAGAGTTTCTCAAAGTCAGATCACGGCGGCTAGCCAGGGGCTTCCGGCTTGGAGTCTCCCTCACTGGGTCGGTCTCCCGAGGCTGCAGCCAGGGTACCCCAGGCTCTGATTCTGCAGTAACTGGTGCACGAGACTTAGCGGGTCTCCGTTCCCCACTACTTAGATTTATCCAAGTTTGGCCTCTGCTTAGTCACAACACAAGGACATAGCAGGACAGAAGGGGGGCGACGAGGGGGTGCAGGGGACGGGAGAGCAGGGAGCACAGAAAGCCTACCGTCTCCAAAGCCACGGGCCACGGATTCGGCTTATTCTCCTGTGGTCAGGCCGCATCCAAGGGGGCACTAGCCAGGCTGACTGCCGAAGGGAGTGCAAGAGCAGACCCCCGAGTGTGACCAGCAGCCTTCAGCCCGGCCCCGTGCACACCTTCCCCGGGCTTGTGCATGCCTGGCTCCAGGGCTTCATGGGCGGACCCTAAAGCTGCACCCCACAAGCAATGAGGGGCTTGGCTTGAGAACCCAGAAATTCTGCTTCCCAGGGTTTGGCCTGGCATGTCAGCGCCTTTCCGCTCTGGGGCCCATCTGAGTTCTGCTGGCCTCAGCCTTGCTCATGCAGCTGAGGTCGACCTTGACCTGCCCCCACCTCCTGAGTGCCAGGATTGCAATGCAAGACACCAGTTTACAGGGTGCCGGGACTGGGACTCGGGGCTTCTTGCTAGCTTCCGTGGTCTACATGTCATAGACCTTTTCACTCCTGCTTGCACACACTGAGGGCAGGAAGTAATTGAACGGGGCGACTGACGGTGCACCTCAGTTTACGCCGTGGTAAGAATGTATTGGAAGCTGCTCTCTACTGCCTGCATCTGATGCTTCCAAACATCCAAACATCACTGAACAGGGTAGAAAAGGCGGCGACTGATCAATGAACTGAGACAGCGGGTGAGGAAACATACATCGCCTCCTTGGCCCCATGCCTTCTACCCCCTCGCCCCATCAGCAGGCGCGGCCCCCTCCAGGCCTCCGTACAGCGCAAAACTGGAGAGTGGGGTAAACTCACATGTGGGTGGGAGTTTCTATTATTGTGCCCCACCAAGCAGAACTCTAATTTTAATTTTACTTTTTCCCATTGCCACTTTGCAGTGATAATTAATGTCCAGAATAATGACCTTCAAGGTCCATCGAGCTCTTGGGCACCTAATGAATAATTATAAGATTGAAATGGTTTTCAATAGGATTGCATACTCTGTGAATTTGAATTCTAACGTCTTTGATAGATGGTCACGGGTGACTGTCTAATTCCCCAGTCATGCGAGTAAACAGCGGATTTACTGTTTCTGTGGTTCTGCCGTTGCGTGTTCACTGGAAGCCTGCTGAACCAAAATCCGAGCACGTCCTCGGCCGACTCCACCACTGCTATGGCTGACACCAGTCACGGCCACAAGGTGGAGACGGCGGGAAGCCTCACAACCCACCTTGGCCCTTCTGTATAGAAAAGCCTTGAGCCTGTAATTAAAAAAATCAGTATTTTACTAGTAATTGGAGGACTTTAGTTGTTGAAACTAAGGATGGTTATGAGTTACATGCTAAAACACTTCTCCTACAGGGGGAAGCATATGTTGCCCTTATTTGTTTGGATGTGTTAAAGAATTGGATGTAGATTTGATGTCGCCGAGTTACCAGGCCTGGGGATTCCTTCCTACTGCAAAAGCCCCTCACATTCCCACGGAACCTTATCCTCGTCTCTCTTGCCGCTCCTGCTGTTGGCAGACATGCTGCCCTACTTGGAGAACCTTCCAGATCACCATTTACAGTGGCAGCAAGCCAAGTCTCACACCTGCACTTGGCAGTGGAAAAACCAAGATCCCCAAAGGTGATCCGACTTGCCCCAAGTCAGTCGCAGGGCCCTGTGCGCCCCAGTTCCCAAGCAAGGTCTTTGTGCAACATCCAGGCCACACCCGAGCCGGTTCACACAAAGTGTCCCCACCAGCCACCGCCAGAGAAGTGGAGAGAGGAAGAAAAGGCACGGGAAGTGGTACCCCAGTGAGACGTTTGACTGGTAATATTGAAACCGCAGTGTTCTGCAAATACTAGAATTGGATGGGTTTCAGTAGTTGAGAGCATGCCTAGCATTGTTTTCACTTAGGGTCTTGGAGTCAAGGACAGTGTTGGAGAGAGAAGGTGGACGTCATGATTTTCCGAGTCTTTTTAGAACAGAGGGCAATAGGACCACGGCTTGACCTTAAGGCGGAAGAGCTCAGAACGAGGATGAAAGCGCTCTTCTTCATAGCCGTCCCAAGCATGTGGGAAGTTCGCATCAGGTGATACAGCTGTGCCTGGGGTCAGGTGGCTACTGACCCGGGCAGTGAGGGAGGGAGACTGCTAGAAGATCCACAGAGGCCTGGTCTCCATGACACACAGCTGCAGGGGCCCTGCTCTAATGGACGGGCAGCTAGTTTGCTCATCTGGATCTTTCCATAAATTCACTAAGTTTTGGTTAGGTGTGTGTGGAGGGAGGAGTCAAGAGCAATTCCATGGTAATGTGTGCAGTGGACATGGAGGTCTGTATAGAGAGAAAATAGCCACAAGGCAGAGACTTGGAAACAGGAGTTTTATCAGAGCTGAGGGAGGGCTGGCGGCCGAGGGAATCATAGTTAAGGTGGACAGCATGAGAGCAGGAGAGATGGTGTAAAGTGGGAGCGGTACAGACAGGGCCGCCGTGGACGGCGTGGCAGGAGGAGATCTGCACGGAGCCCCTCACCCCACATACACACCACACACGCACACCACACACACACACACACCACATACACACCATACACATACAACACACATACAATACACACGCACCACACACACACTCACCACATACCATACACATAACACACTACACACACCACATACACACACCATACACACACACCAAATACACACACGCACACACACCACACATATACACACCATACACACCACATACACACACACATGCACAAACACATCCCCCACACACACACACACAACACATACACACACAACACACACATACCAAATACACACACTGCACACACACTCCACACACCACACACAACATACACCGTACACATAACACACACACCAACAGACAACACACACCCCACACATACCATACACACACTACACATAACACACACACACCAACACACACATCATAACACACATACACCATGCACACACTCCACACACACACACACCACACACACTACACACACCATACACACACACGCCACACACACACACTATACACACCACACACAGACACACATACACACACATACAACACACCACACACACCACACACACACTATCTCAGGATAATCTGCAGAGGCATCTGTCTTTCACAGCCTCATAATGTTGCTAAGGAGTTGCTAGGGAAGTAAAGTTACAGGGATGGGGGAGTGAAAGAATGCCATTAGGGTGGGGAGGTGGGAGGCGGTCTGGGGAGCTGAGTCTGAAGTGGATTAGGTGGTTCCTGTGGTTATTCCTGGAACCCCCCACAATGCAGCCAGAGTGGAGGTGTTTTATAAAATGGCAAAATGTGTAGCTGTGGCTAACTGCTCCGCCTTCAGAGGCTAGGACTGTCTGACCGCTCCACCTTCAGAGAGGAGGACTATTTGACCGCTCCACCTGCAGAGGGCGGGGACTGTCTGACCGCTCCACCTTCAGAAGGTAGGACTGTCTGACCGCTCCACCTTCAGAGGGTAGGACTGTCTGACCGCTCCACCTTCAGAGGCTGGGACTGTCTGACCGCTCCACCTTCAGAGGCTGGGACTGTCTGACCGCTCCACCTTCAGAGGGTGGGGACTGTCTGACTGCTCCACCTTCAGAGGGCGGGGACTGTCTGTTCCACCTTCAGAGGGTGGGACTGTCTGACCGCTCCACCTTCAGAGGGTGGGGACTGTCTGACCGCTCCACCTTCAGAGGGTGGGACTATCTGACCGCTCCACCTTCAGAGGCTGGGACTGTCTGACCGCTCCACCTTCAGAGGGTGGGACTGTCTGACCGCTCCACCTTCAGAGGGTGGGACTGTCTGACTGCTCCACCTTCAGAGGGTAGGACTGGCTGACTGCTCCACCTTCAGAGAGTAGAACTGGCTGACTGCTCCACCTTCAGAGGGTAGGACTGGCTGACTGCTCCACCTTCAGAGAGTAGGACTGGCTGACTGCTCCACCTTCAGAGGGTAGGACTGTCTGACCGCTCCACCTTCAGAGGGCGGGGACTGTCTGACCGCTCCACCTTCAGAGGGCGGGGACTGTCTGACTGCTCCACCTTCAGAGGGCGGGGACTGGCTGACTGCTCCACATTCAGAGGGTAGGACTGGCTGACTGCTCCACCTTCAGAGGGTAGGACTGGCTGACTGCTCCACCTTCAGAGGGTAGGACTGGCTGACTGCTCCACCTTCAGAGGGTAGGACTGGCTGACTGCTCCACCTTCAGAGGGCGGGGACTGTCTGACCGCTCCACCTTCAGAGGGCGGGGACTGGCTGACTGCTCCACATTCAGAGGGTGGGACTGTCTGACTGCTCCACCTTCAGAGGGTGGGGACTGTCTGCTCCACCTTCAGAGAGTAGGACTGGCTGACTGCTCCACCTTCAGAGGGTGGGACTGTCTGACTGCTCCACCTTCAGAGGGTGGGACTGTCTGACTGCTCCACCTTCAGAGGGTGGGGACTGTCTGCTCCACCTTCAGAGAGTAGGACTGGCTGACTGCTCCACCTTCAGAGGGTGGGACTGTCTGACTGCTCCACCTTCAGAGGGTGGGACTGTCTGCTCCACCTTCAGAGGGTGGGACTGTCTAACTGCTCCGCCTTCAGAGGGTGGGACTGTCTGATTGCTCCACCTTCAGAGGGTGGGACTGTCTGACTGCTCCACCTTCAGAGGGTGGGGACTGTCTGCTCCACCTTCAGAGAGTAGGACTGGCTGACTGCTCCACCTTCAGAGGGCGGGGACTGTCTGACTGCTCCACCTTCAGAGGGTGGGGACTGTCTGACTGCTCTACATTCAGAGGGCGGGGACTGTCTGACCGCTCCACCTTCAGAGGGTGGGACTGTCTGACTGCTCCACCTTCAGAGGGTGGGACTGTCTGACTGCTCCACCTTCAGAGGGTGGGGACCGTCTGCGGGAAGCCAGGACACCTCAAGTCCAGCTCAGGTCGTGCCACCTACACAGCATGGAAGACTCAGCTCCCTGCCATTCACCACCCGCCCACATCCACCTCTTGTCTAAGAGGGCCTGCATCTCCAGAATAAAACATTTTTCCGCTCGGGGCTGCATGGGGGCAAGGTGTGGCACTGTTACCATAGCATCATTGCTCCTAGGCCCCTCCAGGAGAGGGACCCCGGAATGTAACTACCCTTTGAAAAGGTGGTTTCACTTAGGTGTTCTGATTCAAATTTAATTTTGTATCTCTCTTCCCTTACATTAAAAATCTTTTTTTAAAGGTTTTTTTGTATTTTATTATTATTTATTCAATTGTACATGTGTGTGTGTGTGTGTGTGTGTGTGTGTGTGTGTGTGTGTGTGTGTGGGCGAATTCGGGAAACACCATAAACTGCCTCCACCTCCTCCTTGTTTACTCTGCCCTGGGATTCACAGGCTCCGCCCTACCAGACCAGAAACGCAGGCTGCCCCTCCTTCCGTCCGGCTTCTATACGTGGGTCTAGGATCCGAACTCGGGACCTTCTGCCTGCAAGCCAGAGGCTTAACCCCTGAGCCACCTCTCCAGCCCCTATTTATTTATTCTTATGAGTGAGATACAAGGTGCATACATGCATACCGTGGTGCATAAGTAGAGGTCAGAGGACAACTTTCAGAAGTCAATTCTCACCTTCTACCACGTGGGCTTCTAGGGATCGAACTCAGGTCGCCAGGTCTGTGAGCAGACACCTTGCCACTGAGCTCTTTTGATGGCCCCCAGTTTAAATGTGGCTTAATCACTGCATTAAAACTTCAACACATCAATAGCCAATAAAACAGGCTGTCTGTCTACTTGCTTATCCTCAGCTCAGAGCCCCTGTGGGTTTATAATAGAATGCCAAAATAATCCTTTTCTCTCTGTAACTGTCGCTGCTGCGTTTGGAATGAAGTTGGGCTCATTTGCCCCAATTTGTTTTCCATTTTGGTACTTTATTTTAGTCTTTTTTATTTTCATTTTTGAATATGTGAAACATTTGTGTGATGCCAACGTTACAAACTGTACGAAAGGTGGCCAGACATTCACTCCAGCCTCTCCTTCGTTCCCTCCATCTACCCAGGAAGCAATTTCCATTGCTTCTTCCTGCAAATAAGAAGAGATCTCAGTGCGTTTGGATCCTTCCTCCCCTATCCCCACGTTCTGCTGTGTACTGGCTTCTGAAGCCTAAAAGTACCGTCTAGAGATTATTTCAGTTCACAGACAGGTTCCTGTCTTCTTCGGACCACCTGGTTCCCATCTGTCCTGGAGTTTATTCACCCACCCTACAAACACCCCTGTGTTACATCACCTTGTGCAAACAGCCAACTGTTTGTGGGGATGTGTTTTCAAGGTAGATTCCTAGAAGAGCCACTGCGGTCAAGGTTAACGCACAGCGGTTAGCCGGCCAGCCCCCCGCACCAGGTCTTTCTAGGATAACACACATGTCCATCCATTGTGTATTTTTGGACTCTGTGGTATGCATATGCTGGGGTGGTAAATTTGTGTATCTTCCTGCTCTTGTGTGGGGAATAGCAAGAGTTCTCCCCCTTCTCACTCAGATCCCATGTTCCTGTTTGAAGTGTTGACCCACCGGAGTTCATTTGGTGTGAGGGGCCCACCTGCACCGTCCTTTCTGGGGCCAACATATATTGAAAAGTCCATCTTCAGACAGACACGACTTGGTTTATTTTGAGATGGTAACTTAAAGTCATGCAGAACCCTGAGACCAAAGAACGACCAACCCAGAGAGAAATGAGAGGCCACGCTACTGTCCGGTTACTTCCTCCCTCCTGCTCCCCTCCCCTCTAGAAGAGTAGGAAGAGTCTAACCAAGACCCAGACCAATAATCCAGTGGTCAGTGATCACCACAGATTTCTCAGTGGGGTGTGGCCCAAGCGACTTCCTTTTCTCGGTGAGTTTATGGCTGGTTCTAGATATGAAACCACCGCCTGCCCCCACTCTAGGGTTCCATCCAACTGCTAGGATGCAAAATGTTCTTTCTGCCTCTGGGACATTCCTAGAGTGATGTCATCCGTATTCCCTCTGGAAGGATCGCTGTGCAGTTGGACCTGCCCATGTGCGGGCACGGGTCTGTTTGCCAAACAGAAAAGAACCAGAAAGCCTACCTATCACCTCCACCTCTCGCGGCCACACCCCTGAGCTGCTTCCTGAGTGTATTTATAGCCTTGTCTTTCTGTACTTGGCTTTTTATAAGGAGCGGCAAAGTTATGTAAGTTTCTATTACGAGTTCCTTGGTTGACCAGTAGGAACCGTCCACGGAGCTAACTCTTCGGCTGCTGAGTCACCGTGGAGCTATAACCGCTTTATAGCAGCGACTGCTGACCTTTGGAGTACATTCCAACTGCTTGGCTGCGACCTGATGTGAGAAGAATAGGTTCCCGGAATTGTTTCCCAAGCTTCCAGGAAGGCTGTCTTCCTGGCCTCTGCTTGAGGCGGGAGGGCCAGCAGGCAGCTGCTCACTGCTGGCGACATCAGGGTGGCACACATTCTGGTTTGTTTGGGTGGAGGGATAAGGTAACACAGGCACGGTGAAAGAGGCCTGCAATTTGTCCCAGTAGGGAAGAAGGGGGCCCACAGAACTCTGGTCACAAAGCCATGACCAAATCAGAAGTCTCCTCCTGTTCTTCCCCTGGGCCAATGAAACTGTTTGCTTTCTGTTTATCTCTGAAGGAGACATTTATGGTGGTCACCGGGGGCTCTTCCTTTCCAGGATTTCAGGTCACCCCTCCCCCTTTCAAAGGGGTCGGTCCTCTTTCAGTTGTGGACATCTGGAATTCTATATAGTAAGTGTCATTCCTGGGACCAGCGGGCTGGCCAACAAATTGCTGTACGCTGTCAGGATTTCTTCAGAAAGGCTAAGGTCGTGGCTCAGTTGGTAGAGTGCTCGCCCCGGACACAGGAGGCCCTGGGTTCCATCCCAATATGGCTGAACTCAAGAAACAGAAGCAGGAGGAGCAAGAAGTTCAAGGTAAATCTTCAGCTGCAGAATGAGTCTGCAAAGGCCTGAGCTACATGAAACCCTGTCTCAAAATAATGAAATAAAATAAAAGTCTTCAGAGACCAAGAATGGCAGGATTCATACAGAGAAGCGAGAGAAGATTAATTCCCCCATCTACAGTCTGGAAACTGGAAGAAAAAAAACTGAGTGGGTAAGAACAAGGAAGGGCTCTGGAGAGTGGCCAGAGGACAGAGGTCAGACCCTAAACTGACAGTAGAGGGCAGGGCCATGGGGGAGAGTCGATTGACCCTTCCTGCACCCCATCGTCAGATCTAGACTCCCAGTGGGAGTGCTGGGATTGCGGCGTCCACAAGGGTAAAAGTGCATCTTCTTCAGTCGGTCCAAAGACGTTGACCTTTTCTGGCAACATCCCCACAGGTATATCCCAAAATGTTTGCTAGCCTCTCTAGGGCTCTCTTAACCCAGTGAGGTTGGCACATGGAGTTAACGATCCCAGTGTGGGGGCTCGAGCAGCAAACAGATTGCAGAGTTTAGGATTCTGACACAATCGCTCAGCAACTGTCTGTCTAACATGCAGAGAGAACGGACTTTTCTGTAAATAGGAGTAGCAGTCGCTTGGCATTCACAGGTTTCTGTAAGGATTGAAGTTTGATATGTGAACGGTGTGAAAGGAATGGAAAAGCTTTCAAAGTCAAAATGGGATCGCTTGTGCCTTAAGCAGTCCCAAATAAGCAACTAGTAAAGCAAGCCAGATAACACAAAGGTCCTTTACAGAATGGTCTGCAATTCACTTCACGAAGACCATTAGAACCTCAAACTGGCACAGAGCCACTATCACCACGCATGAAATACTTCCCCGAGGACATCTAGTCTTGGGTTGATGTCATTATTTTTGATGAATGGGCGCATATACATGGGGTGTATATGCACATGTCCTGCGCATGAGTGTAGAAGTCAGAGTTCAACCTCGGGCGCTGTCCACTGGTCTCTCCTTAGGACCCGAGGCTCACGCAGTAGGCTAGGCTGATTGGCCAGAAAGAGCCAGAAATCCTTCTCTGCTTTGCCAGCACTGGGATTAAATCCCCACACCTGGCTTTCCTATGGATGCTGGGGGTCAAACTCGGCCCTTTCATGCTCAGGTGGCGAGTGCTTTATGAGCTGAGCTTTTGCCATCCCTTCCCTCCCTCTTCCTCTCCAGTGAATCCGGCCTCTGTCCACTGGCTTCTCCTTCCCTCTTCCTCTCCCGTGAATCCAGCACTGACAAAGATTTACCAGACTTTGACCAGACTGTGCCAACTTGGAAACCCACAACCCTCTTCTTTGTTTCTTTCCATAGAACACTTTGGCTGCCGTGAGCATTTTCCAGACAGATAGTCAGACCTTTGTTCTCCAGCGTGGTCACCTTGTTACCAAAGCCCTTTCCTGACTCCTGGCCTCTGTGATGGACTTTCTGAGTCAGCTGACCAAGCTTTGTCTGTTGAGACTCCCCCGGGGACTATGGTAAGAGTATCGGCCTCAGGAATTGCCAGCAAGGATGCAGCTCATTCCTTATTCGATATGTATTTATTTAATGCCGATTCTTCATATAGGAATGATTAGGAATAAGTGTCCATTGCTACTTTTCCATGCACGCAGCCTTTCCTCCGCCACACGAGGTGATTCACGAACCCTCCCAGTAAGTAATCTACAAGGTGAACAATACTGCCTCTGTATTGCGGAAGAGGAAAGTTCAATTCAAAGCAGTCATTCATACAATAGCCCCAGCTACTGGGGCCGAGACGCGCGCCTACGCAGTGCCAGCATGTGTCACTGGTCATCTGCCCTGTTCCCAGAGCAGAAGGCTGAAATTCCTGCTTTCTCAGTTCAGGCTCATCTGTCCTGCCTCAAGACCAGAGAGTCGGGCTAAAGAGTCGAGAATATACCACCTAGGCTGGAGAGGTGGCTCAGGGGTTAAGCCTCTGCCTTGCAGGCAGAAGGTCCTGAGTTCGGATCCCAGATCCCACGTATAGACGCCAGGCAAAAGCGGGGGCGGCCTGCGCTTCTGGTCCTGGTAGGGCGGAGCCTGTGAATCCCGGGGCAGAAGGAGGTGGAGGCGTCCATGGTGGTTCGCGAATTCATCCGTGGTTCTACACACACACAGACACACACACACACACACACAGACACACACACACACACACATGCGCACAGCTGAATAAATAATAATAATAATTTTAAAAAAATTTTTAAAAAGAATATACCACCTGCTCATCTCAGCTCTGCGACTGACAGAGCAGAGTCCTGAAACTCTTTGCCCCGTGAAGCAATGCGGCGCTGGCACAGACCGTCTCACAGCCAAGCTCTGGAATAGCATCACAGACTTGCAAGGCTCCTTCCAGAAAAGATTTGAACTCTGGTAAGAATAGGCGGATTGGTGGTTCTTTGACTGCTCCGGCTCATTCCCTTTCCTCGAAGACTCCTAGGCTGTCTTGTGAACCACCAGCATTGAAAGGAGGGCAACCGGCGGCAGCCAGAGGGACGGCGGCCGCCCCCAAATGCCAGCCGTGCGGTTTCTGCCTCCTCTCGAGGTTTGCGTAAAGTCCCTTTCAAGAACTGCCTTTATCGTGCCTGACCCCACGCAAACTTTAACAACAAAGCTGTTGAAGCTGAGAGAGAGCGGTCCAAAGGGGGAAAGGAAATAGAGAAAACGATTATCCACGGGAAATTTCAGAAAGCTCCTCCCTCTTGCCAACCATCCACATTCTGCACACAACACACCGTGTGGCCTCTGGCTGGAGGCGGGACCTTTGTGTGGGCAGGAGACGAAGACAAATAAGTAGTGTGGAGGCTGGCATCCCCGTACGCGCACAGCCCAGGGAGACGGTAACTAATAGCATGTAAAGCTGGCACTCCCACGCACCCCCTTACAGAGACGTAGTGGACCCACGGAAATCACTCCAATAACTAGCTGACCCAGAAGAGAACCCATTGGAATGTGAGCACCCACACATGACAAGAATAACCTGGGTAGACTTAGATCCTAGAAACTAAGGAATAAACAGCCGCACTGCCCAGCGGAAATCACTCCAATAACTAGCTGACCCAGAAGAGAACCCCCTGGAATGTGAGCAGCCACACATGACAAGAATACCCTGGGTAGACTTAGATCCTAGAAACTAAGGAATAAACAGCCGCACTGCCCAGCGGAAATCACTCCAATAACTAGCTGACCCAGAAGAGAACCCCCTGGAATGTGAGCAGCCACACATGACAAGAATACCCTGGGTAGACTTAGATCCTAGAAACTAAGGAATAAACAGCCGCACTGCCCAGCAGCAGCTGAAACACCGAGAACACAAACGAAGCGCATTCTGAGGAGAAAGGGAAGAATCGGAGCTTCAGAGTTGAGTTTTCTATCTGAAGTGTCCAAGAAACGAAATCAGCAAACCAGTCCGCCTGGAGGAATTCCAGGTATTGAACTTACTAGACAAAGGCTTTGAGTTGACTGTTAAAAAGCGATGCAAAGAAGGAAAGAGAACCATGCCCGAGAGAAGAAGAGCGTGACATATTTTGGCAAGTAGGTAATGACAGTCTGGCAAGTGGCAGTATAAGCAGACTTGCTCAGTGGTACATGTCTGTAATCCCACACGTGAAGGCCGAGGCAGGGGATTAGCCCCGGGAGGCATGGTGCGCTCCAAGTCTGCCCGCGCTCCATGGCCAGAACTCATCCCAACAACCGTGAGAAATCATAAAACAACCGTGAAACTTTGGAAGTGAAAAATAAAACATTTGTCATGATAAAAGGACACACACGCATCTGGTCATATCTAAAAGCTGTGTAAGAGGTTGAGTTAGTGATTTTTTAAAACTTCACACAAAGAAAATCCCAGATGGCTTCATTGCTGAATTCTTTCGAACTTTTAAGGGCTAATCAGCCCCAGCCCTTCGCAATCCCTAAAAGCATTCTGCACCTCTTTTTGAAAATGTTTGTACTATTCTTCAAGATGTTCACCACAGAATTCATGGACCAGAAATTCTACTCCTAGGTTTATAGCCAAACTGAAGGCACATACATGTTCATACATAAACTTATGCACAAATGTTTGCAGAAATATTATTTACAAGAGTAAAAGAACAGAGACAACTCAAATGGCCACTAATTAACTGATACGTGAATAATGTAAAAAGTAGTATGTTACCACACATACATCTGGTCTGGTCATAATAAGAAGGCAAAAGCAGACATAAATACAACGTGAATCAAGGATGGGCACAGCTCTGAGGTGGAGTGCAGTACCTAGCACTAGGGGTCCTTGGGATGCACCCGCAGGACCACAACAATAAGTATAAGATAATAGCACAGGCCAGACACAAAGGACTACATATCACATAGCTTCATTTGCATGAAATTTCCAGAACAGGCAAATACCCAGTCATGATCTGTGGCAGTTTAGCTCCAGCAGGTGCCTCAAAGATCAGCGTCAAAAGTTTGGGCCTCCGTTTGGCGCCATGCAAGCTGCAACAGTAGACACAGGATCTAATGGGAGGAACTTAGATCACTGGTGTGAACCCTCAAAGGGGATGCCGGGCCCCAGCCCTCTCTGTCTCTCTTTCCTTCTGGCTCCTGTGAGGTGAGCAGTGCCCCCCACCCTTCCACCCCACGCCCACTGTATGCTCCTTCCATGATATACTGACTCACCGCAGCCCAAAAGACAGTGGACCGCAGCCAGAACCGACCTTTACCCCGCTCTCGCGGCTGACCTCAAGTATTTCCTGAGGTTGTCCCAAGAGTCCTCTCACCTACATAGATGGGTTCTGTCATGGGAATGTGCACCCACGCGCGGACAGAGAATGTCACAAGAGCAAAGCAGCAGTGAGAGGCAGAGAATTTGCCAGGTAGCTGGGGCCTGCCAGGAGTGGGAGGCCAGGGACGTCTCGGGCAGATGCAAGGATTTATAGTTACAGTACATGGGAAGTGCTCTGAAAACCAGAAGTCACAGAGTTAATGGGGAAACAGGCAAGACCTTTCTGGGAGGGTAGGAAGAAAAAAAGACAGCACAGTACCTTGACTTCAGGGCTGGACAAAAATCTTAAGATTTTCCCGGGAATTATTTTATAGCAGGTTAAAAAAATAATTTTGACCAACAGCAAGACTGTCACCACTGAGCTTCGGGTAGGGAGGGGTTTAGTGGGCTTAGGGGAAAGTATGCAGGAAAAGCGAAAGTCCCAGGCATTATTTCCTACTTTTCAGGCTACCATGAGCTTCGAGAGCCAAGGGCCCGGTCGCCTCTACCAGACGCTGGGTCTGAGTTAGTTCAGCTTCTTTTATGTCCTGTCTGATAAGTCACATGCTATATTAACAGGAAGGTAATAAGTGAGTAGTCTACTATCTCTGAAAGAAGTCAGCAGCCTCAATCTGGCAGGTGAAGGTTATACTTAGAATACAACTGCCGTGTTAATTTCCTCTCAGAGGAAGTACAGTGCCCATCTCCCAGGGCACCTCCGGATCGAAGGAGCAGCACGCCATTTGTCTCAACCATGCCAACACACACGAGTTCCTTTCAGTTAAAATGCTGTTCTTTGTTACTTTAAATTACTTTGGCGAGGGAAGCAAAGTTAGCGAAACTGGGGATGGGAACTCCGAACGAAGCCTAAGGTAAGATCGAGGCTCATAACTCTGTTCAAAATAGTTCATTCGGATCTGGGAGCTGGCTTCGTGGGTAAAAGCACTTGCCACGGGCTTAAAGAGTTAAAATCAGTTCTCTGAATCCATGTGAAAAAAGATGGATGTCGTGGTGTGTGTCTGTAATCCCAGAATTCCAACACCCCTTGGGGGGGGGAGAGAGTGGCAGAGTTAGGACCCGCCAGAAGCTTTGGACTAGCTAGCCTGGAGTCTGCGGTGAGAGAAACAAGACAGATGGTGCTTCGACAAGGTGGGAGGTAAGAACCAATTCTTGAAAGCTGCCCTTTGACCTCCACAGGTGTGCTATGGGATGTACTCTCTCTCTCTCTCTGTCACACTCACACACACACACATACACACACACACACACACACACACACACACGCTCATTGGATTCTGCCCAACCTGAGTCTATGACTCATGTCTACGAAGGGGTCTAACACTGTCACAGGTCCCCTAACACCATCCAGGGAATCCTACACGCTGACTTGAATAGGAGAGAGGACACTCAACTCCAGATGTGTGCTGCAGCCACAATCACAGCAGGCTCCCGCCAGGAGCGCTGTGTTCCCGGTGCACTGGGAAGGACGTGGTTCTCTCGGCACACACAGCAGAATCGTGACTTATCACAGCTTCTGGAAGGTGTGTGGGAAACTTCTAGGCGCCCGGGAACCACACAGGTGTGAGCGCTCAGCGTGGGCAAGATGACAAAAGCCCCGAGAGCAGAACTGGCTCTTCACAGCCATGTGCAAACCGTTGCCTGAAGAGTCCTCCCGCCCTTGCCTGAAGAGTCCTCCCGCCCTTGCCTGAAGAGTCCTCCCGCCCTTGCCTGAAGAGTCCTCCCGCAGAGTTGTAACGTAACACACTAACATTGCTGCAGGCTTTCGGCCATTCTAAGCTGACATTTCTTTGCCTGGGGCCAAGGAGACCCCAAGAATGGAAAGATTCCTGTGTTCTTGAGCCAGAAGATTTAAGATTGTCAAAGAGACGAAGCTCAAATTGACCTACAGACTCAGTGTAACATCTATCAAATCTCAGATGCCTTTTTTTCTTTTGTCAACAATTTAGAGACTATAAAACTCGTATGAAAATATGAGGGACCTATAATAGCCAACTATCTTTTATTGGGTCATGAGTTTTAAAATCTTTATGGGATACATTATCATAATTTGGTGCCTGTATATGATGTGTAACTAAGTCAGGATGATAAACATCTCCATCTTTTCAAACATTAATCATTTTTATTTTTTATTTTTTTAAATATGTTCATTTTTATTCTTCAATTATGCGTATATGCATGCATGTGTATGTGTGTGTGTGTGTGTGTGTGTGTGTGTGTAGAACCACAGACGAATTCGGGAACCACCATGGACCGTTTCCGCCCTACCAGGACCAGAAATGCAGGCTGCCCCCGCTTCCACCCGGCATCTATACGTGGAGTCTAGGATCCGAACTCAGGACCTTCCGCCTGCAAGGCAGAGGCTTAACCCCTGAGCCACCTCTCCAGCCCCCCATTAATCATTTTTATATGCTGAGAATTTCATACAATTCTTTTTGAAATATAGCACAAAGGCCTATGACAAGGCTCAGTGGGTAAAATGCTTGCCACCCAAGCCCACTGACTCAAATTTGATCTCTGGAACCTATCTTAAGGGAGATGGAGAGAACTGACTCCACAAAGTTGATCTCTGACCTCTACATGCATGACACAAACATTCACACACGCACTCATCATATACAGACATGTAAAAATAAAGTTAAAAAATAAGTATTACACAGACTGTCTTAATCGTCATCAGCCTGGTGTGCTATAGAACATTCAGGAACAAGTCTTCCAATCTGTCTTGGGGCCTCAATGGATTTCTTTCATCTTGCCCTCAATGCCCTTACCACAATTCCATTCAGTTCTTCTAGAGATGAACTTATTTCATTTCCACATATTTGTCTTTCAGTATCTGCTTAGGTTCACTTAACAGAATGTGATTGCCGCAAGAAGACCCAGAGCGAACTTGTAAACTTTGCAACTGGTTTTCAACAAGACAGGAGCCTAAAGGTGACATGTAGATCAAGGCAACTGAACAGAAGACCCAGAATGAACCTGTAAACTTCTGATCAACTGATCTTCCACAAGAATGCCAACATGATTTGGTAAAGGGAAAACAGTCTTTTCAACACATGGTGTTCAGACAAGTAGATATTTGTAAGCAAAACAATGAAATTGGACTATTATCAAACACCACATAGAAACACCCACAATGAATTACAGACATAAATGTAATCTTTTGGGGTGATAACATATTCTAGGGCTGGCTTGCTCACTGACACAGGTTCTCTGCCCTGCAGAGTTGGATCCTTAACACCATTAACACACACAATCTAAAGTGGGATGATATGATGTTTGTATAGCTCCATCGATAAATGAAATCACTGGATAGTATCTTACGGGAAGATTTTGTATTGTGTGGATTATAGCTTTTAAAAAAATCTAAAAGGAATTTATAATAGCTTTTGAAAAAAAGTATGGTTTGAATATATTATCTAAATTCAAAGGTTTTTCTAAGCAAGTCACCATGGGAAAAATAGTTAAAAAATTATCTACAATTTTGATTATAAATTACACTCATACTTTCCATATTGAAATATTGTTAATAAATTTTTGTAAGATGCACCAGACACAGTGTCAATAATGCTTCTTTACTTCATCTTCCATTGCTACCAAAAAAAAAAAAAAATCTGGGACTAAGTAATTTAGACAGAGATCTATTTTGCCCATGGTTCTAACAATCCAAAAGTACTGCGTCCACTTCTGGTGAGGGACACACGGCAGGGCACTGGACATGCGCAGAGAAGAAGAGGGAAGAAGGAACTGACCCCCCATTACAACAGCAAACTCTGGCGGTAATTTTTTTTTTTAATTATTTATTATTTTATTCAATTGTGCCTGCATGCATGTGTGCGCGCGTGTGCGTGCGTGCGTGCGTGCGTGTGTGTGTGCGTGTGTGTAGAACCACGGACGAATTCGGGAACCACCATGGACGCCTCCACCTCCTCCTTGTTTACTCTGCCCCGGGATTCACAGGCTCCGCCCTACCAGGACCGGAAACGCAGGCCGCCCCTGCTTCCGCCTGGCGTCTATACGTGCGGTCTAGGATCTGAACTCAGGACCTTCCGCCTGCAAGGCAGAGGTGTAACCCCTGAGCCACCTCTCCAGCCCCAGGTAATTGTTTTTATTAGTCACTTTTCTTGTTGCTCCGACCAAACACCTAACAAGCAACTCAAGGGAGGGTAAGTTTTTATTTTGGTCCAGCCTGGGGACACTGCCCATCACAGCTCTCCAGTTGCCCCTCCAAAGTTCTCGGTGAAGCTCCAGGTTTCTCTTGAAGTCCTGAAGGAGCCCAGCGACTGTGTCCACAGCCCACCCTCAGCTGTACAGATCAAGCTCCTGCCACGTGTCTTCCCGTAGTTTGAATGAGGCCACACGCCTTTCCTCATCCAACTGCCTATTTTTCTTGTTTCTCTGCTCCATTTCTGGCGCCTTGGCACTGTAAGTCAGGGGAAATGCAGTGCACAATAGCCACGCCACAGCCTTGAATTTCTCTCTGTTAAACGACCATTACTCAGTTTTCAAACAAGACACAGGCAGAACACAGCTAGGCTTTGTCACATGATGGCCTTTCACCCAATTCTCTGTTGGTGACACTTTAATACCAGTATTCTTCTGGTCCTTTGCATTCCTATAAGAATGGCCCATTAATCTCTGCTGACAGCACTTGAGAACTTCGCTAGCCTTCAGCTTCAAACTCTTCTCATTCCTCCCACAAATCTGTTCCGTGGGTCTTGGAACCACACGATCTAGTTCACTACAGCAACAGCCCCCACGTCTCAGAACCGAGTTTATGCATTAGCTGCTTTGTCATTGCTGAGACCAAAGACAGGATGCAACTCAAGGCAGCAAAGGGTTGCTTGGGCTCACGGTTCTGACTGGAGTCTATCATGGGGAGAAGGTGGCTGCAGAACCAGCTCCTGGTTTTCCTGTTGGCTTTGCAGTGCCAGGGCTCTGACTCACAACCTTCCTTCATAGCCCTTGCCAAGCCTGGTCATGACACAGGCCTCTCGCGGGATGTCTGAGGATGAAGCCGAGAGCCCAGAAAGGACCAGAAGAAGCAAGAACTGCAAGACACAGAGACACCAGTTTGGGCGCAAGGTCCCTCCTCTAGATTTAAAGCTACGAACCTAAAATTTGTTTGGACTAGACTAATAAAGATTTTTCTGGAATTCATAACCATAAGCCACATATATGTTTACTCTAAGTGCCACCACCTCACACACACACCTGCCAAACAGAAATAATCCTACAGGGCACTATCCTGGTGGTTTGGATGTGAGTTGCTCCACAGGCTCCTAAGCTTGACTATTGATTTCCAGGGGTGATGCTGTTTGGGGAAGGAGATGGGACCTGGTGGAAGCAGAGCCTTGTTAAAGGACGGCAGTCACTGAGGAGGGGCCTTGAAATTTGCTCGCCAGTCCCCACTCACTCGTGGCCTTCCTGGCTCCTGCCCGCTGCCCCCTGAAGGCTGCGGCCACCTGACCAGCCTCCTGCTTCTGCCTTCGGTCATAACTTCCATCATGCATTTTCTGCCATGTAGACTAAAAAAAAAAAGAGCAGCACATACAAATAGGAAAAATGTTTTCATTTGCTGTTTTTAGAATGTTCGGTTGAGCATCTGTCTCCCACTCTGGACATCTCGATGGGCACTGCAGGTGTGTGGGAGAGCAATGGAAAGGGGGTATGTGTGAACGTGGAAGGGAAAAAGGGCTGTAGCTTCACCGTCCTTGACCTCCAATCAGAAGTGAACACGTCATCATGACGCTCTCTGGAGTACGCAGCATGGAGACCCGATACTGACTGGCCGCTGTGTCCACATGGCCCCCTCCCCCACCTCCCAGGTGCCTCGCTCTGGAATCAAAAGCTGTGATTTTGGCACTAGACATGGATTCGTTTCTGATATTTTTTGTTATAATACCTCCCCAAAAAACCAACAGTATATGCTTGTGGATTGTAAGTAATTAAAAGTTAAGGAACATGTGTATTGCAAACAATACCACGTTTCTGTCATATATTGAGGAATTTTATTGAACAACCAATATTGTTCAAAGGAAAAACTGCGGGGGTTGTCAGGCCCCAAGCCTGCTCTCTGGAGATACATCGTCAGGTGCTCCTTCCCTGGGAGGTTGAGTTTGCCTCTTGTCTGCAAGACAATGGCAGGCTTAACTCCTTCCCTTGGAGGTAGAGTTTGCCTCCCATCTGTTCTTGGATCGCTTTTGTTTGAAACTGGCTGGGCTGTTCCTCCCCCAACAGTTCCTTCCTGCTTATCTGAGCTATGCTAATGCACGGACCAAGTAACTCTGTTTTGAGGCATACGTTGTCCATTCCCTTCTAGCAACAAAGTGCCATGCCCGTTTACCTGGAGACATCATGTCTGATCCCAAAGCAAGTAGATGTCACTTCTGCCTTTTCTTTGTTAACTGGAATGTATATGTTTGACATAATCCTGTAAAGAATTTGGTCCTGCTCTTCTCTGATGTTTTCCTGAATTTGGCCCTGCTCCTTGATTGTTTTCCTATAAATGCTCACGTATGCTGCAATAAAGTTGGCTTAGATGATGGAGGACATCTTAGGCTCCCTCTGACCGGAAGCCTGATCAATTCCTACCACTCCCACTTCTGTTTCCTGCACGTAAGTCTGGGTTTACGCTGGTTCATGGGCCTGGACAAAAAACATTGGTTTGGGGATTAAACCACATTTCAGACGCTAAAGATAATTCATAAGGAAGTATTTAATGTCCTTCTGCTTCTTTGCCTCAAGGGGGAAAAAAAATCTCTCTGCTCGAATGGAAGCTAAATTGCAGGATGATTCAGACCACTGGAGCAGAAGAATGGCGACCTGCCATTGTGTATGTTCAACATCCAAGACAGAGCCCAATACGCCTCAGAGTCACTCGGAGTCACCTGTCTCAAGCAGTCAGGATGGTGAAAGCGCGTGTGAAAGCCTTACTTTCTGATTTGTAATCCCATTGTTCGGTTTACATATAGCATGTCTGTGTGTGCATACATGTGCTTGTGTTGAAGGCTCGGTACAGGAGTTTTGCTGTTTTTGAGCGTCTCACTTGGTAACCCACACTGGCCTCTGTCTCCCAAGTGTTGGGATTATAGGTGTTTACTATGACACTGGCTACTACTTCTTGTTTTTTAAATTAATTATTACTTGAGAGAGAGAGAGAGAGAGAGAGAGAGCGCACAGGCACGCATGCCCTGACGCACAGGCAGATGTCAGAGGACCTGTTTTAGAGTCAGTTATCACCTTTCCCCATGGCTCCGGGGACTGGCTCAGGTCATTGGATTGGCAAGCAGGTGTCTCGCCTACTATCTCGCCAGCTCTTGTTGTTTACGAGACAGGTTATTGGCACACATCCCAGAACCTGAGATGGAGCTCAGGCTGTACTCAAACTCACCCTCCTCCTCACTGCTGGGATTACAGGAATGCAATAATCTATACAATTTATCTGGACTGGTAATTGTTCTTGTTTGTTTTTAGCCATGACGATGGAATTACGCCGACATTACAGGTAAGGAAGAAGCACACACCTTTGTACTTGTCAATCATAGAAATGCAGGGTATAGTTCACCCATCTGGCTTAGTCCATTCCTGCTGGGTCCCAGTTACTCTTTCTGCTGTTGTGAGACAGCATTATATCCAAGCCACTGACGGGAGAAAGGGAGACTTATCTGGCCTGCAGTTCCAGGGGGGAGTTACGGTTCATTATGGTGGGATCCCTGCAGAAGCTGGAGAAGGCTTAGGTCACTACAGACACCACGGGAGCCAAGAGAGCAGCGTGCAGACTCCTAGAGCCGATTGCAAGAGCAGGCTACTAGCAGATGCAGGGCCGGGCTCTCGATCCTCAAGGCCCACCCCTGTGACTTGCCTTCCTCCAGCCAAGTGCCAGTTGCTATGACTCCCAAACATGACTCCAGCCAAGGCTGCAAACACACGCGCTTATGCAGAACAAGTCACTTTCAAACAACGACATGCTGCTATCGCATGACACTTGTATTGGTTACTCCTTTGTGTGGAGAAAAGATTTATCTCCAGCATCTCTAGCATCGTTACTTCTCAGCGGCAAACCAGGCTTCAGCTCCACAGCACAAACTGCCCTTCTTGGTCCTTAACATTTAAGGCTGTCTGCCACGTGCTGCCTCAATTCTGCCATTCTATGAAACCTTGGAGGAGAGATCCCCGACCTCCTCCCTCTTGTACCTTTGATGCCTCTAAAACCAGAACCACATGGACGACTTTGCCAAGACTGGTCCCCTCAAATCACTGTCAATTCAGTTTCTCTGTTCTGACTGTAAGAAAAATTTCTTTCACTCTTGGGCAGTTGCTTTAGGGGAGAAACACACCCTTGCTTTACAATGCCACCCTTTAGCTCATTCCTTCCAAAAGGATTTGCATTTTTATGGGTGGGAGCCTTCTCTGAGAATCTTGCCCTCAAGATTATCCCATTATCCAAATTGAGAGCAGGCTTTGATTTACTAATGGAGCTAATCTCTTTAATCGCCAACACTTTGTCTCTCTTTTTTCCTGGTTTAACTCTAAGTTTGCCATTGCATTTTTCATCATCAGGTCATACAGTTTTTTCTTCTTCCTCCCTGAGTCCTTGCTCTTTTTCATAACTCTGAAGACAACTAAAAAGTAGCCATATCACATTGTCAAAAGACTACATGGCTTTTGAAATTTCCTCTGCCAAACACTCTAGTTTAACTTCAGGCAAGTTTTCAGGACGAGGGCAAAACTTCACTAAACTCTCAGCCAACACATGGCTCCATGTGTCACTCGTTCAGTTGCAAACACAGTCTCTGTTCCCCTCTGACCCATCACAAGCTGGGCTTCCACTGCCTGCATCTCTCACAGCATTGCTCTCTTTGGAGCTTTCACGAGAAAGGCCCATTTGGTCCCATTGTCAAGAGGCAAAGACTTTCCCAGCACAAAGTCCCAAAGTTCTCCATATTTCTCCCAACAAATATTTCCAAAGGCACACTAGCCACATCACAGCATTGGCCACACTGCTGGGTACCAACTTTTCTCAGCTTCACAAACAGCTTCACTTTTCGGTACTGGATTCTCTTAATCTCACACAGCAACACCCACCTTCTCTGGTACCAGTTTCTCTCAACTTTAAAACACTTCATGTTATGGTACCAGCTGCTCTTAATCTCACAGCAATATCCCACTTCTCAGTACCAATTTCTGTACCAGTTACTCTTTTCTGTTGCTGTGAGACAACAGTGAGGCTCAAACAACTTAATGGGGAAAAGGAAGATTTATTCAGTTTATAGTTTCAGAAGGGAGATTTGGTCTTTCATGGCAGACCTGGAATGGCTGGTGGTTGAAACTGGAGGTAGGCTAAGTCACTATAGACATCTTGGAGGCTGGGAGCTGCCGGACTCCTGCTGTAAAAACAAACTTCTCCCGGAGGTAGGGTGGGACTCATCCACCTCAAGGCCCATCCCCTGTGACCGCCTTCCTCCAGAGAAGCTTCATCTCTCAAAGATGCCAAGACCTTCCCAAACACATGAGACCGTGGGAACACATTTCAAACCATGACAATACTGTCAACTGTGTTATTTATGAATAATATCATCACATACCTGGGAGTAAAATTTCAGTTTACTTATCGTTGCAGTTTGCCTGCATGGTTGCTGATAAATGACCATCTAACGGCTTAAGGGAACAAGGGATTTATTTTCTTACTGATTGATAGTCCAGCTTGATGGGAGAGCACGCACCAACACCAGCCAAGGGAACTGTCCACACCATCTCTACGTAATGGCTGAGAAAGGGACGATCCTTACTTGCCAGACCAGCATGTCTGGCCAAGTATATACAAGGATGCCAACTTCCTCAACCACCTCTCAGTATTTTATTCACCTGTTCAGAGCCTAGTCCCACCCATCATGGGCTGGGCCCTCCTCATCAGCTAAACAATCTCCTGCAGGTTTGCTCTGGACCTAACTCAAAAACTGCCCAGAGCTCAAACCCTCAACTATCAAGTTGACACCCGTGCCCAACTATGACATTTATCTTTGATAAACTACAGTTTAGAAATTGGGTTTACAGCAAGATCAAGAGGCACATACAGTCTCCATTAGTTACTGACTCTGTTTCTGTGACCAAACAGCTAGCAAGATGAAAGTTAAGGAAGAAAGGTTTATTTTGGCCTGCAGCTCGGGGCAACGGTCCATTGTGGTGAGGAAGCATCTACCACACGCATGTGACAAGAAGCAGAGAAAGGGGAATTGGGGTGCTCACCTGCTTTCTTCCTTTATTCAGCCCAGGTCCACCCACGGCAGGAGGGACGACCCGCTTCAGATCCTGTGTAAATACCCTCACCCAGAGGGATAGTCCCTGGGTGATTAAATTCTGGTCAAGTTGACAATGACCATCAACGACAAGAAAATTTGTATGACTGGGGACAACTTGGCTTCCAAGTTTCCAATAATAAACGACTCTGCTGAATAATCTTTAGGACAAATCAAGCAGAGCAGAGAGTGACTTACAGGTTCTGCAGGGTGGTTTGCAGTTGCATTGACGGCTGAGCTCCCTCGGGGCCTCAGTAGCTATCATTTCCCAGGAAGTTGTGTGTGGGGCACAACTAGTCTTGTCAGATTTGTAGCCTCCTGGCCAATTTTCCCCAGCCGAACTGGGACAGATACAAATCCATTTGCGGCAAGGTCCTGGCAGATGCCTAAGCTTCGGGTTTGGGGTGGAGGCAGAGGTGGAAAGCCTTTGCAGAGCACCCTTGCCACTGCGTGGGACTCTTTCCACCCACAGCTGGGGCACATGGCACAGTAAGTCAAAGGAACAAATGAGTTCTCTTACCTCTTGCTTTCACTTCCCTGAATAAATGATCCCTGATTTACCTCGTGCAGATGAAAATATTAACTACCAGAATGATGAACAGTCCAGGTAGCATTTTAAATTACTTGAGCTGTGACTGGACCAATAAAAAGTGTTTGTTCGGTCTCCATCGTATATGGATAACAATTTTTCTAAGTACTTGCAGGAATATTGCAGGAAGTAGAAGGAAGTTACTACCCTTGAGGTGAGTGAAGGCTAATACCACTGAAAGTCGGCAATCACACTAACCAATGCACAATCAACTATAGGACGCTTGCGTTTCTAAGGCAGTCTGTGTTGGGCTTCAGATGTAGCGGGGCAGAAGCTCCACGGGACTCACTGAGAAGACTCTAAGCTTACAGGATGGGCTCACAATAAGGGTTTAACTTTGCAAAATCATTTTAGAATAATTTCATGCTATTCTACTGTGTAAATTGTTTGCATAAAACATTAATTTTTGTAATAGAATAATAGTCGATTTAATGTAGCTACGTGTGTTAATTGCTACCATAATTGTCATTCTTGTTCACTTACACTAAGGAGCTAGTAACTGCTCCTGTGTTCAGAATCACCAAGTTCTTCCAGCTGACGGCAAAATCAACATTTCAGCGAGGAAATGATAAGGGGTGAAAACCATTCTCTGCAGAACTGAAGCCAATCAGCCAATTTGCTGAATTACACAGAATCAAGCGTCTACTGCGTCTCAAACATCGGTTCCCGCTTGTCAGGAAGCAGAATAGAGCCAACTCAACACTTGCTGCCAGTTTTCTTCCACGAGTGCAGACTAAATGGAAAGGAGAGTCAATGAGCCCCTCAAAAACCACAGGATGCACTTTCAAAATGGCAAGGGTGCAGACTAAGAAGCCACCCTAGTGTCAGAGGGAATTATGGGTATGAACACTTTGCCTCCGCCACTGTGTACACCGGTTCCTGCTGCAATACCACGTGTTCAGCGGCGTACATGATGGGGACGCAGGCGCACTCAAGCACAGAAAGGCGCCCAGCCATTTCCATGCTAGTGTTCTGGCACTCCCCACTTTTCCTGGTGTACTAGGGCACCCATTATTTTAGCAGAGTGAGAAACTAAAAACCTCCAAAATATAGTGGGGAAAAATGAAATCATCGATTTGTACAGAAAATAAAAACCAAGGTTCTTCTCCTGCATCGATGAGACCTCAAGGAAGGTGGGGGAGCAGGAGAGGGGATGGGGACACTCCCTCCATCACCTTGACTTCAAATTCCTGGGACCCGAGGGCTTGACAGGAAATGAATGCCGGCATTCTCGTCCCTTCTGCCCTCAGCAAGCATCTGAGTTTGATGCTGAACGATGGCTTCCACGGTCGCTCACTTAGGTGAATTGTGCTAAAGGACATCAGCACGGGAGACCAGCACCCTGGATACTCCCGCCGGAGGCTCGGATGCCAAAGGCTTTGAGGTCCTGAGAGGTGGTGGGAGCGTTAGGCGGTGGAACCTTTGGGAGGCGGAGCCGTCAGGAGAAGGCACCTGCGGCAGGTGGAAACTTCAGGTGGCGGCAGCTTCAAGCAGTGGCACCTGGCACAAAGAGCAGGCTGTCAGGGGCACGTCCTCGGGAGAGATCTGGGACTGGCACCCTGCCCGTGCTCCTCTTGACTTCCTCCAGGCCCTGAGGTCCACAGACCTCCCCCGTGGGTCAGAACTGGCTGCATGCCCACCGTGGTGGGCGGCATCCCGCAGGCACGGAGCGGTGGGACTGGAGGCGCTACCGTCAGAAGCTGAACTACCCTTTCCCTCTGGTAGCCAACGATCCTGGTGTTTTGTCCGTGACAGGAAGCTGCCACGGCGATGATTTCAAGGCTGTGATAAGTCGTCAGCCATGTCGTTGGGATTTGGGCCTGCTGTGCTTGGCGGGGGACCCCCACGGCCCCTCCCTGGCGCTGGAAGTACCTCAGGGCACAACGGAAGAGGAAGGACGGCCCCTGCAGGCCCCCCTTCTCAGGTTCACGTGGGGGCACTTGAGCTGCCCCTCCGCACCGTCCCTGCCTTCAGCTCCTCTTAGCAGCGTCCTTCCCTTCCCTTTCTTTTTTCCTCCATCCTTCATCCCTCCCTTCCTTCTTTCTCTTCTCTCCTTTCTTTTCTTTTTCCCTCTTCCCTTCCTCCCTCCTGCTTTTCCTCTCTCCCTTCTTTCCTTTTTCCTTCCTCCATCTCTCTCATTTCCTTTCCTACTCACTCAACCTTTTCTAACGCTCCTCCCTCTTCCTTTCTCTCTCTTCCTTCTCCTCCCTTTCCCCCCTTTCTCCTGCCCTCTCCTTTCCTCTCCTCTCCCCCAGAAAGCAATTTCTAAGCATGATCAGCACTGCGGGAAGGAGGGTGACGCTGTGCGGTGATGGAGAGTCACAGCCTCAGCCACAAGGAATTCCGGCAGAAAGGGCTCAGTAGTAGCGCTGTCTCCATCGAGGCCAGAACGGCTGGTCCTTGATGCCCCTGCCTCAGTTCATCACTGATGGGCGTGGCCCCCGTGGGTGGTGATGCCCCGATGCTGGAAGAGCTGGGGGCCACAGACCCTTCTCTGGGATGGCATGGTGGTCCAGATGGAGCCGCGGGGCTTGCGCGCTGCTGCCTGCACGCGGGTGGGCGGCCCAGTCCACAAGCTCAGGACAACTCTTCATCGCGTGAGTCAAAGACAGGACCTTCCTCAACAGCAAGATGAGGCCGCACAGAGGCGTGTGCAGAGCGGGGAGACAGACCACCGGCCCTGGGAAGCGCTCTGGTCCCAGGGGGCCGCCAGCCTGCATCAGGAGGGGGACTGGCTTGTTTCTCTTCCCTGGGCAGCAGCCACAGATGTCCATGAGAGCAGGCTGCGGGCCAGGCCACCTCCGAGGACACTCGCTTGCCAGCCATCTTTCTCAAAGCGCTCCACGAATTAGTGCCCCACCTTGGGTTTTGTTATTAATCTCAGTAGCGCTGGGCTGGAACGCGGGAGGGAAAGTCTCCTTACAACAAGGTTGGCCAAAACCATGGTGCGCCCCCAGCCTAGCCGTGATCTGAAAGCTGTAGACTGCGAAGGGTCAGTTTCTAAAGACCCATTATGTGCTCCTAGCAACAGTGGTATTTTACATGTCATAGTCTAAAACATCTTATGAACTGGAGCAAATATAATCGCCAATATTTATTTCTTATTCCTGTGCTCAAGAGGTTATGGGTGGTTTCCCCTTTAAATCACAGAAGATATCTATATCGATGTGTATGTGGAGAGAGAGGAGGAGATGGGTATCAATTCTCTAGTTCTCTCCTTCCACCAAATGGGCTTCCAGGTATCGAACTCAGGTCACCGGGTTTGCCTACAGGTCCCTTACCAGCTGAGCTGGCTGGCTGGCCCCCATCTGTATCTCTAGGGGCTTCCGGTGTCACTGGCAGGACACTGGGTGACACCCATTACACAAGGCTGAGACTCTGAGGACCCGAAGGTGACAGAGACACATCCGGATCACAGGGAATGGGGATCAAAGATGATGAAGCCATGCTCAAGGAGGAGAGTCAGAGAACAATACTTTGAATGAACGCATCCCCTGAAGTTCACGTGTCGGAGGCTCAGCTGGAATGCAGAAGCCTCGAGGGGCAAGGCCTAACGAGAAGGGTTGGGTCTCGGGGATGCTGCAGTGAGGACTGATCAGTGTCTATCTAGAAGTGGGTTTCTTTGGGTGGGAGTAGGGTCTTATAAAGGGAGGAGCTCACCTCCCTCCTTGCTCTGTCCTCCTGCCATGGGATGACAAGCAGGAAGCCCTCACCACATATCACCGCTTCATCTCCCACGGCCTCTAGAAGTGTAAGAAATAAAGTTTCTCTTCATTATCATTTGCTAGTCAAACAGCACAAAGGCCCTAAGATGAAGCGAACTGAGATTGCTCAGTAGATAAATTGCTTGTTGTGCAAGCACAGTGACCCAAGTTCACCCCCAAGAACTCCTAAAAAAGGGAGGGCGCGGGAGAGATGGCTCAGGAGTCTACCTCAAAAGCAAAAGATCCCGAGTTCAGATCCTGGGTCCTAGGTGAAAAACACTATGTGGAAACGGCCACGGGCTGCACTTCTGGTTCTGTGATTGGAGCCTGGAAAATCCCAGCAAAGCAAAAAGGAGGTAGAAGCAATCCAGGATGATTCCCAAAGTCACCCTTGGACTTCTACAGTGGATACACAGTACTCTCTCTCTCTCTCTCTCTCTCTCTCTCACACACACACACATGTGCACACTAAGTAAATAAAGTTTTTTTGAAAAATCTATTCACATAATCCTGGTGTTGCAGAAGATAGACACAGACAGGTCTTGGGGTCTTGTTGGCCAGCAAGCCTAGCTGGTCTCCTTAGTGAGTTCCAGACTTATCTGAAAATCTAAGGTGGCTGGTTCCTAAGAATGGCACGCAAGGCTGACCTCTGCTTTGATCTGCACATATACCTGCACACACCCACAGGAACACATGCATATACACACACACACATAGGTGCACATACATAAAAAAAGAACAGTTTGATAGTGTAGGCTTGTGAAGGCAGCGTCCCATTTCAATCCAGCCTCTAGAACAGCGCGGGACAACACTAAAAGTTGAGTGGATACATGAGAGGAAGTAGTATAGTCAGAAAACACTTCGCATCTGTCTGCTGGCTGAATAGAAAGTTTTGATCTCAGGAACCTGGAGAACAGAGGGACATGTCTGCACAAGACTAAATCCACATACCCGTCATTTGCATTGTCCCTTGGAAAAACGAAAGCACATGTCTTTTATTTGTGCCTTTGTACTGTGAAGATGCAACCCATTAGCCCTGATTAGTTACGGACTGAGCAGTCCTGTTTGAGTGGCATCTGTATCACTGGCCAGTGGCTACCTCAAGCTCCCCCCCCACTACAGCCTATGCAGGTGCAGAGAGCAGTACTGCCTGGTGATCTCTCCCCCCTCACCTGAGGGACCCTCACAGCAAGAGGAAGACGTGCCTTATGCAACATCGGTAGTGTGTGTGTGCAGCTGTAATTATACTGTAATACATATATCACACTGCTATCTCTATCTATCTATATCTATCATCTGTCTGTCGGTCGGTCGGTCGGTCGGTCGGTCGGTCGTCATTCCAGGCTGGATTCTAGAAAGTTTTCTCTGCTAGTGGCCTAAAGATGACTAGGGGGAAAGGAGCCCTCAGTACTTAAATTCTTCTGCTCTGGCTTTTAGGGTCTGGGTGGGTGAGGCGAAAGCTTTGGGTCAGGCCTGCCGTCCCAAGTCTCTGCTCACAGCCAGACTTGAAGGCCCCGCGGGCAGCGATGCAACTCCGCTGCCCAACCACCTAAGGGAAGCGCGGGCTGAGCCTCCCAGGCGTTTCCGCAGCAGCGCCGTGCACCCCGCAGCGACAGCGGCAGCGGCGTCCACCCGGCAGCGGCAGCGGCGTCCACCCGGCAGCGGCAGCGCCGTCTACACAGCAGCGCCGTCTACACAGCAGCGCCGTCTACACAGCAGCGCCGTCTACACAGCAGCGCCGTCTACACAGCAGCGCCGTCTACACAGCAGCGCCCAGCACACAGGCGCTCCAGGCCCCGCCTCCCGCCCAGCCGGCCTCGAGCTGGTACAGCACCTGGCCGACAACCCCGCGGGGTGACGCGCGAGAGGTCATTATGCAAATAACGCCGGGCCGTGGGTCCAGCCGATGCGCTGACCTTCCAGCTTGGCCGCGCGCGATGGGCGGGGCGACGCACGCGCAGTTGGCAGGTGGGAGGGGCGGAGCCAGAGGATGACGCATGCGCGCGCGGCTTTAAGGCCCGCGGCGCCCGGCGCCGTAGCCGGTTCGGGGCTTGGCTCTGCGCGTGCGCGGCGGCGGCGATGGCGGCGGAGGAGGAGGCGGACTCGGCGGACGCGGCCCCGGGGTGAGGGGCGCGGGGGGCTCGGGGTGAAGGGCGCGGGGGTGGGGCCGGGGTGAGGGGCGCGGGGTCTAGGGGCGCGGGGAGGGGGGGACCGCGCTCCGGGGACAGCCGCGAGAGCGACGACGCTCCTGGATGGCGGCGGCGGCGGCGGGGCGCTGTCGCGCTGTCCGCGGCGCTGTCCCCTAACCTTAATCCTGCTAACCCTGTCGCGCTGTCCCCTAACCCTAATCCTAACCCTAACCCTGTCGCGCTGTCCCCGGCGCTGTCCCGGCGCTATCCCCTAACCCTAACTCTGTCGCGCTGTCCCCGGCGCTGTCCCGGCGCTGTCCCCTAACCCTAACTCTGTCGCGCTGTCCCGGCGCTATCCCCTAACCCTAACCCTAATCCTAACCCTAACCCTGTCGCGCTGTCCTCGGCGCTGTCCTCGGCGCCGAACGCCCGACCTGCGCCGCCGGGGTCCGAGCTCCGCGCCGCCAGGGTCCGAGCTCCGCGCCGCCAGGGTCCGAGCTCCGCGCCGCCAGGGTCCGAGCTCCGCGCTGGGCTCCGCCGGCCGCCTCGGGGGCCGCGTCGGAGGAGGGCGGCGAGCTCGCCCGGACGCGCTGCCCGGGTGTCCTCGGGGGCGCGGGCAGCGCGCGAGGGCCTCGGAAAACGCCCACCCCGCGAGCGAGCGGCGTCGCGGCGTCTGTCCTTGCTGTCCCCAGTCTCCCGGGGGTCCAGGCAGCCGTGCCCGCCGCGCACTCGGCAGGTGGGACGCAGGTGCTCTTGGAGACGGAGGGTCTCTATGGAGAAGGGCCAGCCGGAGCTGGCGTCAGCCCGCTCAGCATCCACCACACCCGGCTACGCTTTGCGATGGACTCACTTCTATTATTTTGTCTGTGATACATGCCATGCATTTGAGAGTGGACGAGTCATTACTGAAAAGTTACTACTGTAGAGGGTGTTATTGCCTTTTCCAGACTTCTGTTTGTACTAGAAAGTAACTATATACTTATTTCCTGTAAATATTTCGACAGCTCGACTTGGGCTGTCCACAAAATACAATCTGAAAGACTGGTGAGAGCAGAGTGTTTGGAAAGCAGTCAGAATCGAGGAGATGGTGAACCTTCCTTCCCTTCCAAGTTGTTCAGACGGTGATTCGATCCACAGTTGTTGGTTAAATTGCCATGAAGTGCTGAATGTCGTGTGGTCACAACTGGGCTTGCGTTACCTTTGGCTTTGTCAGAACACTTTTTGACTTTGAGACAGCTAACCGATGGTCTTGGTGGTGATGTGAGACTCCAGACTGAAAGGGGCGGATGGCTTGGGCTGTAGCTGTAGGTCATTTAGGGCAGACCCCAAAACTCATGGGCTGCTCACCAGCCAGTCCCTAGACAGAGGTAAACTTCCCAGGTGTTCTTGACAGTGCAGTGCAGCCCGCTGGGTGGGCTTCTGAACTGTGACCAAGCAAGCAAAGAAGGCCAAGTGCCTCCCGTGTATTCCCCAGGTGTGGTCATTAAGCACGGTGTCTTCATGGGTGCTAGGAATGACCGTTCCTATTTTGCAACTAGAGTTGCCCCCCACGAGTCGGAAGCTCATTGAAACCCAGCCCCTCAGGTGCCTGGGTTTAAGGAATTGCCCCGTATTTCTACTGCTTTTCAGTTGCCTTGGGAGTTGCTTAACTGTTGTTTTGAATGAGGTCCGGCAGGAACGGGCTGCATGGCATGCTGGGCGGGCTGGGCTCAGTGCAGGTGCATGCTGGAAGAAGAGGTGATATCTTCGTGGCTGGAAGGAAAAGGAAGGCTGGGCAGGTTTGTGGGGTAAGCTGCCATTGATACTAAGAAGCCCCTGGAAATGCAGCTGCCCGTCACGGTTGAGGTGCAGGCTCTTCATGCGCTCGGGAACACCAGGATCGTCCTGGTTCTCGTGGACGTAGCCAACTTTGTGGTCATGCAGGTGAGGACTGCTTGGAGCTTCCCAGCATGCCTTTGGAAACAGCAGTGGGACTCTCCAGGCAGTGCCCAGCGTCTGCAGGGCGGCACGGTTTTTACCAAGTTGAAATAGAAAGAGTTCCAGGGGCGGAGGCAGGGAGCAGCAAGTCCCTTAAGACATTCAGAATGTGGGTGGTGCTGAGGTTTGGATAAGGTCTGTGTCCTCAGAAGCGCGCATGTCGAAATCCAGTCCTCATTAGTAAGTATCAAGAGGGTGGGACTTTGCTGAGACTGGCGTGTGGTGGTGAGGCCTTTGGGAGTGATAGGTTCTGCAAAGAGGTAGAGTGGGTCTACAGTGACCCTGGTTGTTTCAGAAGAGGAGAGGGCGCACAGTGTGTGCTTTGGTCCTGTTGTGTGGTGTGCTGCCCTTGCCGCCAGCACTGTCACGCAAGTCCAGCCCCAGAAGCAATCCTTGTATCTTGCACCTCCAGAACTATAACCCAGATCCCTCTATAATTTGTAATAGATATGGGCGGTGCCCAAGGAAACAGCTGTGAAATAGTCATCTGACAGCCTTCTGGGGCGTGTAATTCCTGTCTCTCCCGTTGTGGCTCTTTGTGGATATAAGTGTGTGTGCAGGGGGGGGGGTGTATGTAGCTTTCAACACCCAGTGCTTTTCAGTTGCGACACACTCGAGAAAGTCAGTACAACAGAATAGATGGATTTCTGTGAATTGCTGTGATGTCCCAGAGAATTATTAAGTACTGGTTGAGTTTAGAAAAACAAAGCTGTGGGGGCTGGAGAGGTGGCTCAGAGGTTAAGCCTCCTCCTTGAAGACGGAAGGTCCTGAGTTCGGATCCTAGACCCCACGTATAGACACCGGGTGGAAGCGGGGGCGGCCTGTGTTTCTGGTCCTGGTAGGGTGGAGCCTGTGAATCCCGGGGCAAAGTAAACAAGGAGGAGGTGGAGGCGGTCTATTGTGGTTCCCGAATTCATCCATGGTTCTACACACACACACACACACACACACGCGCGCGCGCGCGCGCGCGCACACGCACAATTGAACAAAAATGAAATAAATATTAAAAAAAAAGAAAAACAAAACTGCCACAGAATTACTCAGTTATAGGGTAGACACATCAGAATAGATGGTTTGCAGTGATGTGTTGGAGTTCATGTGTGCTGAAAAACCATTGCTGAATTTTTAGGGGTTTTTATCAGCACCAGTAGCTTGAAATTGACCACTGTGGGAGGAGTTAGGCCGTGAAAATCATCAAACCTATAAGACATGAATAGACGATCGTCTCTTGCTTCAGGTGGTTTGTCAGCGTCTCTCTCAAGTATCTGCATTGGTTCTCTGCTCTGGAGATGAAGTCGACACTCTTCCCTGCCGACTGCCACAGTCAGTGGCCTCTTATTTTTCTCTCAGTTCTCTCTCGCTCGCTCGCACACAGTTCTCGCTCTTTCTCTCTCGCTCACACAGTTCTCGCTCTTGCTCACACATACAGTTCTCTCTCCCTCTTGCTCACACACAGTTCTCTCTCCCTCTTGTTCACACACAGTTCTCTCTCCCTCTTGCTCACACACACAGTTCTCTCTCCCTCTTGCTCACACACACAGTTCTCTCCCTCTTGCTCATACATACAGTTCTCTCTCCCTCTTGCTCACACACAGTTCTCTCCCTCTTGTTCACACACAGTTCTCTCTCCCTCTTGCTCACACATACAGTTCTCTCTCCCTCTTGCTCATACACAGTTCTCTCTCCCTCTTGCTCACACACAGTTCTCTCCCTCTTGCTCACACATACAGTTCTCTCTCCCTCTTGCTCACACATACAGTTCTCTCTCCCTCTTGCTCACACACAGTTCTCTCTCCCTCTTGCTCACACACAGTTCTCTCTCCCTCTTGCTCACACACACAGTTCTCTCCCTCTTGCTCACACACAGTTCTCTCTCCCTCTTGCTCACACACAGTTCTCTCCCTCTTGCTCACACACAGTTCTCTCTCTCTTGTTCACACACAGTTCTCTCTCCCTCTTGCTCACACACAGTTCTCTCTCCCTCTTGCTCACACACAGTTCTCTCTCCCTCTTGCTCACACACAGTTCTCTCCCTCTTGCTCACACACAGTTCTCTCTCCCTCTTGCTCACACACAGTTCTCTCTCCCTCTTGTTCACACACACAGTTCTCTCCCTCTTGCTCACACACACAGTTCTCTCTCTCTCTTGCTCACACACACAGTTCTCTCCCTCTTGCTCACACACACAGTTCTCTCTCGCGCTCACACACAGTTCTCTTTCTCGCACACACACACACACACACACACACACACCCCACACACCCTCTTGGGTCCTGTCTGGTACAGCCATGAAACCCCTACTGTAGTTAGCACTCAGGACATTTTGCTTACTGCGTTGACTGACGTCAACAGTCAGTTTCATTAGGTTATGTGGTTCCCGGTATTTTCTAAATGCAGCAAGTCTCCAACAGTCTGTGTTCATCCTTGTTTGTGTTTCTTGTTTTATTTACACGTGGTCCTTGACCTGACTTGTGAAGGACTGAGAGCACTTCCTCTTCTGTATACTGTTCTGTTTCTTAGCTCTGCCCAATTTCTCGAATTCAGCATGTTCAGATCTGACCTTATTTGTTATACTTTCGAGTATCCCTGAATGTAAAAAGCGAGTTTTTGCCCTGCTGCACCTTCTCACTGGAGAGATTAGATTACATTCCTCTGGTTACCCAGGCCCACAGCAGTGTTCCCTGGAGAATCGGATCCCAAGGTTCTTTTCTTTCCCTCTGTTACCAGGAAGCTTCCTGGTTCAAATCCTTCTGTTCTGGCTACTGTGTTTGCAGGTTTGATGAGGCACTTAGCACTTGGCTCATATCTCCAAAGGATGAGCTGTTGTTTGCAGCAGTCACTGGCCTCTCATGCAGTGGCTGTGTGTATCCTGTGTCCTCGCCCTGACTTCA
Organism: Typhlomys cinereus; assembly: GCA_023101885.1. Classification (NCBI taxonomy): domain Eukaryota; kingdom Metazoa; phylum Chordata; class Mammalia; order Rodentia; family Platacanthomyidae; genus Typhlomys; species Typhlomys cinereus. The sequence goes on from JALPQD010000097.1 coordinate 210,579, forward strand.
GAGCCCGCTGGAGGCAGCTTTGAAGTCTTGCCCCCTTTCCCGTGGACTCCCGCCCTGGCCAGCTGCGCCTTCCCTGCCCACTAGCCTCCTTCCGTGCCTTCTTGCCATGCTCATCTGCCAACCCAGACAGATTGTGATCTCTCTTCTCCAGAGGGTCATGATTTTTTATGTTTGTTTTGTCATGTATGGAAGATAAACACCCCTTTATGTCACAGCGTGGTCTTGACTCTTGGTCCTCCTGCCTTGACCTTTCAGTGCTGGGATTACAGGCATGTGTGACTGTGCTTAGCTTGGAAGTTTCTTTATTGCACTTAGTTTGTGTGTATTTGTTTTGTCAGCTTAGAGCAAGGCTTTGTGTCTGACATGTCTGATAGAGTTTAAAGGGCATTAAAATAGTATGTTTAAATAAATTTTATTAGATAATTCAGCTATTGTAAATTTATGCTAAAACAAACATAAAAAATCTAGTAGTTTTATTCAGTGTGACTTAAATTTTTTCCCCTATGATATTAAAAAAGTTTTTGAGTAGGATTACAATTAAAGTCATAAACTTAGGTTTTCCTCCAGAGATTCTATCTCTTGACCTTGGATGGACCAACCCATGTCTCACTATTCTGCCTATACCCCAAAATGCCAGTCACAAGCCGGCTAGTGCAGATACCAATCCTGTGACAGCAGCAGCAGTATAAAGTCGCTCAGTGGAAACGCCACTGGGCAGTGTGCTCCACAGTCACGGTATCTCTGGACGGAGTCCTCAGAGGTTGCCATGCTATTTATAGCCCCTTATGTTGGTTTAAATTATCCTGAACTAATAATTAGAGTTTTATTTAACTTGGTGAGACTATAATTTCCCACTCCTGATAGTGAGTTTGTAAAATACCACGTGGGGATGATTTTGTTAAAAATAGTTATTAGATTTGAGAACTAGGACTTATGGTTCCATCTTCTTCATTGTCTAGTGGATGAACTTATTTTAGAATTGACATAGAGTGACGTAAGTCTGTTTGTTAAGCAGCGAATCTCAGTGTTCATGTGGAACTTGAGGTATGTCTGGGCGTGGGGTGTGTGAGCGTCTGACTCCTCAGTGGTCTATTTGTTGAATGAGAGAAGGTGCTACTGCCAGTGTATAGAACGTGTGTGTGTGTGTGTGTGTGTCTGTGTCTCTGTGTCTCTGTGTGTGTGTGTGTGTGTCTGTGTGCAAAAGACACTTCTCTTTTTAAAGTCACTCTTCGCTATGAAGCACAGCTGACCTCACACTCTCAGTCAGCCTGCTTCTGCATGCTAGGGTGCTGGCATTATAACTGACTACTCCTTCACCCAGTTTTTTAAAAGACTGTATATGTATTATTGTATTTAGATAGAGGGTCTTTACTATCATAGAAGTAATGGTTTATGATAACACACCCAAGTATTATCTAAAAATGATATGCTAATTTCTTAAATTGTAATTATGTTAGACATATTCCTCCACACACCTCCTTTCATAAGAACCGAATTTAAGAATTTAGCTTATCAGAAAGAAGTTGTGGCATAGTTTCCAATGTGGAAGTTTTCAACTAGTTGAAGTTTTCGTTGGTTGAAGAATTATTTCAGAGAAATATTATATATATATATATATATATATTTCTTTATGAATATTGAGCTTTTCTTTTCTGTCTTGAATGCACTGTTTAAACAAAACTGTAACGTAAGGAAATCCTCCTTACTTATAACCTAATTAGAAATGTTATTTTAAGTGGCCAAGAGTATGTGGAAATTGGCCAGACTTCTGTATATTTTCTTCAGAATACTTTGAAACTTCTTTCACTGTTTCACAATATTTATAGATTGTGCAATTCAGGTTTGGTAATACTATAGATAGTCAAATGCCTCAGAGAACAAAACAGGGATTACCAGGAAACTTAACTGGTCATGGCACGGGGTACCCTGTTAGCAATAATTACAAAAAAATATGTAGAAAGTTCAGGGGGAAAATTCAGAATATTTAAAATCTGATTTTTTTGTAGATGAACTTATTAATGTTTTAAGTAAATTTTGCTTACTTGGCTGGACACCACTGGTTGGCGTAGGAGACCCGTGGAGGACGGCGTGGCTCGCTTACCCAGAAGACAGGAGAGGGTTGCTATAGTGCAGTAGCGCACAGTGTGGCTGCCCTGGCGTGTGCCTGCGGTGGAGAAACAAGAGAGGCCCTGCCTCAAAGACAAGGTGGGGAGAGCCAGCCCTGAAGTTGTCCTCTTCACTCTCACAAATGGGTCCCAAATCACTTTTTTAAAAAATGAAAATGTTTTTAGTCCAAATATACTATTGTTAAATCCCACTTGAGAGAAAAATGCTTGTGGCCTCACACCTGTAATCCCAACACCTGAAAGGGTCTAGCCTGGCCTACAAGAGACTGTATCTCAGGGGAAGAAAAGTGAGTTTTGTGAAGTGGAAATTAGTGGAAGTATTCATAATGTCTATATATATAACTGTTATGCAACTTCTTGAAGTCTAATACCTGGTATTCAGTCAGAGTTGTTTTGGGGGGCTGTAATAGTTAAATGACTGGAACAAAGATTGTGTTTGTGTTTTCTTTGTCCCATCTATGTGTAATGACATTTGCAGCTGTAGTAGATAATAGTTTTATTTGTTGATTTTTTTTTGTAATGACCTTTGATTGCCGTGCTGTGATCTGGAGAGTACTTGTTCAGAAAAAACGGTGCGAGTGGGCTGTAAGTAACTTCCAACTCTAGGTGGTATTTTGATGGCTAGGAATGTGCTAGCTGGGCAGGCGCAGAAGAATGTCAGCTACATGGTCACTTGAAGCACAAACAGAGTTGGCAGATAGATATACATGTCCTCACACAGGCTAATACTGTTTGCATTTATGCCTTGACAGTAAGTTATGCAAAGGCTTGTGAGGGATACGTAATATTCATGTCATCTTTGCTTGCCAATGCACAAGTTTAAAACCAATAACAGATCCTCAGAACCTCATTTTAGTGCAGAGTGGGGTGCTCATAACTGTGGCTCTGACAGCCTGACCACATGTGCTGTGAATCTTCTTGTCCCGTCCTCTCTGTGCATGCACAGGACTGCTGAACGTAGCTGGGAAGTTTGTCAGTTGTCCTGCCAATGTGAAAGAAATAACTCCCATGAGGGACAGCAGACCCACCAGGTCATTGTTTGTTTGCTTCAGGGTGCTGCTTGGGCACTTAAGTGTTAAGGATGCTTCCTTTGTTTCTCCTTTATGTCGCCATTCATTTGTTCAAGTCTTCGTCCTGCCGTACACCTTCCTGTGTTGAGAGCCTGTTACTTGAGCATCGCCTGTAGGCGTCTGTAGTTTACATACACCTTCCTGTGTTGAGAGCCTGTTACTTGAGCATCGCCTGTAGGCGCCTGTAGTTTACATGCACCTTCCTGTGTTGAGAGCCTGTTACTTGAGCGTCGCTGTAGGCGCCTGAAGTTTACATGCACCTTCCTGTGTTGAGAGCCTGTTACTTGAGCATCGCCTGTAGGCGCCTGTAGTTTACATACACCTTCCTGTGTTGAGAGCCTGTTACTTGAGCATCGCCTGTAGGCGCCTGTAGTTTACATACACCTTCCGGTGTTAGAGAGCCTGTTACTTGAGCGTCGCCTGTAGGCGCCTGTAGTTTACATGCACCTTCCTGTGTTGAGAGCCTGTTACTTGAGCATCGCTGTAGTTTACATGCACCTTCCTGTGTTGAGAGCCTGTTACTTGAGCATCGCTGTAGTTTACATGCACCTTCCTGTGTTGACAGCCTGTTACTTGAGCATCGCTGTAGGCGCCTGTAGTTTACATGCACCTTCCTGTGTTGACAGCCTGTTACTTGAGCATCGCTGTAGGCGCCTGTAGTTTACATGCACCTTCCTGTGTTAGAGAGCCTGTTACTTGAGCATCGCTGTAGGCGCCTGTAGTTTACATGCACCTTCCTGTGTTGAGAGCCTGTTACTTGAGCATCGCTGTAGGCGCCTGTAGTTTACATGCACCTTCCTGTGTTGAGAGCCTGTTACTTGAGCATCGCTGTAGGCGCCTGCAGTTTACATGCACCTTCCTGTGTTGAGAGCCTGTTACTTGAGTGTCGCTGTAGGCGCCTGCAGTTTACATGCACCTTCCTGTGTTGAGAGCCTGTTACTTGAGCGTCGCTGTAGGCGCCTGTAGTTTAGAATAGGCCGGAAGCTGATCAGCCCTTCCAAACCTAGTCCAGGTCTCCATTCACACTTACTTTTCATTCTTGTTGCTGCTTGTTTTTGTTTCGGGCTGGGAGAGAGCTCAGTGGGGGGGGGGGACCTGCTCACAAACCTGACAACCAGAGTTCAGCTCCTGGAAACTTTCCCTCTCCCTCCCTCCCTCTCTCCTTACACTTAACAAAAGGTGTTATTTTGTTTCAGGTGTTAGGAATCAAATCTAAGACCTCCGCCTTGCTAGACAAGCACTTTCCACGACCCTATAGCCAGCCCCGGGCTCTATTTCCAGCTTCTCTGTCATTGCAGTGGTTTCGGAGGCAGAAGGGAGGGGGATTTATTATACTGTCTTTATACAACCACTGAGCAAATACCGCCCTTGCCTCTTATCTGGAATTGGTCACTTTGCTTTTTCTAATTAATTTTTTTTTTATCAGGAACTTCTCACTTCTTCAAGTTTTGAAAAATTTTAAAGTGAGAAATTTCATACGTCCCATGTACCGAGCCGCTGCCAACCAAGCTCCTGCCGCTGTGCTCAGACCTCACAGTAGGTTCTGTGTGTGGCAGTGCTGCAGCGCTCCGCTCCTGCGGGTATCAGTCGTTGCCTCCTGGTCTCTCCTCGCCCACGCCTCAGACCTGCGCCTCGGCCGCTGCACCTTGTCATTCTTTCACGTTTGCCCTGGGGCCCCGGAGCTGACTTTGTCAGCAAACAACCAGTCGGCCTAAGCAGAGCATCAGGCCGGCAGAGCGTCAGGCCGGCAGAGCGTCAGGCCGGCAGAGCGTCAGGCCGGCAGAGCGTCAGGCCGGCAGAGCCACAGGCCGACAGTGCGTCAGGCCGGCAGAGCGTCAGGCCGACAGTGCGTCAGGCCGGCAGAGCCACCGGCCGGCAGAGCGTCAGGCCGGCAGAGCGTCAGGCCGACAGTGCGTCAGGCCGGCAGAGCCACCGGCCGGCAGAGCGTCAGGCCGGCAGAGCGTCAGGCCGGCAGAGCCACAGGCCGACAGTGCGTCAGGCCGGCAGAGCGTCAGGCCGACAGTGCGTCAGGCCGGCAGAGCCACCGGCCGGCAGAGCGTCAGGCCGGCAGAGCCACCGGCCGGCAGAGCGTCAGGCCGGCAGAGCCACCGGCCGGAAGAGCGTCAGGCCGGCAGAGCGTCAGGCCGGCAGAGCGTCAGGCCGGCAGTGCGTCAGGCCGGCAGAGCGTCAGGCCGACAGTGCGTCAGGCCGACAGTGCGTCAGGCTGGCAGAGCGTCAGGCCGGCAGAGCCACCGGCCGGCAGAGCGTCAGGCCGGCAGAGCGTCAGGCCGGCAGAGCGTCAGGCCGGCAGAGCGTCAGGCCGGCAGAGCGTCAGGCCGGCAGAGCCGCAGGCCCAGGCCGGCAGCTGTCGTGGGCTGCATTGTACCTTCTGATGCACTTGCCTCATCTGCTCGCGTGAGCAGTTCAGATGAACCTACTCATGTATAGTCCTTCACCGTTTTGACCTGCACCCTGAAAGCAGAGGCTCCATGCTGAGTACAGAGCCTTTTTAAAGATTCTGCCCATTTTTAGTCTCCACATGATTATTTAGAATGCAATTACCCATGAAGAGAAGTTGGGTTTTGCTATCTACTGGGAGGTACACAAACTGCTGTCCTCCAGTGCTTTGCAACTAGTGAGGCGCCTCGCTCCACAGGAGCTTAGTGACAGGTGCCGCCACACAGGCTTCCCATGCACTTCGCTTCTCTGGGCGTAGAGCTGGAATCCAGAAGATCATGACCTTGCCTTATTCGCTTTGTTTTTGGTGTTCTAGGTCAGGATGGCTAATGAGTTGGCTCCCTACCTGGTGTCCTACGTCTACATCACACCTTAAAGAAGCTGAAGAGAAAATGCTAAAATGTAAGGTTTCCTTCTCGTGAGTTACCTGGATTATTCATTGAAGTAGGTGTAATATATTGCATTGCCCTGACCCTGGAGATAACATTCTGTGCTGTGTTCACTGTTAGCCAGAGAAACTTCTTGCTTTTTTGGATCAACTAGTGGAAAAATGGGTTGGGGCAATAATTGTCAACACGTTTGTCTTGGATCCCTGCTAGACTCTTACTTAAATTAGTAATAATCCCAAGAAACATTGTTCATAGATTGTAGTTACCTATGTGTACACTAGAAATTAACATTTTAATACTTGAGAATGTGAATTTGAAATGAATGGTTACAAACATAAAATAAGGTTTGTAAAAAAATTGCCTACTTGACAAAAAATGTAATATGAAGATGGTTTTCATGATTATAGATCTCTCATGAGCCCGAATCTTATACCTGCTGTTGTGCAGTCATATGTCATGTGACATCGGTACAGTCATCAAGAATGAAAGCAGAAAAGTAACCATTGTTTTGGCCTCCCCCAGACACTGCAGACACTCTCCGGATGTCCCCAAACTATGCATTTGAGTACAAATCTGAGTTGTACAGAGCACCGTGTAGCAGAGCATATTCTAGGCCCAAACCTCCTGCCGAGCGACTGAGCGCTTGCACAGATGGCCGTGCTGGGCCTCAGGTCTTACCGGAGAAATGGACAAAGTAGAGGCTTCTTACATGTGGGCCTTTTGTGTGTCAATGCTGATGTTGGTTCATACCTGTTTTTATCATCTTTATCGTTAGTGAGTCTTCCTGTTTTGTGTATTTGACAATTCTGAAGAAAGCAACAACTTGCGTATCTTGAGGATGGATAGTGTTACATGGATTTCTAATGTGAAAATGAATTTTCAAATTTACTTGGTGTTGCAGTTACTCTGCATTGTTGCCAATAAATTCACAGGGTTTTATTTTAGCCTGTGATTGTCTGGTTCCAGTTTTTGTGCTGCTTGGCAGGAGAGTCCACATAAACACCAGGGTCCAAGGGAACTGGCCACACCAAATCCACAGGTCTGCTGAGAGAGGGACAATCCTCACATGCCAGATTAACATGTCTGACCAAGTATATAGAAAGTTGCCAACTTCCCTAACCAGCTCCCTTCGTCCTGTTCACCTGCCCAGGGACCAGTCCCACCCACTGCGGATCGGACTCCCCATCAGCCAAAACAGTCTCTTTCAGGCTTGCTGGGGTCTAACTCAACTGTCAGGTTGACACCTGTATTTAAACTCTGACATTTGGTTAATATTGCTTTTTATGGAACTGACAAGCTATCATTGTAGCTTGCTATAATAAGAAATCATTTACAAGTGGACTTAAGAACAGGGTTAGATGCCTGTGAATGTGCTGGCTTCCTGCTGTAGGCTCCAGGGTTGCAAACAGGATGGTGTGGTTCTGACTCTAATATCAGACATGAAAGTGAGCAGGCTGATACAGGGGGGTGAGCTCTGCGCTACACCTTACAAGTTGTTCTTATGGGCCTGTGTTTAAAGGGCTGGAGAGATCCAACTTGGTATAAATTCAAGATTTCCTTTTTAAAACAAAGGCATTTCTCTCTAGTTAAGGGGATGGGTCTACTGAAACAACGAGCAGATGCTAGCTTTTTCCTTGCTTCCACTGCATGAATGTAAAACCTAAGTCTAGTTTATTGATTATAAGGCAAAAACATGTGATTGTCCCATATTTTCTGTAATGCACATGAACATGCAGAGATAATTAAGAGGACAGCTAAAGTGTTGCTACATTTGATAGGTTGTCAAATTTAGTTTCATCTTTGGACAGTGCTAAAGTTGTTCAAAGTATTTAGGCTCATGGCATGAACACAAGGGTTTCCATGTACAAAGTTGCAGTTATTTTAATTTTCTGAGCAGCTGCTTGAACCCGGGTCACCTTGTGCTGAGGCACTCCTGCCGTTCTTCTCTGCGCACTTGGGGATGACGCAGGTTTCAGCTGGTGTCTAATACGAATGCCATTAGTCCTTCTCTGAAGACTCCCAGGGACTCTTTCCAAACTGACTTCAGTCTTTAACCCTAATCCAGCAAATGTCCTACCAATTCAGGGTTGTATTCTTCTGTGACTGTCTGCAGAGCTAGAGGCCTCAAAATAATGGGTTCAGTGACCAATAGGTGCTTCTTTAGTTCTAGACATGTAACACCTTCAGTAGAGTGGATAGAAGTTGGGAGGTAGTTTGACTTGCCAAAAACTTGTCTAAAGTAGGTCTTCTGCTTAGATATAAAATACAGTTGTTTAGAATTGCTTGCTTCAATAATTCATGCACTGTTTTTAGGGCTGATGTAATAAAAGCTAAAATCACATGACTGAATACCATATGGTTTCCAGGTTATTAATTTTCTGGCTACTATGAGAAAGCCTCTCAAAAGTTAACAGAATGTCTTTTTGTGTTTTTACTAGGTGTCCCCTGCACTTACAAAAAAGAACCAGTTTGTATATCTAACGGAAATAGAATATGGACTCTGAAGTTCTCCCATAATATTTCAAATAAGACTCCACTTGTGCTCCTCCACGGCTTTGGAGGAGGTCTGGGACTCTGGGCGCTGAATTTTGGAGATCTGTGCACCAATAGGCCCGTCTATGCTTTTGACCTATTGGGCTTTGGACGGAGTAGTAGACCCAGGTTTGACAGTGATGCGGAAGAAGTGGAGAATCAGTTTGTGGAATCCATTGAAGAGTGGAGATGTGCCCTAAAGTTGGACAAAATGATCCTGCTCGGTCACAACCTGGGTGGATTCTTGGCTGCTGCTTACTCGCTGAAGTACCCGGCGAGGTAAGTGATGGCAGCGTTGCAGAGAGCACAGCCGCCACACGTGTAGCTGCGGCTTCTCAAGCTTGGTGGTTCTCGGCGGCTGAGCCTACAAGAAGGGCATTCCCTCGGGAGACCCGGAGGTGCATGAGCACAACTGTTAACCACTTCAGCAGCTGAAAGAATGACGTCAGATTTTCCTGACACACAAGCTGCATGTTGAGAAGCAAATGGCTGTAGCTAATAGTAAAAAATGTTGTTTATTGTTATTAGTGTTAAACCTGTGCCTCAAACAGGTTTTTCTTCTTTTTTGTAGTGTATTTCTCATGTTTTTATTACAGAGCTTTTTAAAAAAGTCTTTATTTTGACACAGAATCTTGCTGTATAATTCAGACTGGCCTTAAATACTTGGTATGTAGCTCAGGCTAGCCTCAGAGTTGGAATCTCTCTGCACCTGTAGGAGTGGTGGGTTGCAGGCTCACCCTCAGAGCAGGGCAAGAGCTGTTCTTAGTCGTTGAGCTAATGTTCGCCTCAGAAGCTTTCTGCTATGACTTTTTTATACTGTTTGCCTCACATTTCTGGCAAGAGGTCACACTTGATTGAAAAGAAAAACAGAGAAACTTGGCTCTGTTTCAGTCCTCTTTTGGAAAGAACGAATCCCAGCACTTTTGTGTTGCTAGTGTACTTTTCCTTTGTACTACTGTGTGTGTGTGTGTGTGTGTGTGTGTGTGTGTGTGTGTGTGATGTGTGGGTACACAGAGGCATGCTTGCATGTGCATAAGTGCACGGGCATGCTTGCATGTGTGCCTGGGGATGAAGGCTCATAGTTGGTATCTAGTATCTCCCTTGATCATGCTCCACTTTGTTGAGGACGAACCCTCATCGGATCCAGAGCCTGGCTAGACCTTTTATAGTTTGGTGAAATTTTCATTTGTAGAGTGAAATGTTCTCAAGAACTGGGAGGTAGTGAACCATAAATGGTCTGTGAAAGAGACCGTCGACAAGTGCCTCACCAGAGCCGGTGGTCTCTCGTGGACATGTCAGCTGTTGCTTTGTGCCTGATGCTGCTAATAAACCAGACTTCTGTCAGGATCAAGAGTCAAATACGGGGGTTAGGTGGGTACAGATAAACTGATAACAAAACAACTTAGGGAGCAAGAGATTTTATTCTTGGCTTATGATAGTCCAGTTATGGTCCCTTATCCAGTTTGGCAAGAGAGCCCACAGCAACCCCAAGGGCCGAGGGAACGGCCACGTTATACCCACATAACAGCTGAGAGAGAGGCAGCCCTCACGCGCCAGACCAGCATGTCTGGCCACGTGTATAGAAAGATGCCAACTTACTTGACCAGTTCCGTCTATCTTACCTGTCTAGGGACTAAACCCACCACCATGAGCTGGTTCTTCCCTGTTAATGAAACATCTTCTGCGGGATCACTCGGGGCTTAACTACTAAGTCTCTGCTAATTCTCTACAAATGGGTCCGCAGCAAAAACCCTCAACTGTCAAGCTGACGCCTCTATGTAACTACAGCAAGACATAACCATAGAATTCTCTCCTGTATCACTAAATTACCTGTTCAGCTTCACTGACTTGGCCATTTCTAAGTTGAATGTGGAGTTACGGCTTCTTTAAACCTTGTCCTAGCTCTTTCAAATAGAATCTGTCGGAGTCTGAACCTCACTTGGTCTCGACTTGGCTTGTCTTTCCTGTTTGGCTTTGTCCGGTGTGGCTCAAGTCAGCTGTGAATTGCCAGAACTCTCTCCATGGTCAAGTCCTGAATTTCCCAAAAGCTTCTGCTCACAGCTGGGATCAATATTTGTGACGTACACAAAATTAAGGTTGTATTTGTAACTGTTTTTTGTGGTGAAAAAATACATAAATCTGAAAGAAAGTATTTTGTTGACATCAAAATTCCTCTTAGTAAAAGGATGGAGTACTTAGAAAACACCTTGGTGAACTGCTTTCTCAGCGGAAGGAGACGCTTTTGGGAAAACATTCTGAGTGAGGACCCTTGTGTGTGGTGAGCACAGAGCAGAGGGAGGGGAGGAGCACAGAGCAGAGGGAGGGGAGGAGCACAGAGCAGAGGGAGGGGAGGAGCACAGAGCAGAGGGAGGGGAGGAGCAGCAGAAGACGTCTGTGCTGGGCAGAGGCTGCAGCCGCCTGCGTTGGCCTGAGGGAAGTGGGATGTGTTACCGTGGACGGTCAGAAGCTTGAGAATACGCGTGGTACCATTCCCGTTGAAGTTGCTCCTCTCTTCAAACCTTAAGGGATGGGGGTCAGTCCAACGGCATGGAACCCCTCCTCCCCACCAGACCTCTGCTCACGCCACACACTCCACACAAACCTTCCTCTGTGAGGGCTTGAAGAAACAGTCTAAGGAAACTGGACAGAGAATTTTATGTGGGTTGGTTTAGAGCAGATGGAAGAGACGACAGGAAAATCAGGGACTTAAGATCACTGCCAGTGGGTAAGAGACAAATCTTTCCAGCTTTGTCTGCAGCTCAGATGCACGTGAACTTGGGTGATGCTGTCGAGCGCCTGGCTCCCCCAGCTTCCCTCTCCCTTCACAGGAAGGCCAATCTCCAGCAAGTGGCCAGAAAATGCCCTTGCCTGTTGTGAAGTCCCACTCTTCCAGCCCGCTTCTATAAGACAGTCTGGAAAGAAGGAAATGCTTATGAGTGTAATGTGTCTGATTCCATTTCTTTCAATAGGAAATAAAACTGATGGAGTTATGCTGATTTTTGGTATATTAGGTCAGTGTGGTAGCTCCCTGCTGTGAGAAATTTCATAGCCTTCCTTGTGACAGGACCCATTATCCCCCATCCATATTCATAAAACTGACTGAAAACCATGTGTTAAGCACTGTGACACTGTGTGATTATCTCTATTTGTTGAAATACGGTTATGAGTGAAATACTTACTGAAATATTGTCTTCTAAAAGATTACTTGTTTAAGTAATGTTTAGTGGTTTCGTGTTTGGGGCCATTTTAATTTTTTTTTAAGTTCATACTATAAATTTGGGCAGTTTTAAGTTGCATCTGGTTTTCTGCAATAGATGGTGGTATTATGCTCTGAGGGAACGCCTCCATGTTCCGTGTTCTTCATCTGCCGCGCCATCGTATGTGCCAGGTTATGCTGTGCAGGGCTGGCCGCGAGCACGAGGGCGCGCAGCTCAGCCCGCGTCTGGGACGGGTACCGTGCTGAGCAGTGCGTTGAGAGCCCGTCCTGGTCTGGGGTCCAGGCTGCTTGAGCTAGGTCTCAGTGGGGACTGCTGGGTGATGGAGAATATTCTAGACCCTGGGACGTAGATTACACAGGCCCAGGCTGTTCAGGAAAGGCCGGCGTGACCAGTAAGCAGAGAGTGGTAGTAGTTGGCAGGTGATTCCAGATGAAAGCAGAGCCCCATGCTCCTACACCACCCCAAACCTCGTTTCTTCGCCAACCATAACTTCCTTAGCAGGTTACTCTTCTGGGTCCTAAACGGCAGCTCACTTGCCACGTGAAGAGCGAGGACTCAGCTGCATCCCACGCATCCGCTTCCCGGGTGTGAGTAAGTCACACTGTCAGTGGCCAAGACGCCAGCACGGGTGCTGTTTTTCTCTTCATTTCCCTCCCCTTGCTGGAGAATTGCTTGTGCTGCAGATATTTTCTATAAACTAAGGAGACGATAGAAACTTAGAAGGTGTTCAAGAGCGCGGTGTGTTGGTTCCCAGTGCCGTCCCGGCGCCAGCTCAGGAGGGAGGCAGGGGAGTCACGAGCTGGAGGCACTGTGCGATGCATGGTTAGATCCTGGCTCAGAAGAATCCGTTCAACCTAGAGCAGGTTACAGCTAACAACAGACTTGCTTACAGTGGTTCTTGGAATAGCTTCCATTGGCCCTGCCCTGGCTCCACTTCCTGACCACACTGGCCTGGGTGAGCACTCTGGCTGGCTCCTCTTGACCTGTGTCGGAGGTACTCAGGGTGGCTCTTGGTTGTTCCCTCTTCTCCTAGTAGGCAATACCTGGGGCCAACTCGGTGTGAGAACGCCTCCTTTGTGCAGTGCCTGGAATCCCTTCCTGTCTTTTCCTTGTTCCTTCCGTGTTCTGTGAGAACATCCTCCAGAGTTCCTGGTGTGTTTGGAACTGGTAGTTCTCGTACTGTTCTAGCTGGTGAGTAACTGCATCTTACACAAGTTTAAATATTTGTCTGTTTAGCTTGTAGCTCAGCATTCAGACAGATGGTGCAGATGTTTCCCTTTGCTTTGCCCTTAAGAGGCATAGCAGTATGCAGCTTTGACTGCAGGCAAGCTCTGACTACCTTAGGAGGAGCGCCTTTTTATGTTTCAACACGGATGGGCTCTTCTCTTCGTCCAACCTACTGGTCCTTTGTTTTTCCTATGCCTAAGTCACCTCTGGTTCTTGACAAAGACGTCTGCTAGGATGTCTTCTTGAACCCATCCCTCCCTCCGTGCATAGCCCTCCTGCTCAGCCTACCTCTAGGCCTCCTTAATGATCATGTGGAAACCTGTGTGTTGTCACTCCTGAGGCCCACGGTGTGTGCTGCCACTGGGCATTTGCCATGTGCACTACCATGGGAGGTGCAAAGACAGACTTGAGTAATCCTAGAAGCCGTTTACCACATTTCAAAAACAAGAAGAGGTTATCTTATTGGCTTATGTACTTTGTAAAATGTATCAAGTTGACATTTTTCTGTAGAGTTGATATTTTGAAGATGTATTGAGTAAAGCAAAACAAAACAAAAAGTCTTACCTGAAGCAAGGTAAGATATATTTTCCCTCACCTGCAGCAGGCCATATTTTAATAAGCTCATTTTTTTCTTAGGAAGAGAGTCAGAAGTGCGGACTGTTACTGTTTCCTGGCATGAACTTTGCTGCTGTCAGCAAGATGGCCGTGCCGTCATCCCACTTCCTAACCTCTGCTCTGTCTCCCACTCCTCATCCTTCCTTATGATCTCATGTTAAGCGTGTGGAACTCTCTCGCACATCTCTGAAAGTTCCTAGTTCTGGTCTAGCTGTATCTCCTGAGGGCTACAAAATTTAGAGGACAGTGTCGGAGTTGGCTGAGGTTGGCTGGCTTAACTTGACCTTTACGATGCTTCGGGCAGGTTTTGGAAAGTGCTCGGTGTTCTGTGGCCGTCGGCCAGTGTGCCGGTGTGGACAGACGGGGTTGAGCCCTGTTGCAGCGGCTGCACCACGCCGCTGCGTCCTGCTGCGCGTCTCAGCTGCTGCGTCCTGCTGCGCGTCTCAGCTGCTGCGTGCTGCTCCGCGTCTCAGCCGCTGCGTCCTGCTGCGCGTCTCAGCCGCTGCGTCCTGCTGCGCGTCTCAGCTTCCTTCATTTGCGGCAAGAAATTAAACCAGCTCTATGTTCTGGGATTGTGTTCTGAGCTCTTGGAAAAAATACTACCAAATTACTGGTTATTAACTCATCCCTACATGGGCTGACAAAAATAATAAAAGAGGTTTTACCTAAGGAGGTGACAGTTTTTAGTTTGTCTCTCTGTTTCAGTTACAATTTGGAGCAGTGTTAGAGTCATTGTCAGCTCATCTTGCTCATCCTGGTGCGCCGGTAGGACCTTTGTGCTTTGAATAGAATCTTTATGATAAAAGTCACGTAGTCATGCAGTCGTAATTTATAGTTCAGTGTTTTTTCCTTCAGGAACAAGTTTCATAAGATGGAAAAGTTAAGACTAGTGGTGTGAGCCTATTGTACATGAAGTTGAGTGATCGTTGGCTAGTGAAGAAGAAGTGTGGGGTGACGGAGGAGCAGTGTGTGGCCAGTAGTCACATCACCAACTTCATCCGCATGCACTACAAAGTCCAGGGCATGTTGTTGGCGTGCTTGTGGAAAAGTGCGTTCAAAGTCTCCTTGAGCAAGCCCACTTAACTCCTAATTTCCCCTAACATTCTGGATGATGTGGAAGTGAACCATCATTAGTCCTGAGGCTGTTTCACAAGAGGGAGTAGTTTGGTTCTGCAGTGTGGGCCGCCTTGCTGCGCCCTCTTCTTCCCACTCTCTTTTCCTCTCCTTTTATTTTTAAGACACACAGTTGCATATTCTACATTCATGTATTTTTGTTATCCAAATTTAGATGTTTTATAAAGCTCCCCATTTCCCGTTTTTACCAAACCTTCTCAGATCCTTCTGAGTCTCAACAATTTGCACACAGCAGAGCATGCTGTCGCCTGTCCACAGCCAGTTTTGTTTCAGCATGAACGTTTATTCATTGTCAGTTCTTTATGGTTTTAGGGTGAGTTTATCAAATGAACCTAGGCTTGCTTTCCCCAACAGGGTCAGCCACCTCATCTTAGTGGAGCCTTGGGGTTTTCCTGAGCGACCAGACCTTGCCGATCAAGACAGACCGATTCCAGTTTGGATCCGAGCCCTGGGGGCGGCGCTGACGCCCTTCAACCCCTTGGCTGGCCTCAGGATTGCAGGACCCTTCGGTGAGTGAGCGTGTCCTGTAGCGCTGCTTGTCCTGGTGCGCAGAGGACAAGCTCCCGCTCCTCCCTCCCGGTCTGTGCAGCGCAGGCGACCGTGGCGCGCACATCACGTGGCTGGTCAGGCTGAGATGCTGCTGCCCGGCAGTACCAGGCGTCTGTCAGAGGCTACTGCATTCAAGCTCTTCTCCCGAATGTCGTCACTTGAGCTGCCGTGAATACCGTCTGCTTGTCAGTGACAGACCCTGATGCAAAAGTGACAGACAGTTTTCTTGGGGTGGTGATACCCCAGGTTGTCCTCCAGTCTCCACAATCCTTCCTTATGTGAATACACTTTTTTTAAAATCTGGGTTCAGTTAGCAAGCACAGGAGAGGAGCCTGGGAAGGCAGGTGAGAATATGGAAATGACTGCGATGTGAGTGGCTGAGTTGGTTCCCCTCGCCCAGCTCTGGCCCTCCTTGCCCTTTGTGAAGAACGGCGGGACCACAGCTTTCAGAAGGGGCCACAGGGTTAAGCTGGTGACCACACAACACTCCTTTGGTGGTCTTACTGAAAGGACTTTTCCTCCTTCAGTCTTTACTCCCTTTAAGAGAACCAGTTCCTTCTACATGCCTGATCGTCCTTTGGTAGCTGCCTGAAGTGTGTTTTATTCATGCGCTGCTGACACAGGGGTGGTTTTACAGGTCGCAGCCATCAAAGGACAGTTACAGGCAAACAGTGCATGAAAGTAAGTCAGGAGCTGTGCTAGTGGATTTCATGTCACTGTACCTGTCCGAAACAAGGGCTGAGGGCTTATTTAGTTCACAGCTTGAGGAGGCTTCAGTTCATCATGTCTGAGAAGCTGGGAGAACGGCTCAGTTCATGTGCTGGTGCAGCGTCTGTAATACAGGTTGCTTTCCTCACGGCAGACCTGGAAGCACCCAGCCTAGTGACCTGCTTCCACCAGTTAAGCCCTACCTCCCCCAGTCTCTGGAGCCTTCCAGAATGTGTCACAGCTGCAGAAGAAGTGCTGAAAACATGAGTCTGTGGGGCTTGCTGGCCAGCCACACGTGGCTTCAGGTTGTGCCTGTCTCAAAAAGTAAGGTGGAAGGTGGAGAGATGGATCAGGGGTTTTGCCTTACACGCAAAAGGACCTGAGTTCAGATCACCAGGTCCCGTACAAAATATGCTATGACATAAGTGCTGTGGCCTGCAACTTGGCCTTGTACTGTACAGCCCGGGAAACCCCAGAGGAAGGCAATAAGAAGATAAAAAAAATCCAGGATGGTTCTCTATGTCACCTTGGGCACACACTCCAGTGTTCTTTTGTGCATACACACAAATGCACACAACGTGCGCACATGCGCACACACATGCATACCAAAAAAAGGGTGACTAGTCATTGAAGAAGACACCTGGCATTACCTTCTGGCCACACTACCTTCATATGTACACATACATGCACACCAACAACACATGCACAAACATGAAAGAGTTAAAGAGTTGTGATACAGAGGAGCCTGCTCTTCTTTCTCTTTCTCTTGGAACCTCATCCCACTCAAAAATGGACTGTGAGGCCTTATTTAGATGTCTACATACCATAGTTCTAGAGGGAAAAGGAATATAAGTTAATATCACTAGCCAAACAGGGAATTCATTTTTCTTCAAAAACGAGTCTGGGAAAGTAGCATATGCTTTTGAATTCCTGAAGCACATTTGTAAGTCAGTGCGCAGCAGCGCGTGCAGTTCTTGCTTTAATCTGTCCTCCGGAACTGGAGAGCAGCTTCCAGGATGTGTGCTCTTTTTCCTTCCGAAAGTTTATATTTGAATGTGTGTTTAGGAGTCTGAACAAACTCTAAACTTAACATAATTTAGTCCGTCAGTTATCATAACTTGAAACATTTGTGTTATTTCCTGCTAACTAGGCTTAAGTCTGGTGCAGCGCTTAAGGCCTGATTTCAAGCGGAAGTACTCTTCAATGTTCGAGGACGATACCGTGACGGAGTACATCTACCACTGCAATGTGCAAACACCAAGGTAAGTTACAGTGTTTGTGTTTAAAACTTCTCTTTGTAAATGTGGCGGTTAAATTTTAAAGGAAATGTCTACTACTTAATTACTTATTTATTCATAGAATGCCGCTGGGTAAAACATGGCTGGGTTCTGGTAGGGCATTAAAAAAAATACATAATTTCACATAGAGCACATTTCTTAGACTAAGTATGAAAATTTCAACAAAAAAGGAGGTGCCAAATTAGAAATAAATGGTCTCCAGTACCCTGGGCCTTTTGGAACCCTGGCTCTATGGAGGGGTGTCCCTGGAGGGTGGGGTGTCCCTGGAGGGCAGGAAGTGCTGGGTCCCAGTTTCCAAGTTCACCTGACAACCACACAGCCCGTTTCACTAGTGTGCGTAGTGTCTGCATCGGGGCAGAAGTACAGCTTCAGTGGTGAGGACCGAGTGAAGAATGGGCAAGGGGTGTTTAGAGAGAGAGAGAGAGCGAGAGAGAGAGAGTTGAGAGAGCAAGAGAGAATGAGAGCGAGAGCGCGCGCACAGGTGCCAGGCAGCCAGAGGAGCTTCTCTGGTCAGTTTAGATGTGACTTCTGACATTGGGCGTGCGGTGTCAGCAGAGCCACCTGCGACCGTGGCTGGGAGCGTCCAGGCGCACAAGGATGGAGACAGCGATGGCGGCTGCCGTCGTAGGTTCTGTGTCTGCAGGATCCCTGGGGCAGCGGCTCTTGAAGAGGTCACCCCTGCTGGACACTGACCCCAGCGCGGGGGATGTGAACAGCAGGCTTCTGATTCAAGGTCAGCCCTGGCTCACGGAGGGCATAGGAAGCCGGGGTCAAAAGTACCAGCAAGGAAGAAACTCGGAAGCCTGTTTCAAGGCTCTGACTCCAGTTCTGGGCTTCATCACTAACAGGCACTTGAGGCAAGACTGTCAGGTTCTAAGACAGACCTGAGATGGCCAAAAAGCTGGGTGCCGATGTAGCCTCTTCCTCTTCCTCCCTCCACTACCATCATGCCCCCCATGCCCCTCCGCTGTCTTCGCTTTTAGCGGGAAGTGGGTTCACCTGCTTCCTCACGCAGGTGGAGCCGTGGGAGCTGCAGCAGGCATAGCTGTAAGTAGGTTGGAGGCTCTGTAGAGTCGGGAGCTGGAGGCGGCGGGTCCTCTGGAGACTGTTACTGGCTGGTTAGCTGGTCTGGCGTCAGAGCTACACCTTTGCTGACCTGTTGCAGCAGTCTTGGGGGTGGGCGGCTTTCGCAGGAACAGCTGTTGACTTTCCTGCTTGGTCCCAGTGTTTACTCTACACCCCCTCTCATGTGTGCACGTGAAAGATGATGCAGAATGACAGACATCACCCAGACCCCTCCTGTCAGTCTGCAAACGGTGTCCTTTGAGCCTCTTCTTACATTGGTAGCGGTCTTGCCGTTTGCAGGTGTCCTGACTCTGGTAGTGTAGCCGGGAGCCCAGCGTTCGGCAGGCTCAGGCAGTTGGAGTCTAAGGGTGAGGCCAGCGTGGTCTGCAGTAGCGGACTGTCAGGAAACCAGAAACTGTCTTCTGTTTCAGCTTGACCTGAGTCCTAATAAAAACATCTTTTAAATCTCCACCCAAGAAATACTTTAATGATAGAAAATTACGTGTGTGTGTGGAGGGGTATATTTCTGCTTTATTTTGGTCTGTTTTTTGGCACAGTCTCATTATGTAGCCCAGGCTGTTCTGGAACACCGTGTAGAACACATTGGCATATTTCAAATTAAAATACGTCTAACCAGCTGTATTATATAGCAGCCTTGTTTGTCTAATTGCAGTAAATATATCTACTGTAGAGTTTTTCCCTTTTATTGAAGCCGATGTTTTCTTGAGTGCTGGGAAGCTGGGTATGAATGTGTTTGACAGAGTGAAACTGCAGTGTGTGCTTGTCCCAGAGTCATGCAGTGTGGTTCTGTCCCCCCAAGTGGTGAGACGGCATTCAAGAACATGACAATTCCTTATGGATGGGCAAAACGGCCAATGCTGCAGCGCATCGGTAAACTGCATCCTGACATTCCAGTTTCGGTGATCTTTGGCGCCCGATCCTGCATAGATGGCAATTCTGGCACCAGCATCCAGTCACTGCGACCACATTCATATGTGAAGACAATAGTAAGTTGGGGCTCGCTTTGCATCTCACTGAGAGATGGGGTCTGTGTTCCTTCCTCCCTGAGATTTTGGTGCTCAGGTGCTCATGGTTTCCCACGGGGCTCTGCTGAAAGCCAGCGAGAGGCCAGCGCCCCATGTTGACAGGACCACCAGCCTCCCCCAGCGCCACCCTCCAGGGTGTCTCACTCTGCTCTTCAGCTGTTAATTCAGAGCGTGTTCAGTGGACTTCGGCATGGCAGAGTTTAAGAGTTCATGGATTTTCTCACTTATCTCCAGTCCCTTTGGTAGATGTCCACAATAGTCTGACGTTGCAGTCTCACGCATGATCTTTCTTGGGTGCACTGTGGCTTTTACATGGGAGTCTTTGCTCATCTAGGGCACATCTGGTGTTGCTTTCACTCTGACCCCGTCGCTTTCTCCCAGGCTATCCTTGGAGCGGGGCATTACGTGTACGCAGACCAGCCAGAGGAGTTCAACCAGAAAGTCAAGGAGATCTGCGACACAGTGGACTGAGCACCCCGGCTGCGCTGGGACTGCCTGGTGACCCAGGTCCCCTCCAGCAGCAACCGCGTCGCAGCTGTCAGGAGCACAACCCCAGTGCCAGGGGCTCCTGCGCTGGACTCGGCTCCCGTTTTTTTACGAAGTCACTTGCACATTTAAACCACTTAGTGCCTCCAGAAGAATGGCTTTCCTTCCTCCTCACAACGTTGAAACGCACGGGAGTCTCCAAACCTAATGGCCTTAAATAAAGGGTTGTCTTTCTGATGTACTGACAGTTGTAATTTTTCAGCTGAGATCTCTCTTCATTTTTACCTAACTTTGTTAGTCGGATGTTTTTATTTTGCAGTTTGGTGGCCAGTGTGGAGAAGGGCGTCCAGGTCTGTCGTGTCTATGCTGCGAAGGTGCACTGTGTTCTCTGCATGCATTCGCCATGTCTAATGACTAGCTAAGCTAGCCCCAGTTCAGTGTGTTTTCTCGTAAAGAGTGTCAGATGTGCAGAGTGAGGCTTGGATTGAAAGATGGGCGTCCTCGACTAGAGGTAACCCTTCTGGTTTCCTCTCACGCTGAGCTGCGAAGATGAAACGTTCAGCATTTCAAATGTGATCCGTCGGGAGGGAGTGCAGCGAGGCAGCGCTTGGAACCATCTGAGATGGAATTCTGTGCTTCTAAGAAACACCACATGGATGCTTGCGGGATTTTGGTTCTGAAAAGCCATCTCTGAAAATCCGCCTTCCCTCCTGTAATGCTCTTCTTTTCCAGGAAACGCCTGTGGCAGTGGGACAGATTCCTCGCTCACGGGCATGGTGAGACTGTTACCTCTCTGCAAGCCGCCCAACTGTGTTTCCCTGAGCATCTAATTCTTCGATGTAGGTGCTAAAACTGGATTTCACTTTGCCACTCAACGCAGGAAGGTGGACGGTGCTGCTGCGCCTCGCGCACCAGCAATGAACCAGCACTCATGTTTGTTTTCTTGAATATTGTGTTGATTGAATGATTTACATACTTGAAGTTAGACTATAAAAATTCTATAATGTTGATCAAACTGTTTGACAGTAACTACGATCAAAATTTAGCACTTTCTCACAGTTTTAAAATGAGAGAAACTTTGAAACTGTGAAAGGCTCCATGTGGTAACTGAATGCTGCCGTCGAAAAGTCAGGATTGTCGCGCGCGGGCGGCTGTGCCTTCCGGTTTGCTGGCTTCACTTGTCCAGAAAAAAGGCCAGATCTGGTAAATAAAATGGTGGACTGGAGCGAATTGCGGTTTATGGTTTGGGTTATTGCATTTTCAGTGTTTAATTAGGGAATTTGCTAGAAAATTCAAGATTCCATCACTGCTAATTAGCCCAGAGACTGAATGCTGTTCTCAGGTTCTGCGGCTGCGCCAGAACCAGAACGGCCACCAGCTCCCCCTGCCTGTCCGACTGGTCGCGTGAACTGCGTCAGTGCAGGAAGCAGCCTAAGAGCCAGGACAGTCTCTCGGATGCCAGATTCACCCCTGAAAGTTGTCAGATGAGCTGGGCAGTATTTTGTTTTTCTTCGCTGCTCACCAGTCTTGTTCTTTTTGCCAAGTGAGCCACGCCAAGAAAGTTTCATGCAGGGTGACATCCCAAATATTGAGGAAGACTGAGTTTCCTACTGACTGCTTTTGCTTTATTCAAAAAAAGTTATGAACGTTTTGAAAAATTAAATCTTCCTTGGTATGTCATGTAATTTTACGAAGACTGAACGCTCAGATTACAGCCCAAGAATTGGCGACAATATGGTGGATATAAGTGTTTTCTTTTAAAAATCTATCACTATGTTTGCATATCATATCTTAGTCTCTCTTATAGACTAGACTTTAAATCTTACTGAAGCAGGGCGTGCCCAGGGATTTGACACAGGCCCGTCTGCAGTCTGAGCAGGACCATGATGCAGTGAGACTCTGAGCACATGTGACCTGAGGGACGGCCGCCGTGCAGTGTGCCGGTTATCTCCACAGCTGTTCCTTAGAGTGGTGCCTAATTCTTTTTCTTCTAAATTTTTTTTTTAAAAAAAAGTTGGGGCTGGAGAGGTGGCTCAGGGGTTAAGCCTGCCTTGAAGGTAGAGGGTCCTGAGTTCGGATCCTAGACCCCAACGTGTAGATGCCAGGCGGAAGCGGGGGCGGCCTGCATTTCTGGTCCTGGTAGGGTGGAGCCTGTGAATCCCTGGGCAGAGTAAACAAGGAGGAGGTGGAGGCGGTCCATGGTGGTTCCCGAACTCGCCCGTGGTTCTACACACACACACACACACACACACACACACACACACACACACACACATATACATACACACTCGCACACACACATACACGTGTAGCACAATTGAATAAATAATTTTAAAAAAAGCAAAAGAATCCCAGAAAAGAACTATGAGAAAGAGGGATAACCTTGATGTAATTCAATCGAGAGTATTTGATCAAGGAAGCGTGTCACTGAGAGAGGAAACACTTAAGTTGTGCACATGTGGCTGAGCACATGGAACGAGCAAAACAATCCATTGTTCATTGAGTGAATCAGTGACCCCACTATAAAAACAAAAACCTTTATATGACCTTGTAATACTAAAATCTGGAACTAAAAATGGCTAAATTACAGTGTAGTCATTTTAGTTTTTCCATCAAATTAGGAGAAAATGCCTGTTAGATGCAACTCAGCAGATGGAAGATTTACTCAGCTTGGCCCCATGGTAAGCAGGACGAGGCTACACTCCTCAGATTGCTCCTTCACTCCTGACCAGCTGACGGGAGACAGAGCCAGCACTCGGCCTGTAGCCGTCTCTGCCACCCAGAGTCCAGTTCCAGCCCCCACAGCAGCCCCAGCTGGTTGCCAGGTGTAAACACTAGCCTGCGGGCACATGCTGACATATTACATAGCCTTACACATTGGCTGTATTTCCGAAGCATTTCATTTAAGAAACCCACCAAATGCAGACACACAAAATATTTCATATATACAGACACACATAAGCATGTATACACATACGAAATAGTGCGTTCTGAAGCTTTGTTAAAAATACATTTCACACATATGCTCATATATATGTATAGACGGTTTGGGGAGGATAAATATGTACTTCAGTTTGTTAACAGTGGTTAGCTTTGAAGAGGGCACTTCTCTCTGTGGGTATAAACTCTGGCGCTCGTGCAGTCCTCGTGATTTAATAAAAGCCACGCGAAACAGAAGAAAGGTAAGAAAGTAAGGCTTAGAGTTGAACTCGATGTGGTTCACGTCATGAGGTGGCTGAGAGCTGTGGGCCAGGGGGTCCCCACAGTCCTGTCTGCAACATTAGCTGATGGTAGCATTTGGGGGAGGGGTGCAGACAGTGGCATCTTTAGGAGGTGGAGGAATGCACGTGGCCATGAGAGAGAGAGGAGGATCCTGACATTCTGCTGGCCGACACGCCACGCCTTCACACACGGATGCCACGCCTTCACACACGACGCCGTGACTTCACACACATGGACGCCATGCAGTCACACACAGGCATGGATACACCCACACACCCAGAAAACACGTCTCGACACTCCAACATCGTATTTTCTCTAAAAATTGTCTTTTAATTTTTTAATAATAGAATTGCCTAGAAATTGTCTGTTGACTGTAATCTGACTTTATAATGACTTAAATTTTAAGTCGATGAGCTAATGATTTTTTTCTGAATTATTTGGGTAAGAAGACTCATTGTAGCACATATTGTAAGTTGCTTTTTTTTTTAAAGACTTTTTGCTTAGGGCTTAGAAAGTTTCTATGACATGCCCATTAGTTGAAAATTCTACTTTCTTATCAATACGCTGTGTTGGTTTCAAGAAAAGAGCCCTTGGCTGCCAGCCATGAAGGCGGAATGTCTGTGGTCACTCTGATTCTGGATTGTGGACGTGACCCTAATAAGCTGACTGGCCCGCTGCTTTTCCTTTTTGGTGGGCCCCAGTGTTCATGGTCAGGAAGGGACGGTGCCTTACCAATGTCTTGCTGTGTGGGCAGCGCTCATGAGCTGCTTGCTAGGTGTCCCTGTGGGTGTTTCTGTGGTTAGCAGTTACGCCAGTCAAAACAACCAGTGTCAGGCAGGGACGCGGACTGTGACGGCCAACGGCCCACTGTTTGTACTGACTCACAGAAGGAAGCCCAGCAGATCTTTAGCACAGGTACGTCTCAGCGCTTGGAAGCGCTGTCGTCATGGTGGGAGAGCCCCGGACAGAGGTGGAAAATTTAAAATGGCAGCAAGGAGGCCAGTGGGGGGCACAGCGAATGGACCTGGTTCTGCTGCCTGCAGGACGGCTGGGGACACCGTGCTGGTCTGTGGCCCGTTCCATCCCTCCGCAGCTTAGGCCAGAACCTGTCATCCGAGGAACAGCTGGCCCCCTGAAGTCTGAGCGGAGGTGGGGCTGGGCCAGGGGAGCAGTGGCGGTCAGCGCTCAG
The DNA here is from genome assembly GCA_023101885.1 of Typhlomys cinereus. Taxonomy (NCBI): domain Eukaryota; kingdom Metazoa; phylum Chordata; class Mammalia; order Rodentia; family Platacanthomyidae; genus Typhlomys; species Typhlomys cinereus. Next base: position 234,910 of record JALPQD010000097.1, read on the forward strand.
CTCAAGGCCGGCTGCAGGCAGAGCCAGCTGCAGGCAGAGCCCAGCTGCAGGCAGACCGCAGCTGCAGGCAGACCGCAGCTGCAGGCAGAGCCAGCTGCAGGCAGAGCCAGCTGCAGGCAGAGCCCAGCTGCAGGCAGAGCCAGCTGCAGGCAGACCGCAGCTGCAGGCAGAGCCCAGCTGCAGGCAGAGCCCAGCTGCAGGCAGAGCCAGCTGCAGGCAGAGCCAGCTGCAGGCAGAGGCCAGCTGCAGGCAGACCGCAGCTGCAGGCAGAGCCCAGCTGCAGGCAGAGCCAGCTGCAGGCAGACCGCAGCTGCAGGCAGAGCCAGCTGCAGGCAGACCGGAGCTGCAGGCAGACCGCAGCTCTGTGGGCCAGGCCCCACTGCTCAGGCTCCTTCCCGTGTGGGGCGTGTTCTCTACCCCGAGGTCTCTGGTTCTCCCTGCAGGCTGCACTGGACGAACAGCGTGGAGGTCAGCGGTTCCTGTGGCACCGGGGGAAATACACAGGACCGAAGGACACAAGATAAGGGGTCACAGGGAGGGAAGCAGCAGCTCACCCCAGAATCTGGATCTGGTTTATCCCTGTTGAGCCAGAACTCCAGCAGCCGACATGGTCAAGACTGTAGAGTCTGCTCAGAGGAGTTAGGGCCCGCAGCCCTGCGTCCTCTGATGGGACCAGGACACCTCTCATCCCTAAACCTGGACAGTGCACCTTACAGTTAAATTTATAAAGCATTCTTTAAGAGAAATAAGCAAGGCAGCCATGTACTTTTACTTAGATTTTAAGCTTTGCTTAACCTTTGAACCCGATTACAAAATGTCCTTTGAGCAACGCAATTTCGTAAGTCATAAAATCTTGCAGACACTGGTTTCGTGTCTCACCTCCTCCTCGTTCTGCTCTAGGGTTTGCGCCGTTCCTCCCTAATTAATAGCCCGGCTCTGCTTCATACTGAGTCATCCTCAATCTTTTTTCCTGTGGCAAAGACAAGCTCAGTCTGGTCTTAGTGGGGTCCCCTGACAGGTGGAACGGGAGCTCCGAGCAGCAGCTGCTAGGGCTGCCGAACGCAATCACGGCTTCCTAATCGCCCAGCTAAGCCCAAGAGTCGTGCTCCCAAAGGGACCCTTCCCGCCCGCTGCTGGATGCTGAGGGAGAAGGAACGCCCACGCGGGCCTGCGTGGAGTGTCCCCACGCTCACGATGAGGTGGGATCTGAACCTGAGTCGCTGCCTGCACCTGCTGCCCCCACTGCTCGTTGTCCCCTCGGACACTCGGGTCCAGAAGCCGGCCATCACCTGTTGAGAGATGCGTCCGAGAGCAGAGAAGAAAGAACAAGGCCTTAGTGCCCGAAATGGACTCCATTAGCCATCCACAGAAGACCCCTCTCGCCCCTCAGGGACTGTGTAACTTCATTCTTGTTACACTTCCTCAGTGCTCTTTAATCAGCTGGTGGAACAGAATCCGTGCAGGAAGTCAGGGAGCCCTGCTGCTCTGCTGGGGACACGAAACATTTCTATGGGGGTGAGGGGGCGACTAGGAACAAGGAAGAGCAGCTGGTCCTTCGAATGTGAGCCGCTGTGCTGTGGGGCAACCTGCCCACGGTGGTCTTGGACAGAGCTTCTCAGAGTCCACTCTGGTGGGAAAGCGGCTGCTTCCTGCCCAGGTAGTGATGGGCCGAAGGATGAAGACAGCAGTGACCTCGTGATGAGACCAGCCAGAGCCCCTGGCCTGGATGTGAGAAGCAGAGGTCACCTGGGGTGACGGGACGTGGCGTCCAGGGATGGAGTGGGAATGCACAGTCCCTTGGGAAAGGTGCTGTCAATACCACCTGTGTCTGTCCATTGCAGGGCCATTGTAAACTTCAGACTTCATCCCAAGAGCGGCATGTGCATGGGGGCACAGTGAGAGAGGGGCCAGGTATATCACAAAAGCTCTCTAAATACCATCTCCATTTTCCAAAAGAGGAAAAGCAGCCTACAGCACCTAACTAGAACGTGGGAACTAACCTCCTTGGAGTTCTTCCATTTGCATGCAACTTCTGCAGGGTGTTGCCAAAGATTGTAAAGAGCAGGGTGTGGTTGATTTGCAGGGCGGGCGTTAACAGTAGGTGGAAAATCAGAAACATGACCCAGGTGTAGAGATGGTATAGTTTGATCAAGATATTACAAAACTGCCAGAGGCAGAACTTGCTCAGAACGATGCCCCAAAACGTGTCATAACAATACCGTACCACGTAATAACACATCTAGTACTGGGCCATGCTAAGACTCCAGTCACAGCCTTGAGTAAAGACGCCTTCCCTCAGGGTCACGAGCTATGTAGGCCTGTTTCTGCCTTTAGTTCCTTTGTGTGCTTTTCAGTTAAACTCCACTACGAGTCAAGCAAATTGCGTTGTAGCAGAGCTTGCTTGCCCGCCAGGAGATTGATTAGGAGCGCTGAAGCAGCGGCAAGCTGGAGATTAGAGTCTCTTCTTTTTCTTCAGAAGCAGCATTTGCCACATTCTTTGAATGTTTTGACGTTGCTTCCTGGAGCCCTTGCGACAGCCCAGAGGGAAGAATGAATTTATTTCAGATGGAAGAAGAAGACGCCGCCCTCCCTGGAAGCAGGCCCCCCTAACTGCCTTATTGGGCAGCCTCGGCTGGGGCGGCTGCCGCCCGGTTTCTGCTGTCTTCCAGGGCTGCTCTCGAAGGTGGAATCTGGGGTGCGAAGGCAAGGAATCCTCACGTCTGGCAGACGGAGGGTGAGAAGCAGCCGAGGCTCGAACGGTAGGCTGCCCTGATCTGCCCCACGTCTGACAGACACCCCAAACAGGCGTGCTCAACATTTTCCATTTGGACGAGGAACAGAAAAATAAAGTTTTGAAAACTAACTGCATTGAAGCGCCCCCAGGTGGCAAACAGCCATAGTGTGGAAAAGGTCACAGGCAGCCGCCTCGCAGAGGGCCTGCAACCTTTTTAGGGTGCCAGGGAGCTTGACCAGAGCAAAAGAGAAACTCCGCAGATTTCCAGAGAGAGAGAGACGTACGTGCTGTAGTCAGAAATGGCATCTGACTGCTCGTTTCTAGGGACTATCTCAAAAGTTCACGATTCTTTCAAAGGCACACAATTGTGAACCTAGAATTCTACATTCGGTTTCCTGTGTGCTTGAACTGTGCCCACGGGGGTCACGTCTCAAGAGCCTTGGGACCTTCCGGAGGCCACCACCCGTGGTGGCGGAAGGTCGTGGCGTAGCCTCGAGGATCGTGTGTGCTCTGCCCCTCGCCCTCTGCTTCCTTCCCGCCACCCTGGGAACGGCCTCCCCCTCACACTCCTGCTGCCCCCCAGAGCTGTTCCCCCACGCCTTCCCACCGACGAGGACACGGAGCCAGCCAGCGCAAACCGCTCCTCTCGCAAGCGGCTTCCGTCGCCGTCCCGCTGGGAGGGATGCACACAACACTGAAAGCGAGAAGAAGATGCCGATCCCGGCCATGACGCCGCTCAGGCGTTCTGCACACGCGCGCTCATGGGCAGGCACAGGGCGCAGCTGTGGCCCCTTCTAGAGGCCGCGAACAGGGTCCAGCCACCCTCTGCAGGGCAGGACGGGCAGGGCCCGGGAGCCGAGGCCCAGGCGCTCTTCCTGCGTGGAAGAACATTACTAAGTGGAGATGAACACTTCTGTGTAATCACGGAAGGCTGAGGCAGGAAGGCTGAGGCAGTTCTAGGCCAACTTGGCCCACAGAGTGAGACTCTAGCTACAAAAAAGTAGAAAAAAAAAAAGACAAATATCCAAATTAAGATGTCTTAATAATAGTTACGAAGGCTGGTGATTTTTAAGAATTTTTAAAAGAATATTAGTAAATTATTTAAAGGCCATACGTTAAAATTCCCTACATTAAAATGTGAGGATTTCAGCAGCACAAAGAGATGGGAAAACCCATGAAATTCAGGAACAGAGGATACTTCTAATGCTGATTAATTAGGAAAATAAACATTTTCTTCCATGATTTTTAAATATTTAAAAAGGTTTTAAATATTTTATATTTAAATATTTAAAATATATTTATGTTTAAAATATTTAAATATTTTAAAGTAGCCAAAAATATAATTTAAAATAGCACACCATTATTATCTTACAGTTTCTGTAGGTCCAGAGGAGCCTGGTCATGTCTGAGCTGGGCCCCCGGCTCGTCTCTACCCTGCATAGGGTCTTCGCAAGGCTGCAGGCAAGGTCGGGGGCCGGCGGGACTTCCATCTGAAAGCTAGCGGAAACTGCTTTGCTTCCTAGGGCTGGCAGTCCTCAAGAGACGGCTTCAACCCCAGCTGTCAGTCAGGAGTCGCCATCATTGTGTGTGTGCGCGTGTGCGTGTGTGTGTGCGTGTGAACCTCCTGCGTGTGGTCCCTTCTTTCATGAAGCTTGTGCATGGAGGAGGCAGTGGAGAGGTTAACGGTCTTACGTAACACAGTCCCAGAAGTGGACCCGGCCTTTCTGCTATCCTGCAGGTAAGAAGGAAGTCACACGTCCACCGCCCTAGGGTGTGAACACCCGAGGCAGGGACCCTTGGGAGCTAGACCTATGGCGCCACTACAGACACATTGTCTGCCTGGGTCACAACCCTGTCTACGTAAGCGAAGCCTCCCAGTTCCTGGTCGACAGTGTCTTTCCCTGAGTGTTGAAGGCTCTGTTGCTGCCAATGAAAACAGTTTTGAAAAGCAGAGCTTGGTACCACTAGCAAGGTTGGTCTTGGTTGATGTTGACGATTTCCAGTTTTCAGGATTAAACGGTCCAAATGTCATGCCACGAGGCTGAGCTGTAGATTGCCATATTCCAGAACAATCTTCCCCAGGATACCATGGTGTTCATCTTTTGCGTCTGGACCACTGACCCAGTCCCACCATGGTTCATCCTTGAAAAAACTTGAGCAAACATGGAGCCCCTTTTAAAGGTCCTTAAGCTGGGAGAGGGGCGGCCAGCAAGATGGCTCAGCGGGTAAAGACGCTTGCCGCTAAGCCCGATGAGTTCAGAAGAGCTGCTCAGCCTGAGCAGCCACCGTCCTTGTCTGCACCGGTCCTCTGTGCCCTTACAGGTTTGGGTAAAAAAACAACTCAGATCTGTCCCCGTGCAGGGAGCTGGGAGTGAGCCGCGATTTGGTGGGTGGCGGCTGCGAGCTGATGGGCTCCTGTGGAGACTTGCTCTTGGCCAAACAGGGAGCTCCTGCCAGGGAGGTTTCACCCCTGCCCCTGTCGCCTGGCTGACAGATGGCTGTGGACGCTCCCCCGGGTCTCCACAATGGCCGGTGCTGTTCGAGTGTCTGCTCACCCGTGGGACTGGCCAAGGTCGCCATCCAGAGAAGTGCTAAGGTCCTGGAGCAGAGAGAAGATGTATATAAGGGAAAGCCTGGTGTCCCTGGGTGGAGGGGACACGAAGGAGGGTAGGACCTGACCGGGAGGGGTAGTGGGGGGGGGGGCAGGGCCCGAGGAAGAACCTGGTGTCTGGGATGGGAGTCAACCCTGCACCAGCCCCCAATGGGCTCAGCACCTCTGTCTTGGAAGATGGGGAGTTGCCTCCCTGCCTGGTCTCTGCTCTGTGTTTGGGGATGGGGGGGGGAGGTCTTGGGCCCAGGCATGGGATTTATGGTTCCGGTTCCGTAGGCTCTGCCGCCCCCATGCTGCTGTCGACTCAACACCCACCCTCTCCGTGATTCCCTTAACAAAAGACTTTAAGACGGGGTGCTTTTTGTGTCTCCTGCCTCACACTAAGGGGTCAGGGAACGCAGGAAGGTGTTTGTCTCTGGTTTTTCAGGAAGGACGATAGTATCGCAGAGTTGAGACATGGCCACAGAAGGCCCTGCCTGCTCTGTGTCCCGGCCTCTAGACTGAGGTCAGTGGTGGCCACCCCTGCACTGGACACTGTTTCTGGCTCTTTCTCCATGAATGATCCTTGGGGCAGAGGCTCAGTGCTGCAGGTTAAGGTTTCTTGGGCTGAGAGATGCTCCCGACACGGCCACCCTCAGACAGAGCAGGATTCGATGCTCCAGTGAAGACAGGGAAAGAAATTGAAAGCTAACACTGAGCAGGTGACAGCTGCAGGCTGTGCATGTTCTTGGGTGTAGGACACATGCGTGTTCTCACGTGTAGATCACATGTGTTTTCATGTGCAGGCTGCCTGCATTCCATGTGCAGGTCACGTGTGTGTTCTCATATGCAGGTCTCATGTTCTCAAGGGCAAACTGCATGTGTTCTAGTGAGTTTCTCCTGTGTCCCGGCCTCTAGACTGAGGTCAGTGGTGGCCACCCCTGCACTGGACACTGTGAGTTTCTCCTGTGCAGGCTGCATGGATGTGTTCTCATGTGCAAACCACGTGCATTATGTGCAAGCTGCATGTGTTCTCATGTGCAGAGCGTGTGCAGACTATATGCTTTGTCACATGCAGGCTATGTGCATTGTCTTGTGCAGGCCATGTGTGTTCTCACATGTAGGCTGTGTAGTGGGCCATGTGGTTGGCATGTGCAGGCCGTGCACTGTATCCTGTGCAGGCCGCATGCGTTCTCACGACCCGCTCACCTGCTCTTCTCAGCAGCCTCAGCAGCCAGCAATTGCCTCTCAGACCTCGGCTCAGATGTGCTTGGTGCCTGGCTGAAGGTCTCCAAGGCCACGTCCCAGCCCTCAGAAATGGCATGAGAAAGGACTCATTGCTGTCCACAAGAGCAGAGGGAGCCCGAGGACCGAGTGATTGAGAGGTGAGTTCAGAGCCCAGCGTGGGTTTAAGGTTCTGATGCTACAGCAATGGGGATGCCAGCAGGGGGCGTGGTGGACGGCTGTGCTGCTGGGGGCTTCGGGCAACCGGAAGAGGGACCTTGAGAGGCCTGGGGGAGCGCAGGGTGTTTCTGACAATGTCTGCTGCTATAGCTTCTCCCGAGCCCCGAACCTTGGAGTCAGAGCAGAGTTGGCACGTTTCCCATAAAAGGCCAGGAGTGACTTCTGAAGGGCACGGGGCCTGCAGAACTGCAGAACTGCTGTTTTAGTATAGAGAACTGCAGACGTACATGGGTGAATGGAGTGTGCCAATAAAACTTTATTTTTAAAACCTGGCCACCAGCCCGTGGGCTACAGTTTCCAACCACAGAGATGCACAGCAGGAAGGACTCCGAGGGGCGGACACCGCGTCATCACGCAGCTGGGTCAGTGTAAGGGACACTTTCCCTCCTTGCTTCTCAGTGCACAGCGCTGCATGGTCCTAAGAGGCCGGGACAGGGATGGCTACTGCTGCTCTACAGTGGGGGGCAGGTGTGAGAGTGGCCCAGGTCCTCCACAGCTGCTCCTACGGTCACCAGAAGGCCACAGGCGCTTGTGCTGCTGCCTTTTTGGAAGGCAAGGAAGGTGATTTAGCTCTGGTGATTTGGTGCCCTGGAATTTGACCAGATTAGTTCACGGCACTTATCCAGCTATGTTCCACGGTGGAAGCAAGGCCTGGTTGGGTCAAACATTACGTCACAAAGCCTCGTGGGACAGAGTCAATATCTAAGAATAGACCAGGCAGATCATAGGTCTTACTTCCGTGCATCTCTATTCCTGGGTTCCCAGAGGGGTCAAGACACAGTCCAAGATAAAGCCAGTTCACCTTTGGCCACTGTCTGCCGCCAGCCGCCCCAGCACACCAAGGGCAGAACCAAGTGTAGGAACCAGAACGCGTGTGACCAGGCCCGGATAAGTAGAATGGAAAATCTGCTTCTCAGATACGCTCGGGACTGTTGGTCGAGGCTGTCACTAGAGGGCCCTCTTTGGGCAGGTGATCGTGCCCAGCCAGGATGGATGGGCTGCCCGGCGCAAGAGCCGGGAAGCGAAGTGCTGGAGAAAGGTATTGGCATGCAGCCAGGAAGGGACAGGTCAGGAGGAGCCCAGGGTGAGGTGGAGAAAGCACCGTTGGGGTCGACGAGATGGTTAGTGTGTGAAGCGCTCCCTGAACAATCGTGAGGGCCTGAGTTCAGGTTCCTAGCCAGTGGAGAGAGGGCTCAAGGTCAAGACTCTGCCTCACAAGCAGAAGGGCCTGAGTGCCGGTCCCAGATCCTTCATAAAAACTCCAGGGGGAGATGGCAGCGGAGCCTGGGAAACCCCAGCACAAAGCAAAAATGAGGGGGCTGGAGAGGTGGCTCAAGGGTTAAGCCTCTGCCTTGCAGGCAGAAGGTCCTGAGTTCGGATCCTAGACCCCACGTATAGATGCCAGGCGGAAGCGGGGCAGTCTGCGTTTCCGGTCCTGGTAGGGCGGAGCCTGTGAATCCCGGGGCAGAGTAAGCAAGGAGGAGGTGGAGGCGTCCATGGTGGTTCTCGAATTCATCTGTGGTTCTACACACACACACACACACATGCGCAATTGAATAAATAATAAAAAATTTTTTTAAAAAAGCAAAAATGAGGTAGAAGTATTCTAACATGATTCCGGAAGTCACCCTCGGTCCTTCCCAGGTACACACACACACACACACACACACACACACACACACAGTGCCTTCTGATACACACACACACACACACACACAGTGCCTTCTGATACACACACACACACACACACACAGTGCCTTCTGATACACACACGCAACATGCAGACTTTTTTAAAGTGCAGATTGCTGCCCGGCACGGTGGCACACATCTCTGCCCCAGTGCTGCCCGGCACAGTGGCACACATTTCTGCCCCAGTGCTGGGGAGGTGGAGATGGAAGGTCCCTGGAGCTCATTGCCACCCAGAGCGAGATAGAAAGGAATTCACATTCGAGTGGAGCTCTAGAGAAACATGATGACTAGGAGCTGGACAGCGCAGGACATCCCGACCTTCAGTGCGGCGTGCAGGAGTGGAAATGGATCTCAGGCTAAAAGTGAAATCCTTGGTAATGGAAAGAGTGGGTTACACCTGGTAGTCAAACAGAACATTTAAAAAATGTCAAAGTTCAGATCCCTAGATCCCACCTAAAACTACTGCGTGGGAATGACTTCCAACCCTGCACTTCTAAGCCTGGAAGATGGAGCCTGGGAAACCCCTGCGCAAAGCAAAAAGGAAGTAGAGCAATCCAGGGTGATTCCCAAAGTCAACCTTGGACCTCCACAGGCAGGCGTGTGTGCGTGTACACACACACACACACACACACACACACACACACACACACACACACACGGTGCAAATAAAAACTATCAAAGTTATAGGATGACTCAGTGTTTGGTAAAATTCTCCAATGAAAATATATGAAGCCTTTTAATTGCAAATTCAACCTCTTTAATGGTTGAATAATCCCATGACTGTTAAATAAATTGAATGCAGATTTTTAACCTTCTTGAAAAACAGATTTCTTTTGCTTTCAGATGAGCCATATAAAGAACATGAAAGTTATAATCCTCGAGTCTTGTCTTAATCCTCAAATAAGAAAAGCCTGAAAAAATTTGAAAACATGTGGACTCTTTTTTTTTTTTTAAAACTCATCAGAGAGCTGAGTTCATAGGGTAAAGGGGGTCCCTAAAATCTAAAAGAAAGACAAATCTGAAGAATCACACTAAAGGACCAGAAATGTAGCTCAGGGATAGAGCTTCTGTTTAACATGCATGAGTTCCTATTTTAATTCCCAGTTCCACCAACTAGATCAATAAATAAAACACAGGCTGAAGAGGGGATTCCATTGGTAGCCATTGTCTCAGAATCAGTCCCCAACACGCCTATGAAAACACTGGACGTGGTGGCACTTACAGTCCCAGCACTGAGAACGTGGGGACAGGCAGATTTCTGGGGTTTACCGGTGAAGAGATCTTGTCTCAAACGAAGTAGACATTCCTGACAAATGACATCCAGGGTTGACTTCTGGTCTTCATATACACACATATGCACAAACGCCTACACATATCCCCGCGTACACAAACACCCTAAGTAAATAAATAATAAAATATGTTAAGAGAACTGTCCTGGGATCTGTGTATCTGGAGCAGAATCCGCTGGACGTACAAAGTAGTACATCCAGTGGATTTGGGAACTTTAGTCTTAGGGGGACCCCTATGCATTCGTGGGTTTTCCTAGGGATGAAGTAGGTTTCCCTGGCAAAATACCAAGAAAGGTCCCATCCTGGCTCTGGTGGGGAGGGAAAGTCGCTGTTGTGGAATATTCCAGAGTGGTCACCCCCAGTCGCACTAGGCTCACCAGAGCATCCCCCTGGGAACAAGCATCTCCCCAACTCCAGGAGAAGCTGCCTTATGAAACCCCTAAGGTCCAAAGACAGAGTGAAGGCCACTTTCCAGAGGCTTGGCCCTCTACGTGCCCTGGGTAATCTGCATTTTAGTCAGAGGATTTTATGGATAAGGTGTCCTTTACCCAGATGTTATCATAACAGCAGAATCCTAGATAGTAGTGGGCCACAGCTGCAAGAGATGCCAGGCAGACGTCATCGAAGGGGTCATTTTTATGGACGCCAAAGCCAAAAGACAGCGGAGGAGACAGACAAGGATCCTAGAGGGGGATGGTGCAGTTGCATCCAAGCACGAAGACCGTGACTTCTCTCACTCACCATTGATTTTATTTGATTGTGTAGTTCCGGCATAGATGTTTAGCAGCATCAAAATTACGAACCTGGCCCTGGTCAGGAGTGAAAAGATTGAGACCGGTCAGATTCCCACGATGGAGAATGTGACATGAGGAAAGTAAAGAATGAGGCCATTCATTGTGCCTGTGGTCCAAGGAGTAGCGTGGAGCCACGATGCACCCCAGGGTCTCCGTGAGTCTTTAAGTACACAGAGCCTTGTCTGCACTAGGATGCGAGAGGGGAGGAACCGAGAGAGCCCATCATGTGAAACCAGGGCAGATGCAGGGAGACATTGGAGATGCAAGGTGGCATGCCTGCGTAAAGGTGGCTTCTTGCTGCCAGGGGCTTGGAGCTGCTGTGACTACAGAAAGAACTGTGATTTCCTGGCTGGGGGCTTGGTCCCTTGGTCAGTGTGAGGTTCTATGTAATTAGTCAGCGTTCCATCACTGTGACTAAATGCCAGAAAAAATAACTTAAAGGAGAAAAGATTTCTCTTGACCCACAGTTCAGGGGTCTTAGTCTGTGGTTCCTTGGCTTCTGCAGCTGTGGGCTGGAAGCGAGAACAGGCATCAGGGTGGGGATAATGTAGTGGAGCAAAGCTGCTCACCTCATTGTAGCCAGGAAGCTAAAAGAAAGACACATCACAGCGACTACTTCCTCCAGCTAGGCCCCACCTCCTGCAGCACACCACCTCCTGCAGGACACCACCTCCTGCAGGACACACCACCTCCTGCAGGACACCACCTCCTGCAGGACACCACCTCCTGCAGGACACCACCTCCTGTAGGACACACCACCTCCTGCAGGACACCACCTCCTGCAGGACACACCACCTCCTGCAGGACACCACCTCCTGCAGCACAGCACCTCCTGCAGGACACCCCCCCCCCGCAGCACCATAAGCCAGCAGGCAAGCCTCGACATGTGGGCTTTGGAGGACATGACACTTTGATGTACTTTCTTGCAACACAGACAACCTGCATGCGCTGCATGCACACACGCATGCAAATGCACACACATGCCCCTCCCACTCATGCACACATGTACACACACACCTACACATGCAGGCACACATGGGTGTGTAAAATGCACCTGCATTCACACATACATGCCCATATGCACACACCTGAATATATGCACCTGCATATACATGCCTGCACTCACCCAGCACACATATCCATGCACACACATACACATATACACACATGTGCACACACCACCCATGCATGCACATACATGCATATGCACGTGCACATGCACACACCTATGCGCACACATACATGCACACACGTGCATACACATGTACACATGCAAACAGTGACGTGAGATTATAACCCAGCGCTGGGGAGCTGGGACAGCTGGATCCTGGAGCTCGCTGGCAGCCAGCTTAACCTAAATGATGAGCTCCAGGCTTAGGGAAAGAGTCTGTCTCAAAATATAAGGTGGCCAGCAATCACGCAAGACACCTCAGGTTGACCTCTGGTCTCCACATACATGCATACATATGTGCACATGTATGCACATACAAAATGCCCAGTAGTTAAAACAAAAAGAGCTTATATCCTGGGCAGATTTGACACTGATGCTCACGGATCGTGTAGTTAAAGACAGTCAGGGGAAACGGAACGTCGAAGTGATCTAAACAACTGGGAAACACGCTCACATTGACCTATGGTCAAGAAAGTAAGTTCAGGGAGCAGCAACTGCGCCTCAGTTCCCGTCAAGCCAGTTAGCGCATTGACACTCTGATGGCTGAGATGCTGTGACATCCTTTCTAGAAATCAAGTCAGCTAGTGCTATCAAGAAAATCCCGAAGTTGAGGTGTGCCCTTTCACCCAGAAACTTCAATTCTAAGCAGCTGCCCCGCCTACAGATAAACACCATTGGGTCAAAGATTCACACAGCGCTGTTTGCCTAGGTACTCTAGAGACAATGAAAGAATACAGTGCCCCAAGTGTTGGCAATTTAGGGGTTGTCTAAACAACTGGCAGCACACAAAGGAAAATGAACACTAAAGGATCAGTTGAAATTTTGCTTAGAAAGAATTTTTGATGCTATTATTTAATGTTTATGATGTTATGGGAAAAAGAATAGAAATTTGCATGAATCTCATGTTCTTGCCTATACTTTTAAAAAGAGATCAAAGGAAACCTACAAACTATTAAAAGATTGGCATGTGGGTGGCGGCTGGCAGGCTGATTGGAAAATACCGATAAATATATTTTCTTTGCGACTAGAATTTCAATAGCAAGCACACAGTTTTGTATTGTTGACATCTAAAAATCTTTTTTTCCCTCCTCAAGCTCCCAAAACCTTTTGCGACTGAGAAATGAAATCAACTCTGAAAAGGTAATTAACTCAAACAATGTGTCGAAATAATTAAATTGATAAGAAAACCCATTGAATTTTTAAAACACATTAAGAGCGACTGGATGTGTAACGTCTATATACAGAGAAAATTGTTTCTGTAATGGGAGGGTGCAGGAGGCAGGGTGGACAGTTAGCTTGTGTAGAAACTTTCGGGGGAGGGGAGCTGATTTTGCAAGTTCTGCAAATGGAAGTCACTCTGGCGATCAGTATCATTATCACTCGTCTCTCAAATAGGTGAAGGTCCATCCCAAAGCCCCCCTTTGCTGGGTGCTCCAGCAGGCTGCAGTAAGGGTCTCCATGGGGTAACTGCAATATTCAAACTGGGACTTCTTGGGGTCCACGACTCCTTTGCAACTGGCCTAAATCTTTTATCAAAAATGCTTATTAAGAACTGGGTGTCAGGGGGGCTGGTGGGGTGGCTCAGGGGTTAAGCCTCTGCCTTGCAGGCAGAAGGTCCTGAGTTCGGATCCTAGACCCCATGTATAGATGCAGGGTGGAAGCGGGGGCGGCCCGTGTTTCTGGTCCTGGTGGGCGGAGCCTGTGAATCCCGGGGCAGAGTAAACAAGGAGAAGGTGGAGGCGTCCATGGTGGTTCCCGAATTCGTCCGTGGTTCTACACACACACACATACATACACGCACATACACACACACACATACACACGCATGCACGCACACGCACACACATGCGCACACACACACACAAACATGCACAATTGAATAAATAATTAAAAAAATTTTAAAAACTGGGTGTCAGGCACTTGCCCCTCATGGATTCCACGCCTGGAGTCCATGAGTTCTCCAGGGTACCCCAGCCCCTTGAGTCTATGAGTTCTGTTCTTTCTCTCCTCTGATAAACTCTACCTTAATCAAAAAACAAAAACAAAAACACCCCCCCCCAAAAAAAATACCCCCTGAATGTTAACAGGGTCTTCACAGGGCCAACCAATGTCCCACGCTGAGTTTGCAGTGTGGGTGGAGAAAACCAGAGTCTTTCGTGCCCTAACACATCGCGAAATGGGCTGCACTCTGATAGTTCCTAGGAATTGTCCTTCTCCAGTGGCACGGCCACCCCCTCCCCACCAGATCGTGAGTAGAGTGGCCTCAGAGAGACGGTCGCCCCGCTAAGCAATGGTGAGGGCTCCGGTTGTTCCTGAACTCTGCTTGCTGCTTATACTTGGTAAAGTTGCATGGTACAGTAGCAAGACTGCTGCATCTTGGGGAAGCTGGATTGCATGTGTGTCCTGCGGGTGTGAGAAGACCCCAGTGGGAGCCTGTGTTAGCAAGCCACCCGACCCTCAGCCTCAACTTTCCCATCTGTCAAAAGGGAACTGCAACAGGAGGACACCTGTCAGTGCACTGAGCACTGCACAGGGAGTTCTGCGAGCAGCTCTGAGTTTGAACTGGCAGGAATAGAGGGAGCCGATACCTCGAGATGGCCCCAAGCCAAGGTCTGCAGTTTCCTTAGACCCTACCAGGAGCTGAATTCTCTGGGGTTACAAGTGGGAGCAAGTCAGCAGTTCTACTAAAAAGTGAAGATATGTCCTTGTGGGTGTCAGGAGACGGTTTCTGTGACAATCACTCAGGATGCAAACGTGGGGCTGGGGACCAGTGTGCTGCTGAGGGAGGGGACAGCTGTGGAGCCGTAGCCAGGTATGAATATAGATGCATAAGCCAATTCCAAGGCCAAGTCCTGCCCACGGCTGGGCTGGGAGCCCTGCTCTAGGGGGGGGAGAGAAAGAGAGAGAGAGAGATGGGGCGACTTGGCTTTGGAGGATGCATGTGGTCACAACGATGGGGTCACAGAGGTAGGGACGAGGCAGGGCCCCTCCGTCAGCCACTGCCCTGCTCTCTCACCTCAAGCTGATGTCAATCCCAATTTTCAGCCGGCTTAGGGGAGGAAGACAGAGGTGCTGGGGAGCCCTCCCATGGGCTCAGAATCCCCCAGAGATGGGAAGCAGTCACTCAGACCTGGGATTAGCACAGGTGGTCTTCCGCTGTGTGGGGAGGAGCTGGGAAGCGCCGAGGAGGCGGGGCGTCAGGGCTGATCCTGGACCCTGGTTCTCAGGTGCAGCCTTGTAGCCGAGATGGCCGGTGGAGTTTCAGGTGCACTGCGCGGTCTCCGGGTGAGACCAAGAGGTTGTGTATGAACAAGGATGCCGACGCCTCACCTATTATTCTGGGATGAGCGGCAAATAGTCTCCCCTCCAGCAGCTGGCAACTGCACAGGCGACTCTTGCAGCTGTAAATGCCTTTGCAGTTGGGTGATCCTTCTTCTCCTTCGCCCTGGGTGAGTGGGAGGAGCTGAGAAGGTGCTAATTCACGCACATCAAAGATGCGCTTTCCGTTGGCTGCAGAAAAAAGAACAAGGGAATCCACGGAGCTTTAGTTTCATCAATTAACTTAACATCTTGCTCAGAGGGCCTGAAAGGGAAAAAAAAAATTACCAGGCTAAAGAAAGCCTTCCCAGAAGCTTCTGGAATTTAAAGTGCCTTCTCGGGTTGCTCCGTGTGTTGCAGGGGACCACGCCAGAGCCTGCAGCCACGGCGCGCCAGGGCAGAGCTCTGAGCTGGCCTTGCTGGGGCCGGGGTGGGCGCTCTGGCGTGGGTCTTCTCCCCTGCAGCTAATTTATTCTGCCCTTGCTTGAGGTGCACAGTAGGGTAGGTGCTCGGTGGGGTGGGCACCTGTTGGGCACTTTACAGGTACAGAGTTGAACCTGAATGTGAAGTTAGGTCTGGCTAGTGAGCTTGAGATGATGATGATGAGGAGAAGGACTTTATTATTTTTCATGAAAGTTTCATTAGAAAATGCGAAAGAAAGAGAAAAAGAAAGAGAGAAAGAGAGAAAAGAGATAAAGAAGGAAAGAAAGAAGGGAAGGAAAGAAAGAAAGAAGGGAAGGAAGGAAGGAAAGAAGGAAGGAAGGAGGGAGGAAGAAGGAAGGAAGGAAGAAGGAAGGAGGAAGGAAGGAGGAAGGAAGAAAGGAAGGAAGGGAGGAAGGAAGGAGGGAGGGAAGAAGGAAGGAAAGAAGGAAGGGAAGGTGGGAGGGAGGAAGGGAGGGAGGGAGGGGAAGGAAGGAAGGAAGAAGGAAGGAAGAAGGAAGGAAGGAAGGAGGAAGGAAGGAGGAAGGAAGAAAGGAAGGAAGGAAGGGAGGGGAAGGAAGGGGAAGGAAGGAAGGCAGGAAGGGGAAGAAAGGGGAAGGAAGGAAGGAAGGAAGGTAGGAAGGAAGGGGAAGGAAGGAAGGGAGGGGAAGGAAGGGGAAGGAAGGAAGGCAGGAAGGGGAAGAAAGGGGAAGGAAGGAAGGAAGGTAGGAAGGAAGGGGAAGGAAGGGGAAAGAAGGGGAATGAAGGGGAAGGAAGGAAAAGGAAGGGGAAGGAAGGGGAAGGAAGGAAAAGGAAGGGGAAGGAAGGAAGATCAGGTTGAGGAGACCAGACAGGGGTCTACTGGTGCAGCAACAAGTGAAGTCCTGTGATGGGAGGAACAGAAAGCAGGAGGGGAGGAGACCCGAGCCAGAGCGCCCACCCCCAACCCAGGCCCCCGCAAGGGGCCCCTTGGGGCTCAGTGCCTTGAAACACACAGAGCAACCTAAGGCACTGGAACCCGCAGCACGGCGAGAGACCCTGACTCAAAGCATAAGGTAGAGAACCACACAGCGAGACACCTACCATCAACCTCTGACCTGCACACGCACGCGCACGTGAACATGCACGCACACGTGAACATGTGCGCGCACAAGCAAAAGCTATACAGATAAAACTTGTTATACTTGGATTTGACTCCCAGATATCGTATTATGTACATGGGATTATTCTAGTGACCCCAGATCAGAAAGCTGAACACTGCTGGTCCCCAGCATTTCAGATAAAGGAGGCTCAGCCAGTATCTGGATTGGTTATCTATTTGTGTATAAGAACTTTCATCAATACAGAAGCTTAAAACAAAAACTATTATTTTACATAGTTTCTGAGCGCCAAGAATCCAGGGAGTCTTAGCGTGGCGGCTCTGGCTCCGGGATTGTTACTAGATCACAAGTTATTGGCTAATCCATTTTCAAGTTCATATACAAGTTCTTACTTGTCGGTGATAGAACTGCCCAGTATCTTGACTGTGCTGGTAGATACGCAATTCTTATATAGAAAATACAGGACATGCACACGTGTGCGCGCACACACACATACTCATGCATGCATGCATGCACGCACACACGTATATGCACACACATACAATAAATTTTCAATTTTAAAAGTTTAAATTTAAAAAGGATCTAAGTATGATCATTCATAGTAGCTTTATTGGCAACTGTCTTGTAAAAAAACAAGCCCAGAAAACTGAAGCTTAGACAAATAAACTGAGGTGAGCTAGCACAATAGAATGAGAGATTCGAACACCGAACATGGAGAAAAGTCCGTCCGTATACTATGTGTGAGTCTCCCAGGCCATGGTGAGGATGAAGGAGCCAGGCGCCTGGCCCCAGAGCACGCAAGAGCGTCAACAGAAATGCAGAATCAGGCAAAGTAGGCTCTGCTGATGAAAGCTGATACAGCTGCCATGGGAGGGGGGGATCCTGAACTAAGGGGCGGCGTCCTTTAACCCACCAGGACTGGATTGAAGCGGAAGTGTGAAAGGAGCCCCATTACTGAGCTCGTTGATGGCCTTCCTGCCAGTGACAGTCCTTGTCTTGGTAAGAGCATGCAGCGATTGCAGACCAGCGGGCCAGGCGCGCTGCACTCTCCTTTCTGACGCGCAGTCCCACTCCATTGTCCAGGTGCCGAGCGCCCAATTCACGCTAATTCTGGCTCTCTCTTCCTTCCTCTCTCTCTTCCTCCCTCGTCCATGCGGCAGAGGGCAGGCAGTGTCTGAGTCTTGCAGTGCTTCGTGGGGTATCTGGTTCCCGCGTCCTCTGCCCTCAGCGGCGTCCTCGGAGGGCGCCCTCCAGCCGCAGCGGGGCCTTCAGCCGCCCACCCCTGCTCAGACCCCGGGGCTACATCGTATCCACTGTTCTTGTCTTGGCCATCGGCTCTCTCAGGAGTGCTTGGCCATGCAGGCTGCTAATGTCATCCGTCACTAGCTCTTTCCTCTGCCCTTGCTTCCCTCCTCCTTTACCTTTTTTTTTTTTTTTCTCCCTGCAGGTGGCGGGAAGGTTCTCAGGAACACACATGATATAAACGACTTCCACCCCAATCCTGTTCTCAACCTCAGCATCTAGAGACCTGACTACACCCTGTGAAGCAAGGCATGCTGGGAGCGCCCAGGCTGTGAGTTCTCACGGCAAAGACCTACATCTAGCTGTTTCTCCCCTGTCTGTCCCTCCCCGGACGAGCATACACGTCGCCCCCAGTGTGCTGCCTGTGCGTGCACGTGCAAATGTGCACAGGAGGCGTTTGAGGTAGGCTCTCTCTGCCACGTGCAGGTCCGGTGCACATGCTCCCACCCTTGCTGTGGCTTGGCTGTGAGTGGCCCTAGGCTCACGCCTGAGCATGGAGTCTGCAGGTTGTAGTCATTTGGGGAATACTGTGGACTCTTCAGAGGCGAAGGCCTCGGGGCAGGGGACGGATCCCTTGCGCCATGTCTGGCGACATCCTTCTATCCTGGCCCTGTTTCCTGGTCTGCAGAGAGAGATGCAAGCACATGGCGGATGCGTGTCTGCCCCCCGTGCGGCCTGCCTTCCTGCCTCCCCACCCCCGCGATGGACACATCTCTTCCGACTGTGAGCTCACACGGACCTCTCCCCCCTCCAGCTGCCGCTTGCCAGGAATTTGGTCACGGTGATGAGAAAGAGAACTGATATTTCGCTGAAAGCCCTAGCAAGCTTCTGCTGGGGCCGGGGCCTTGCTCTGTGTTGGAGCACTGCCCGGCAGGCACTGGTTCACTCTCTGGGACTGAATGGAAGAGGGGAGGGGAGGGAAAGGAGGGGGGAGGGGGGAGGGGAGGGAAGGAAGGAAGGGGAGGGGAGAGGCGGGAAGGGGCGTGAACGAGCAATGCCATCAACTCATCCTTGTCTAAGTATTGGATTATCATCCATCTAAGCAGACAAGGCCCGAATGCTGTCAGCTGCAGCTCCTGCTTAAGGAAAGGAAGACAGAGCCATGTAGAAGCCCTTCTGGCCGTGACCAGAGCCCTGAAAGCTGCCGACTTGGATTCCAGGGCCCACCTGGGCCAATCCAGTGTTGTTTTGCTCCTTGGAGCGTTCAAGAGAGAGAACAGGAACAAGCTCTGACTCTTCCAGAAACAGGGCGGGGCCTTCATGGGTGGAGAGCTGCAGGACCCACCCGACTGTGTTGCCCCGTTGGTTGGGGTGGGGTGCACAGGGCGCCTCTGGGCGGCTCCTGCTCGGTCCAAGGCTGGCAGATGTTCCCCAGCAGGCTTGGGCAGGTTTCTGTTCTAGCTGGTGGCTTGGGGGTCACCGTCTTTCCCTCGTCCTCGCCGACGCTCGGAATCGGTTTCCCATGCCGCGCAGGCGTGGTGAGCGTTGGCGTGTCAGCTCTTGTTCCGTGTGGTTTTTCTCCTGCCGGCTGTGCCTGTGGCTTCATTCCTGCCCCGGGGCCGGGTCACAGGCTCACACCACCAGGTCCAGCTTCCACTGTCCTCTTCCTCTCCTCGGAGCTGGGTCTCCCAGTTCCCACCTTCTCTGGCGTCTCCTGTGCTTGTCTCTCTCCAGCCTCGTTGGGGATGACCCTTTATTTTTCTGTGAAAGACTGCATATTGAGTACTTTGGGATCTGAGGGTCGTGCGTCCTGAGGCACAGATGTGACTGCAGACGTAAGAGGTGCTTACACGGGCACTGCTGTGTGCCGATAAAACTTTATTTACAAAAACTGGCAACCAGCTGGGTTTGGCCCTTATTCTAAATATTAATCCCTTGACTTTCGGCAATGCAAAATCCTCTGCTCATCTCCACTAGCTGTTCTCTTTGTTGACATAAAGTATGCTTTTCAAACAAATCCTCCATTTCAGTGCGGCCCAATCCACCTGCTTTTCACCTGGGTTGTGGCTTTCGCATCCTGAGAGGATGTTTCTCTCCCCTCCCTTTCTTCCCATCGGCCCCTGTTGTTAGCTCTTGATTTGAGAGGTCTTGGATCTCTTGGGGGTCGCCTGTGAGGTGAGACACACTTTTCTCTTCCCCCCATAGCGAGCTGTTTTGCCCACACAAGCAGCCTCCAGATCCTAGCAGCTGGTAGATATGGAAAAGTCACCTCTGCCTCGGGCTTTGCTTACCTGTGCTGGGCGTGTCTGGGCCTCTCACCTGTGGCTGGTCAGCACTGTGCCCTCCTTCCGTCCAGCCTCAGCACCTGTCAGATGACTGGCCCAGCTCCTACTCATCTACAATCACCCACAATCATCCAGCCCAACCGGAAACCCTCTTCATGTTTCCATTTCCTCTTCATGTCGCGTAGAATGTCAACTGCACTGGGAAGCCAAGAGGGAGGGTCACACTCCCCAGTGCCTGGCACGCAGCATGCCCACATTGAACTTCTGAGGATTGGGGCCCAGTTGATGGAGCGCTTGCCTAGCGTGTACAAAGCCCTGGGTTCGAGTCCCAGCACTGCATTCGTGGGGTGTGGAGCACACTTGCAAACCAGCCCCTGGAAATGTGCGAAGCTGTGTAGTGAGTGTGAGGTCAGCCTGGGAGACGTAAGAGTTCCTGGAAAAACAGCCCATGAGCAGGTCACGTTGATTTTTTTTCCCCAAGAGTTCACGAGATCACGTTGGATTGTCCAGGGCCCCGCCCCCGCCCTTTTTGACAGTGTACAGAACGAGAATTAAGATTCATCCGTTAACCCCACCCGGCTGTACACATTCACCATTTGCTAAAACAGCTCGGTAGCTTCGACTGCATTTGTCACACCTGCATTTATTCATAGTTCGATCTGAGAGCCCTTGTTAACTCCCTCAAAATATCTGATTGAATTTCATGTGGAAGCGAATGCCACAGATTAAATATATGTTGTGTTAAGAAGCTTCCCGTTTTATCGCAGCCTGCGCGCTGCCAGAAAAGCATTCTGCATGTTAATGAGGACAGCTGGGGGAGTTTTCAACGACTTCTCTTTCTCCCTTTAACTTTCTAATGCATTCGGGGGATGAAGGGCACGTGGAACTTTGCTGCGAAGCTGTGAAGATTCGTGTCATGTCGGACACTTGCAGGGTCCCGGCGAGCTCCAGGACAGGCCAGGGCGCTGCGTCTCTGCGGCAAGCTGTCTGCGGAGGCTGTGAAGGAGCTGGCGAGGCTGCGAAGCAGGAGGCTCTGACTTCTCGCTTCACTAGGAACGGTGCCCCCTTGGCTACGTCTGGAATTTCGTCCTGGGAGTAGTTAAGCAAGAAGCCGGGGTGAAGAGCGATCGCATCCAAGAATCAGTGCACGAGACGAGCTGGGATGCTGAGCGTGCGGAAAAAGTCTGACCTTCCTCCCAATTAGAACGTCAGAGGTCTGAGGCCACGTGGCCGGACCATGGGGCGTTGCCATGGCCTGTTCCGATGGCAGGCAAGATGCCAGCCCCGGAAGGGGGGTAATGGGTCAGTTCCTAGGTAGCTTGAGCACGTGACACAGCAACGATGTTGAAGTGCTTGGGGCCTGGGTTCAGACCTCGGTTCAAACACGCGCTTGGTTTCCTGAGACTCAGGTTCCTTGTCTGAGAACCGAGCCTCTCCACGGTCACTGCTAGATGCAGGGGCTGTGGCTGCAGCCTGTGTGTGGCAAGGCAGCGGCGCATGCCCCTTGCTGCTGTGACGTGAGAACCTTTGCCTAGCTCCTGCCCACAGGCACTCGGAGCCCGGCCCGGATGCCAGGCCTCTCCTGCCTCCTTCCCTTCTACCTCTGCCCGGGCACACAGCTGGCCCCTCGGAACACAGGAGAGACGTGGGTGCCTTGGACGGTGCCTCAACCATTTGCACAATCCCAGTAAGCTCCGCTCAGGAAGCCACTCCCACACACGTGGCTGCAGAATAACACTGCTTGTCTGGGACTCCCTGACCCACTGCTTAGGAGTCCATCAAGCAGTGTTGCGGCTGGCTGAGGCCAGCAGCAAGCAGCTGTTGCTCCTCCCTCCATTGGTGCCCTGCCCAAGGCCGGACTGTGGCAGTGCCCTTCCCGGCGGTGACCAGTAGAGGGAGTCCCCTCTCCTGTCCCTTCCCACAGCCTTGGCAGCTCCCCAGCCCCTTGGACTCTCCTGGCAGTTGCCTGGAGTCCTCCACCATGCCCTGGCTGGTCTCTCTTCCTCCCGGCGCCACTCTAAGCAGGACAGGACCCTGAAGAGGCCCAGATTGGTCCTTCCACCAAACAGGACAAAAAGACGCCAAGAGACTCTTAGTCCCGAGACCTGCCCATCAGTGACGCTCCCCAGAATTGTACCTCATCCCAGGGATGACACAGACCTGAGAAATGTAGTATCAGAGGAGGTGGGCTCCCCAGGAAGCCACAGCCCACCGAGACCACGGGCTCCACAGAGCCCTCAGAACAGAACGGGAGACTTTTGCTTTTTCAAGTGCGGTAGATAGAGATGGAGGCGAGAGTCAGTGAGGAAGGGTCACTTATGACTTATGAATGGCGAGCTAATCCAAAAGGCTTCTCGTGTGCCTCCCATTGAGCAATTTGTTCCATTTCTTTTTTTAAAAAAATTTTTTATTGTTTATTCAATTGTGTGTGTGTGTGTGTGTGTGTGTGTGTGTGTGTGTGTGTAGAACCACGGACAAAATCGGGAACCACCATGGACGCCTCCATCTCCTCCTTGTTTACTCTGCCCAGGGATTCACAGGCTCCGCCCTACCAGGACCTGAAACGCAGGGCGCCCCTGCTTCTGCCCAGCGTCTATACGTGGGGTCAGGACCTTCCGCCTGCAAGGCAGAGGCTTAAACCCTGAGCCACTTCTCCAGCTCCTTATTCCATTTCTTAATGGCTGGAGTTCTTCATCGGGCTTTGACAGAGGGGAGCGGCGAGTCACCACATGGGGGACTGGAGCCCAGCGGCAGCCCCCCTCCTCTGCCCTCCCCTTGGGACAGCTGAGTTCCTGCCTCTGCACCCAGGCGTGGAGGGGGGGGTAAGGGGGTGAGGGTCCTGCTTGGGTGGCTTGTTTGAAGCTGGGGTACAGCACATTCTGTTTGGGATCTTGGATGTCCATCAGGGAAAATGTACACGTGGATCTAGCATCCACGCAAGCCTCCTTCGGCTACACCGAGAGACAGACAAGACTTTGGACTCAGCCTGCCTGGGTGGAATCCTGGCTGCGGGGCTTCGTCTTCGTGGACCTAATGCCTGGAAGCCAGGGAACGAGGTCCCTGGCCTCACTTACTCCTGTTTCTTGAACCTCTTGCTCCTTTTTCTTTGACGCCCGAAGATGGCGAGACCAGAGAGGTTAAGCGAGTTCATAAAGAGGAAACGTGGGTGGTCAGCGAACAGGAGGAGAGAATGGCACTTGGGAGGATGTGGAATAGGTGACCGTAGAAGGTCAGCTGGGCCTCATCTTCCCCCATGTTGACTCTGCTCAGCATTAGGCCTGATGGGGTCCTCCCGAGGGATGAGACAAGAAGGGGTGCAGGGCAGGAGAGGGGCGGTGGTGGGAGGAGAGTCGTGCACTTGCATGCTGGGCACCTAAGACATAGTTAAGGTAGTTAGCGGTGCACCGGGACACGACCGTCCCCACTCCACGGGCAGGGACACTTGGGACGGGGAAACCAAGTAGTCGTCTAAGCAGCACAGCTGGTGCAGAGCGGAATCTTCTGCTCCTTCCAGACTCTTCTCCGCGCGCTGTCGCACTGCCTTCGCCAGCCCTCCTTCTGACAGGTGTGGGCGGACGAGGCTGCCTGTTCCGTGGCTGTCCTCTTCTGACACTTGGTGGTTAGAGACCGTTGCCAGGGACATCAGTCCCTTGACGCGCCCAGTATTCCCAAGGCAATAGGGTTGCAATGGATGGAGAGAGACCAACTTACTTTTTAAATCTCTCTCTCTCTCTCTCTCTCTCTCTCTCTCTCTCTCTCTCCAGGCTTTAGTAATGCTAGTAATGGAATGCAGGGCCTTGTGCATGCTTGACAAATGCTCTACCTCTGAGGCCCACCGCAGCCCCGGGAGCGAGTTTATTAAAGAGCAATATACAAGCAGGAAAGTGGCCGTGATATAAGCTCCCAGCCCTCGTGAGGAACGTTGCCTGAAGCTCATGTTGCTGAAGGAAAACTGGGACTTGAGTCAAGTGATGCTTCCTGGTCCCCTCATGTATCAAGCCACAGAGCCCACATTCCAGCTGCATCCCCCAATGCCCACACTTGGAGGTGGGCTTCTGTAATTCAAGTTTTTGTTTCCCTTGAGAGCAATATGATTTCTTGGAGACAGGCATTTTATCCGATTAGCTTTGTTACCAAAGTGGTGACAGGAGAGGAGTCCACGTGACTGGAGTCACCCACTACTTTCTGTAAAAACTCTTTATTTGGGGGATGAGCGCTCTGCTGGGGAAGGGCAGGTAGATCGAATTAAGACCTCATCGGATAGGGCCGGCGAAATGGCTCGGTGGGTAAAGTAAGTGAGGTGGCGCACATTTGTCATATTAGTACTTGGCAGGAGGTTCAGGAGTTCAAGGCCAGCCTTAGCTACACAGCAAGTTGGAGACTGGCCTGCACTACATGAGGTCCTGTGTCAAAAACAAGAACAAAACCCCGGCAGGACGAAGCTCATGACATGCATTGCTGAAAAGT
This sequence comes from Typhlomys cinereus, assembly GCA_023101885.1. NCBI lineage: Eukaryota > Metazoa > Chordata > Mammalia > Rodentia > Platacanthomyidae > Typhlomys > Typhlomys cinereus. Next base: position 259,473 of record JALPQD010000097.1, read on the forward strand.
CAGGAACGAGGGACACCTGCATGAGAATCCTACATTTTCCCTGGCTTGTGGCGCCAACAAAACCTCTGGGAAGCAGCCGGAGACTCTGCTGCCCAGCTGCCGCGTGGCCTCAAGCGGGAAGCCACGGGGCGGGGGCTTCCAGCTGTGCTCACTGCAGGGACCCTGCTACTGAGAGGCTCTGCGTGCGGGTGCTGGAAGGAGCCGAGGAGCTCCCAGGAGGCCGTGGTTTCTGCTTCTCCAGGACATTCACACACCCTGAGTCAAGATGAGGAGGAGGAGCGCATTACCAGCCCCTTCCAGTTCCACAGCAGCTCGATTGACAGCAGCTGGAGAGCCGCCCTCTTGAGTCATCGTTCCCCTTCAAAGACAAGCCTGAGGACTTTCCCAAGGGGCTTTGGAGCCGGCCGCAACAAGAACCTGATCAATGAACCAACATCCTTGACCGAGACAGACCGAGTGTCTGGCCGGGCTGCTTCAGCAGCAGCCGAGGCTGGAAACACAAGATGCACCCTAATCCCAGGAGAGCGGGACCGCTGCCCAAAGCCCTGCTCCTGGCCAGCCAAGACCCCAGGCGGCCGGTCACCCAAGAGGGCTCAGTCTGGACAAGGCAGTGGCAGCTTGGGAGCTGTTCCCGCCCCAGTCAGACCAGACGGAGCCGGCTTTGCCAGCAAGTACCTGCAAGTCATTGTGCCGCAGCTGCCAGCCTGCAGAGGTCCGGCCCTGGCAGCTAGGAGGGTGCGAGGAGGAGGGGAACCTTTGACGGGACTTTGCTTTGATCTGGAACTTTCTGGCAAGATTTCAGAGCCATTCGACCCACCTGCCGACTCTCCCCTGTGCTTCGTTCCCCAAAGGTCAAGCCCGTCACAGGCTGGCTCTCCCGGTACTGGCTGGCTCAGGGCTCCTGGAATCACCCCACATGCGGGCCCAGGTCCCCCCATGGAGCACTGAACCCCATCTGCAGGCACGGGCGCTTAGAGAAAATGAGTGCATAGTCAGGACCTCGGTATTTTATTTTATTTTTTAAATTTTATTTATTTATTTATTCAATTGTGTGTGTGTGTGTGTGTGTGTGTGTGTGTAGAACCACGGACGAATTCGGGAACCATCATGGATGCCTCCACCTCCTCCTTGTTTACTCTGCCCCGGGATTCACAGGCTCCGCCTACCAGGACCAGAAACGCAGGCCGCCCCGCTTCCGCCTGGCGTCTATACGTGGGGTCTAGGATCCGAACTCAGGACCTTCCGCCTGCAAGGCAGAGGCTTAACCCCTGAGCCACCTCTCCAGCCCCAGGACCTCGGTACTTTCATGGATGTTCCCAGCCTCTAAACAATAAGAAGATTTCCCCTGTGAGCCCTGACTTCAGCAGCTTCTCTGAAGGTCGGCCGCTCTTGCGACTCTGGGCTTGAGTGCCTTATGGCCACGGAGACACGTGGCCTCTCTAGGGGCAGGCTGCACCTCTTCGTGTGTGTGTGTGTGTGTGTGTGTGTGTGTGTGTGTGTGTGTGTACAAGAGGACACTGTGTGTGTATCTGTGGAGACTCAAGGGTGAGGTTTCCAGGCTCTGCCTTCCAGGGCCAAATTTCAGGCTTCCGTTCTTTCTTTAAACTTCATTGATTTACTTTGCTTGCGTGTGTGTGTGCGTGCGTGCGTGTGTGTGTGTGCATGCGTGCATGCGTGCGTGTGTGTGTGCATGTGTGCGTGCGTGTGTGTGTGCATGCGTGCGTGCGTGCTGTGCGTGCGTGCGTGTGTGCGTGTGTGTGTGTGTGTGTGTAGGGGCACTGTATGCCCCTGTGAAGGACCAAAGGCGACTTTGGGAATCATCCTAGATTGCTTCTACCTCCTTTTTGCTTCACTCTGGGTTTCCCAGGCTCTGCCTACCAGGGCTGGAAGTGCAGGACACAGCCTTTTCTGCCTGGTGTTTTTACATGGGATCTGGGATCCGAACTCTGACCTTCTGCTTGCGAAGCAGTTTTAACCTCTGAGCCATCTCTCCAGCTAGGCCTCCTGTTCTTTCTACCTGACTTTTTTTTTTTTTTTTTTTTTTACATAAGCTCTAGGGATCTACATTCATGTCCTTCTGCTTGTGGGTCAAAGACTTTAACTCCCATCTCCTAGCTGCACACCTGTTCTGTATCGCACATCTTATGTCTACACCTGACCCTCTCCAGTCAGTGGACTAGTCCATCCTGCTACTTCCAGCAGTGGACAGAGGGGTAGACAACGTCCTGACCCTCTAGGCCATCCCTCTAGGGAGCCTCTTACCTTGGACTTCATGGCACTTGGACTTCATGGCCGTATTGTTCCCACCTTGTCTCAAAGTGACTCTCCCATCCCCCAAGGCTTGGGCCATTTATGGACTTTGGTTTCTTTCTCCTTCCTGAGTTCTGGAGTCAAGGATCTAAAAGCCTTTGGAAGCAATCCATTTCGAGATGATTTTCTACCTCCACGACCCAAGGCAGAATGAATGGATGTGGTGATTTTATCCCATGCGGAAAAAATAGAGATAGTCTCAGAGTGGCTTCCCCGTGGCCACATTTTGTAAAGAAAGAGTCTTCAGCGGCTGCCTCTCTCTTCAGTCCTGCCCAGCTCAGCCCTCCTTTGCCACTGCAGACACGGGCAGAGTCCCTGTGCAAAGTCATACCTGTCCCGGAGTGCTTTTCCGAAAGGGAGATGCAGGCACCCGGCGGCACGCACCACATTAGCTCACGTCCTGCCCTGCCACGCAATCCACAGTCACTCTCCGTGGGAAGGTGCTGTGCTCCCCTCGGCTTCTAGCTTGGCTCCACAGACAGGAGCCCCCACCTTGGAAGGGGGCCAGGCAAGGAGAATAAGTCAGGCAGGTCAAGGGCTACTTGAGAAACCTGTCCTCCCTTGCCTCCAACTTGGGGTAGCATCTCGAGGTTCTCTTAGCTACCATGGAGTTACAGTAAGAATTATTTGTTTTTGGAAGGGGGTTAGGGGGGGACCCTGAGGACTCTCGCCTTGAAACACAAGCTCGTGACCTGGTTGGGATGTGTGTGTGCACCTGGGGGGGGGGGTCTCTGGGTGTGCCTGGGTGGAGGGACACATCTCTGTAAGTCGGAGAGGTGAAGCTGTCTCCAAATGAGCTCCGCACACGCTCTGAGAAGGTCTGGATTCCTGCCTTGGGTATCACCAGCTGGGCTGGGCGTGGGAAAACTTGGAAAACGTTTTCAGTCCTGCCTGAATTCTTTCCCAACTGTCAGGCTTCAAGCGCGGAGCCTGGAGCAGAACAAGGGATACGGCCCCCCCGACAGGGTGTTCTCTCAACGCGGACGCAGCCTTAGATCTGGGGACAGCTTCGGAAAAGAAATCCATCTTAAGTGGCCATCACAGTTCTCACCTCCCTGTTCTGCTACTTCATTGTAACCTCAAGCAAGAGGCTTTGCAAGTGATTTGCAATTCGCCAAGTTGGCCAAGACCAAGCTGGAAGCCGGGACCCTCTGTCACAGTCATCTGCGGGTTGACTGGTCACTGAGGCTGGCATTGTGTTCGTCGAATGACTTGGAAGACCTCAGCCATTCTCGGACGTTCTCTGCCATTACAGGTGTTTTGGTGAAAGGTGTAGGAACGGTGTTCGGCAAGTCTTGAGCAGAGGGGGCTGGAGTCACAAAGGACGGCTTCGAGGCCAGGTCTCACGAGAGCAGGAAGGAACCACAGGAAAGACAGCGCATCTCTGGTTGGAGCCATGGAGACAGCCAAGGGAGACTTCCTGGAGGTGGCAGGATTTCAGGAGACGCGCGCGCACACACGCGCGCACACACACACACACACACACACACACACGCTGCTTCTGACTGTAACGGATCCTCTTCACTAACAGCCTAGCTGGATCTAGCGTCACCCGAGAGACACACCTCTTGGCGCGTCTACACGGGCCTCCAGAGCGGTGTCACAGAGGGTGCCAACCCTGCAGACGGGCGGCACCCTGCTGGGGTCTAGGGTTTCAGACTGAATAAAGAGGAGAACGTTGTCTGGGCACCTCTCTCCGCATCCCGACCGTGGCGTCACGTGCCCAGCCTTGCGCTCCTGCTGCCAGGCCCCCCCCCGCCCTGATGGACCACGCCCCCCCAACCAGGAGCCAGAATAAGCCCTTCCTCACGTAAGTTTCTTTGGTTGGGTGTTTTGTCAGAGCAACGAGAGAAGTAGCTGAGTCGGTGACTGGCAGACATCTAGGTTCTGGGCCGAGGTTTGGAGAAGCCACGTGAATGCCGTGTCCTGGTCAGCACCGGGCATGAACACACAGGTCGTGGCAGCTCTAGACATCTCTTGGGCAGCGCAGTGACACAGTGACTTGTCAGCGGGGGCCTGAGAAGTCATGCGTGCATGATTTCCAGCGTCTTCTATTGCCCGTCAGGCTGTGTACATAAGGGGCCTTCAGAAGTCTCCTTCCAAAAGAGATGAGACCCCCCCAACACCCAGGTAAATACTCTTTTAGTTAAACGTCAGCAAATTATTTTTCCTTTGCTTTTCCCATAAGGAGCTGCGGCAGAAAGCGAAGGATGCATATTGTCCAGGGTTAGAGCTGACGTCACACAGCAAGTTAGATCACTGGGAGAGAAACGTCCTCGTTGGGTGCTGTGGAAGGATGAATGCCACGTGCGTCTCTCCATCACAGTTGCAAACAGCTTATCATCACACCATCTCTCCCTCTCTCTGTTTTTTAAGACGCGGTGCTGCCTTGTGGGCAGACTGGCCACGAACACTTGACTCTCGCGAATGCTGTCTCATTACAGACGGGCACCAGTCACTGACTCCCTTCACCCACATCGCAGCGTGGGACAGACAGTGCCTCCCTCCTCAGACCTTCTGGGGGACAGACCCGTCCTTAGAGTTCAGGTCTTGCTGAGGAGTCGCAGGCGCCCTATAGCTGAGCACTTTTCTGCTTCCTTCCCAGCTTGGAGTTGGAGGTGCCCAGAAGAGAGAGAAAGGCCTTCCCAGCTGTGAGAGGCTCCCGAGGAAGACTCCGAGGGAAGACAGCGACCCCACAGGAAGGCCGTCCCGGGGGTGGTGGGAGCGCACGGTGCGGTCTTGGATTTCTCCCTGCAGCCAAAATTAGACCCGTGGAAAAGCTCGTGTTTAGACTAGCTCCTCTCTGACCTCGATGCACATGCAAGTCGCATTACTAAGTGGCACGTGCAGATGCAGGGGAGTGGGTGGGGCTGGGAGGCTGCCTTTCACACAAGTGCCTCGTCAACGATGTGATCCTCAGACCGGTCCGCATAGTGCATGGTTAGCGGTACACAGCGCATAGTACGTAATGCATGGTTTCCCGCAAGGGAGCTGATGCATGATCTAACACACACAGCCACCGCTCCTAGCAGCGCCCACTCCCAGTGCAAACCATCTCCTCCCATCCTACACACACGCAACCAGAGCCTACTGGATGCCAGTCCCATGCCCACTTCTAGAGATCCAGACCCGACAGTAACAGCGCTGGTCCTGAGCTGTGTGATACGAGGATGGATGGAAACGAAGCCAGGCAAGAGTGAGGAAGGTACTGATGGCCAATAGAAATATCAAGGCAGACCCCGCGTCAGCCTGGGGCTGAGACCCAGTAGAGCAGGAGCGTCCATGGGCAGTACAGGATGTCCAGGCCAGCTGGAGGGAAGGAGTCTGCGGCCACCTAAGGGGACCTGATGGTGGGGACGAGGAAGGCAGAAGCCCAAAGGAGCAAGCTGCTTTCAGGCCTCAAGGCAACTCTAGTGCCAGGAAACTGCAAGGTTCCCTGTTAAGTGGGTCACACAGTTACGGGGAGAGCGGCAGGTGGCCCATTCTCCCCTTCTCTTGGGGCTCGTCCTGTGTGTAAGTCCCGCCCCCTGGGTGTGGGCAGGACTTGCTTCGAACCGAAGGAGTATGGTGAGGTGCGGGGGAGTGGTCCCAGGCCGCACTAGGCTTTTCGGACCTAGCAGACGGCTCTACGGAGGCTTTGCAGAGGATGCGTAACCCTGTCGGTCCTTGGCTCCCAGACAAATGTGTTGCACCAGCAACCCGCGTGGTCTCGGAAGCCGATGCTGCACCTGAGCCTCAGGTGAGAATCCCGCCAGTCGACGCCTGTCTCAGCCTTTCGAGTCCCTGGGCAGATGCCCCAGCTCTGCTGTGCCAGACCTGGACCTCCGTGGGGGTTCGTGGCGCAACATAAAAACTGAACATAGGCCGTGACCTTGGCAGTTAGGTAGGGGCCGAGGCGCAGAGGGGTGGTGTGAGGAGTTGGGTTTGACTCGCTTTGGAGACGGGGCAGACACTGGAGATGGCGTTGTTGGAGGCAGCAGGCTCAGATCAGTGGAGCTGGAGTGAGTGGGAGGGATGGTTGGGGCTGGGAAGGAGCTGGGAGACCCCCCGGGAGCCTGGGCTGTGTAGACAGTGGTGTTAGCCTAAGCAGCGGGCGGGGAGGAGCGAGATCTGTCTGGCACCAAGTCCAGGGGGCGAGATTGGCAGAATTGGGATGAGGGCTGAGAGACCCAGCCCCCTTCTTCTTTTTTTTTAATTTTTAATTTGTTATTTATTCAATTGTGTATGCATGTGTGTGCGTGTGTATGTGTGTGTCTGTGTGTGTGTGTGTGCGCGCGCGTGTGTAGAACCATGGACGAATTCAGGAACCACCATGGACGCCTCCACCTCCTCCTTGTTTACTCTGCCCCGGGATTCACAGGCTCCGCCCTACCAGGACCAGAAACGCAGGCCGCCCCCGCTTCCTCCTGCGTCTATACATGGGGTCTAGGATCCGAACTCAGGACCTTCCGCCTGCAAGGCAGAGGCTTAACCCCTGAGCCACCTCTCCAGCCCCCCAGCCCCCTTCTTCTTGACATGACCAAGCCTCCTGCTGTGCGGTCTTAGTGACCCAGGGGGGTTTAGGCCGGTTCTCCTGCCTGGTCCCTGTCTCTGAACCTGATCTCTTACGAAGAGCCGGAAATCAGGCCCGTCCTTCCTCCCCGCGCGACCCGCAGCTCCTAGCAGGACGGACGGCTGTGCAAAGGGGTCTGGATGACGCACTGTCCAACGTCTCATCCCGGCAGAGCGCTCCCACCCAGCCCCCTCTGAAGCACCCCTCTCATTGCCCGTGCCACATGCGATCCCCTCCATCACGGACAGAGCAATGACCGCAAGACAGAGGGTCCCGTCCACCCCGGGCGGCCCAGGACAGAGTAACCTTCGGCTCCCCGTCGCTCTGGCACGGACCCCACAGTGCGCTGCGCGAACATGCTGACCTGCGCCGTCTCCTCCGGGCCCAGCCCGGCCTCATTCCCCACGGCCACGCACACGTGCCCAGCACATAAATATATTATTTCGTGTTCCTGCCAGCCTCCGCTAATAGGGCTAATGCTTCCTGCGGAGCAGCCCACGGCTGCATTAGTCGCAGATGTGGGATTGATTTAAAACAAAGAGTCTGACCACCGAGCCCTCTCCATGATTTCTCTTCCGGCCACTTTGCTTACAGGGTTATCTCTGCAATGCAATTAAGGGATTTAAAAGAACGTTTTCAGGAAGATGCAGCATTGATGGAGAGCCGGCCCTGTGGGTACTTCCAGATTATTCCAGTTCCAGGGAAGGGAGCTGGGCCTGCTCTGGCGTATCCACGCCCCACAGCAGTTTTGGGGGGAGATGTCTTAGACGTCCTTCAGGGGTGGTGGGAGGGGCTGGCTCTCAACGGAGATGTTGCTCTTCCCAAGTCTGGTTTCTTTATGGGGTGTCTGGGGGTGAGCCAGGCTATAAGGGGGGTGATGTTTGTCCTGGAGGTGCCCCTGGAGGTGTGTGCAGGGAATCCAGCACCAAGCGTGTTGAGGTCGGGCTTCTGCTCGGTCAGGGGACCGAGTGTCAACGCCGCTGGGCTCCATGTTGACCGAGTCCTATTTCCAGATGGCCAGATGGGGGCCGCCCCTGGCAGCTGGTCACCATGCTGGCCTCGGCGACTCTGCTCGGGCTCCCGCAGCCCTAGCGCCCCTCTCTCACCCACAGAGTCAGCCCCTCGTGTCCTTGCACACCAGCCGAGTGAGCTGAGCCCCCAGGAGGCACGGGGGAGCCGGCCTCGACAAGGAGATACTACGCGTATGAGGAATTCTGGTAGGGAAACATTTGCAAGGGTGAGAGGAAAGGTCTGAGACAGTAAGTGTGGGGCGTGGCGTGGAGAGTGTCGAGGGCTGGTGAGGACAACGAGAGGGCTCGGCCGAGGGTGGTCTGCTTGCCACCTTCTGGGCGGGTTGGCAGCCGGCATCAGCCTGAGCAAGTCTGGTCTCTACGCGTCAATCCTCGCGTTGACCAGTTTGAAGCATCAGGTTTAAGGACCTCACATGTTTTTCCCTTGTGGGTATCAATCTTCCCCAAGTCTGGCACTGGGAGGTGGGGCCGAGATCACCTTCTGCCCGGTCCCTGGGGACAAGCCCATCTGGACCCAGTGAATCTGGAGGTTGACAGTGGAGAGGGGGAATTGGCTGGGTGAAGGCAGAAAGAAGAGGAGGGTGTGTGGAGTTGGCGAGGTGTGGCACGGGTACCTGAAGACATCTGGTTTTCCGAAGCAGGGTGAGAAAGGAGTCAGGAGACAGCGCTGGAGACAGATGATGATGCCTGCAGCTCCGTCGTGAGCCCCGTGGGGGAGTCTCCGTCCCCACAGATGACCGTTCAAAGCCCAGGCCTCTCTGGATCGCAATCTCTCTGTCCTCCAGCCTGTGCCTGAGGCACCTGGTGGAACCGTCCTTGCTCTCCATGAAGGCCTCGGCGAAGGAAGACTGCTTAGTGTGGTGTAACTCCACCCTTCAAAATAGCCGGCCCTGGCTGCTCTCGTGCCGTCAATCAGATCTAGTAGGTGGGACTGTAGGGCCCACGAAACCAATACTAACTGGCCCTGTGTGCACCCCGTGTCCTCCCCTCGTCCCCTCTCCCTTCCTTGCCCAGCACAGCTCCCAGGAGTCTATCATTCCCCCTCGACCCCCTCCATGTGATCCTGCCAGCAGCAGCCAGCACAGCTTAGAAACCTTCTCACGCCGCAAGGCCAGTTCATCCCGCATCTGGGAAGCTTATGTCTCTGACCCTCCCGTCCACTTCCTGTTCATCGGATGACTGGGCTGCCGAGGAACACACAGAAGACGTGCGAGGGCCCCAGCCACCCCCCTGATCCCAGACACTTTCCTCTGCAGTATGACCCCTCTGCTCTCCGCTCTCCAGGTATTGCTACTGAAGACTGCTCTTCCCTCTGCCCAGCATCCCATCCCACCTGCTTCCTAGAAGGCCCCCCATGCGGGATGTAACTCAGTCGATAGATGCCTGCCTACCATTCACAAAGCCCCGGGGTCGATTCCCCAGCCCCACCTGAAGTCAGGTGTGGTCACACGTGCCTGTCATCTCATTCATCTCAGTCCTCAGGAGGAGAGGACGGGAGCCCAAGGTCATACTTGACTGGACAGCGACCGTGAGGCCAGTCGGGACATCACGAGACCCCATCACAAAGGCAGAACGAATGGAAGACCAGTGCGGAGAAGTCAAAATAGCAACGTCACCCTCACATGTGAGTTTGGGCTCTGCCTAAGGAAGACCTCCAGGAGTGAACTTGGATGGGAAGACTCGCATTTGTGACCCTGGAGGAGCGAGGAGGTCATCGGGGAAGAGAGAAGGTTCATCAGTGAGCCACACGGGCCCAGCGTCCTCGTGGGATGTGATGGCTGATCTTAATTATCCATGTGATGAGACCTGGAATCACCTAGGAGACCGACATCCCTGTGTACTCATTGTTGCCTTGATGAGGCTCACTGAGGTGGGCAGACCCACGCGCTGCGGGCGGCGCCTGGGCTGCATGAACGAGGGCTCAGCACCGGCGTTAGCGGCTCCGCTTCCTGACTCTGGATGTCATGTGACCGGCGGCCTCCGGGTCCTGGGACTTACCCACCATGCTGGACTGTAGGTCTGGCCGAGAGTTAACATAAATCTCTTCTCTTTGTCTTTCCACCGGCCTGGGGGCTCTTCCTGGCATGCTCTTCTTCCTCCTTCCCTGGCCTCTCTTCTTCCTCACTTCCCCGGCATGCCTTCTGACTTTCCCTCCCTGGCATGCCTTCTGACTTTCCCTCCCTGGCATGCCTTCTGACTTTCCCTCCCTGGCATGCCTTCTGACTTTGCCTTCTGATAAAAGCTCAGTCATGGCTTTCTGGAGGCCTCGTTCCTGGAGATGGACGGACTCTCAGTTCCTGCTGTGGACTGAGCAAGCCCTCCATCTGGTTTGGACCCTCGGTGAACCCTCAGTGTCCAACACATTGTGTGACCCCTCACAGTCACTAAGTCAGTCTGTTTCCAGCCACCTCTGGGGTGGGGTGCTGCCTGGAGAGCTACAGAGAATGGAGGCAGGCGGATTTCTGTGACAGGACACTGCTTTGTCTCTGACCCAAGATTTCTTCTTAGCATAACACGGTGATATGCAAACTTTAAAAAAAAATTATTATTATTATCGGTGAGTGTGCATGCGTGTGATGTGTGTGTGTAGGGAGGATGTGTATGGATGTGCCAACAGGTAAATGTAAAGGACAGCTTTGTGGGGTTAGTTCTTCCCTTCCAACGTTTCGTGGGTTCCGGGTCATTAAGCCGTTCGGCTTTTGCAGCAAGCACCTCTACCCACTGACCCCTCTCTCTGGCCCCACCTACAAGCATTTTGTACTTCTCCCTCATGGAAACAGGAACAGCATGAATTTTACAGCCATTTAATCGGTGGCAAAGTGTCCTGGAAAAGCCAGATTCCAGAAACCCGCTGCCCCGGATTCAAACCTCAGCTTTGTCACTGACGGGCCTCCTCAGCGCCCGTCTCCTGCTAAGTTAGGGGGCCGAGCGCCTCTTAACAAGGGTGCCCTACTGAGGGAGGCAGGCTGGGCAGAGACAGGGGGAGATGTACTGAGCTCACTCGGACCGTCCCCTGGAGAGGTGGGGGCTGGAAGGAAAGGTCCGGCTTCTGCGGTCCTGAGGTGCCTGTTGAGGCTGCCTGAGAACATCGCTGATTGGCCCGTCCCGATGCTCTGCTTCCGCATTTCACTGTCCTCGCTGTTCTTGAACCAGCTGTCAGGGGTCTGGACAACCTCATCCCAGCTTGCCAGCTCGCTTCCTGGGTCCTGAGTCGGCCGCCTGCCACCCTGCAAGCGTTCCCCCCCCCAGTCTGCTCTCCGTAGAGGTTTTTGCTGGCCCTACAAGTGTGGCCTCCAGAGCAATGATTCATGGGCGTGCGCTTACAGCTGAAGTGGTTGATCTGTTTTTAGAAATGGTTAGCAGGCATTAAAAGGAAACAGGCTGTATTAATAATTCACCAGAAATAAGCATTGTGCAGCATCCCGCAATAGTAGTCTGTGGTGCTGGAACAAGTTTTCCATTCTTTTTTTAATTTCTTTACTCTAACAAAGACTCCGTGCTCTGCAGCTTGAAATCAAAGCGTGGTAGAGCGGGCCTGTTCATCAGCTGAGCAGGGGTAATTCCATTTCTAGAGCCCCCCAAAACTCACGGCAAGCTCTTGGTGCTAGCATTTAGCAATGAAGTATGTAACCTCTTGCGGAAACATGGGGCGCAGGCTGGGGCTGCTGAAGAGAGCCGGCCCCTCCCGTCAGACGGCGCCCTGGCTTTTGACTTCAAGGCCTCAGAAATGGATGTATCAGACCTGGTGGGCACACCTCCCACGCCCTGTGGACCCCCCTGGAGGCGACTGCAGGGAGTACTGCTGCTCGGCTCTCTTTGGGGAAGAAGCAGGTTTGGGAAGTATCAGGAATATGGCGATTCCCACCCCACCCCTAACGAGGAGAGGGAGTGGTTAGATCTACCCCCCAACCTCCTTACTTCTCTTCTGGGCAGCATAACACGTCCCTGGAACGTGTGTCAAAGCAACCGGCTCATTAGCACATCCTTGAAACGTCCCTCTCTCCTGCGTCTCCTCCTTGAAGCATCCCTCTCTCCTGCTTCCCATCCTTGAAACATTCCTCTCTCCTGCTTCTCCTCCTTGAAGCATCCCTCTCTCCTGCTTCTCCTCCTTGAAGCGTCCCTCTCTCCTGCTTCTCCTCCTTGAAGCATCCCTCTCTCCTGCTTCTCCTCCTTGAAACATTCCTCTCTCCCCTGCTTCTTCACAGATTAGCCAGCCACACCCACAACCTCATCTCTGTGCTCAAGAGACACCAGGGAAGAGCAAACCAGGGAGAGGGTACAGGCGAACCCCCACCTCCACCCCCTCTACCCCCCACCCCCAGGTGCCTGGGGACCCAGGGTCTCACAGAGGGACCCTGCTACAGGATTCTGCTCACAGAGAGAGGGAGGCTGAAGCCTTTATCATCCAGTTCCTCTACCTCACTGGCTGACAGTTGACTCCTGGGACATTAAGTTTCCACCATGCTACACACACACATGCCTTTCTCTGACCTCCCATAACAGGAAAAAACAAGTCTGTAAGTGTGGGGGAGACCATAATGCTGAGAAGGGTCCACTGCAGTTGCTGAGAATTGTGGTGGCCCCCAATAGGACGCATATCACTGACTGCACCCACTGCGGGGCTCCCCCATCCCATCAGAGTGCTAGAGAGGTGGAGGGGTGGGGCACAGGAAGCAGGGTGGAAGTGCCGTTTGCACAGCAGCCCCCAAAGGACGTGTCGGGACCTCACGAGCCAGCACCGACGTGAAATGAGGGTCTCTGAGATGTGGAGCGTGAGGCTGAAGATCAGGGTCGCCCATAGCACCCAGCATGAGGTCGCAGTCTGGGAGTGACGTGTGCAGCAGTGGGCGACTCCGCGTGAGCGCAGGCCAGCTCTCTGCTGCTCTCCCCTCCTGGAGTACCCTCTGGTTATAGCAGACTCTCCTGGCCTCTGCGCCCGCACCCCGTGGTCGACGCCTTGGCCTTTGGCTGTCCCAGTCTTGGCTACCACAGGGAGTGGCCCTCTGAGTAGACAGTTCCTGGACTTCAGTTATTCCTTTCTCTGGGCCTGATGACTGGAGAAACGTCCTGGCTATGAATTCACACTGAACTGTGAAAAGTTAGTGACCCCCAAACTGTCTTGAGGGGGTTTGTAGAGGAAGCTGTGTACCAAGTAAGAATCATTTGCAAACAAGTGTTATAGTAACTCATGAACATGAATGCATAGAAAACATGAAAGTCCCTTTTTTTAAATGTGTGCATGCTCGTGTGTGTGTGTGTGTGTGTGTGCATACATGCTCCTGTGTGCATGCTCTTGTGTGTGCGTGTGTATGTGTGTGTGTGTGCACGCCCGAGCGCATATGTGTGCGCATGCGTGTGCATGCCAAAGATCAACCTTGTTTTTTTCAAATGGGTTTTCTCCCTGGGGCTCACTGATTACACCAAGCTAGCTGGCCAGTGAGCCCAGGGACCTACCGTTCTCCACTTCCCCAGCCCTGAATCGAAGCCACGAGCTGCCACACACAGCTGTTTCATGTGGGTTCTGGAGATCGAGTCAGAACCTCGTGTCTGTGCAGCAAGCACTTTACTGACTGGGAAATCTCCCTAGCCCCAAAAAACCCTTGTCTAAAGAAGGGCAGCACTGGGGCTGGAGAGGTGGCTCAGGGGTTAAGCCTCTGCCTTGCAGGCAGAAGGTCCTGAGTTTGGATCCTAGACCCCACATATAGACGCCCGGGTGGAAGCGGGGGCGGCCTGCGTTTCTGGTCCTGGTGGGCGGAGCCTGTGAATCCTGGGGCAGAGTAAACAAGGAGAAGGTGGAGGTGGTTCATGGTGGTTCCCAAATTTGCCCTTGGTTCTACACACACATACATACAAATGCGCACACACGCACAGTTGAATAAACAATAAAAAAATAAAAAAAAAGAAGGGCAGCATTTTGGGTTGAGGGGGCACGAGCTCTGTAACGGGGCTCATTGGGGTCAAACCTTGATGGCAATCTCTCTGTGCAAAGCCATTTAGCGTTGGTGTGGACTTGAGTGAGTTGCTGCTCCTTATTTTGCTTATCTGTAGACCTAGACGTAAGATTCATCGCGTGGGGGAGTGAAGATTAGACGTTAATACAACCACAAGGCTTTGAACAGATGGGGACACAGCTAAGGTCTGATAAATACCAGCTGTCAGCACCCTTTGGTCCTCCGAGATCCTTGGAATAATCATCTCTCCAACTCCAAGCTAGAGCACAATGAACTTCGACCATGTCAGAATCTCCCAGGCAGCTTTTCAGAGGAGAGCTAGTTACTCACGCCGGCGGGTTCTGATAGTGAGGGTGACCGTCGCTGTGTCTCTGCGCTGGTACCACAGCCTTGGGATGTGCAGCTTCGCGGACACAGGGGAGAGTGACCCCCGTGTTCCCCCTTCCCCGAGGCCTGGGTCGCTACAGAGGGTCTTGAGGGTCAGCTGTCTCTCAAGTGAGGCTCTCAAACTCAGACGAATCCTTCAGGTCTGGGATTCAGCAAGACCCTCCCAAATAAGTCTGCCCGTCTGCAACGGGCTCAGTTGTGTCGAGGGGTGTGGTTTTGACTCTTCTCGCCGTTCGTCTTAACCACCTTTCTGCATGTGTGTGATGCTGCGTGACTGTCTCTGGAAGGCAGCCTTGCGAGTCTCGCTTTCCTCGCCCCTTTCTGCTGCCTTCCTGAACCTCTCCTTCCACCAGCCTTCAGGCCCTCGCTTGCAGTGACCTCAAGAAGGTGCCTGAGAGGCTGAGGCGGAGGTAAACCTGCCGCGCCAGCCATCCGCGCCAGCCGGTTATTCAGCAATTACGCTTCGAGTTTCTGTTTCAGCGATGAGTCATGATGTAATTTACAGTCTTCTTTCTGAGGGGGCAGAGCAAAGCATCTGAAGCTCGAAGATGAAAATTTTAGACGGTTACCTTGGGCCTTTGAGATTTCTGCTGTGGACTTACTGCGAACTCATGATCTTGGGTTGCAACGCGGTCCTTTCTGCACATTGACTAACCAGCCCCACGCGTGAGCGTTTGCAGGGAAAGGGAGATCTCCTTGTTCTGAAGAGCAACGGTGGCAGGACCCTGTAGGCCTTACACCACGGAGTAGGAAGGGGAAGCAAGACCACTGCTGGTGCAGATAGTTCCCGGCAGGACGGCCAGGCGGCCCGGTGTCTGCGACATCAGCAATCGCAAAGCCCTACAAAGAGGCCAACGTGTGTGCATCCTCCAGAAATAAGAGCTGTGGAATGAAAAGCCCACAGGAAGGAGGAGGTGTAGGCGAGGGGCAGCCTCAGACGTGGGCGGAAGGAGTTCACAGTGGAACTGGCCACAACCAGAGGCCGCTGCTTTGGTCTCGAGGGAGACTTGCTTTAGCCAAGGCTCCTTAGAACGGGACTATGAAACATGATCTAATTATTGGGAATTTTGTTTGGGTCAGCCTCTGTGGGGGTACTAGGAGCGTGGAAGGAAGCCATGGGGTCGAGGGAGGAGCTGGGCACTGGGAGGCTTACAGCAGAGCCCTCAGGCCACCCTACTTCTGAGCCCCAGAGATGTTGAAGCCGGTTGGCCAAGAATGAGATGTGGCAACGCACAGTAGCACCCACCGGAGATGTCAGGAGCAAAACTAAGCTCCTCCAAAATTGATCTGATGAAGCCCCGACCTTCCATGTGATAAGAAATTTAGAGAAAACAGTCAGGGACAAGGTGGCACAGTGGCCCCCAGTTCAAGGCTGTGCCAGTGGGGAAGTCGAGGCAGTGGGGAGCTCGGAGCAGCTGACCACATCAGATCCATCGTCAGGTAGCAAGAGCAATGCTGGCTAGTGCTCAGTCCCCTTGTACGCAGTCCAGGATCCAACTGCCCAGGGAGTGGCCCTGCCCACAGTTAACATGGGTCCTCCCGCGTCGACTAACTTGATGGAGATACTTCCTTACAGACATCATCAGTGTCGACCTTAATGCAGGTACTCCCTGGCCGGCGTGTCTGGAGATGTGTCTCCTGGGTGAATCTGGACCACATCAAGTTGACAGTTGACCCATCACTGTGTCTTTACAAAAGGTATCAGAAAGCTCGCTCTCCACAGGAACACAGACAGGAGGTCACTCGGACACACAGCAAGAAGGCGGCTACCCGCAAACCAGGAAGAGAGGCCTCACGGGAAACCAATCCTGACCCCCTCTCCATCTTGGCTTCTGGCCTTTCCAGAACGGCGAGGAAACGAGTGACTACTGTCTGAATCAGCCTGTCTGCGGGGTTTTGGGATGACTGTGTGAGTGGGCCCAGGCCACGGGTGCGTGAATAGTCCTGCACTTTCCTTCGCCCTCCCCACGGGGATTGTACGCCCATCCTTCTGAAGTCAGCATGACCATCTAATTTGATTTGGTCCATGAGACACTGAACAGAAGGGACATCTGTGGACCGCAGTGACAAAGCGGCCTTACTCATTGGAATGCGAGTATGCTGACTGCTGTCAGTGCTGGGAAGACTCATTTATTGTTCCAGAGAGACGACTCAGGCCAACTCCAGGCCCTGCTGCAGTTAACCTTCATCGCGCAATGACTTTAAAGGTCATCAGGAGGAATGTACGCGCCCTTCCCCAAGAATCTGAAAAATGGAGATGAGAAAGTCTGCACTTGCCACACTTGATGGTAAAATGTCCCCAAGCCTCGGTGGCCAGAGCAGCAGTATGATCACAGGAAAGGAAGGGATGAAGCAGAAATGGAAATATGTCCCGGCATGCCCTGGAATTTAACGTGCAGGACAAGTGCCATCTAGATGGACTGAGAAAACGATGCTTCCTTTCATAGGTTAAAGAGACACGACTCGTTATCCATCAGGAAGGGAATAAAGGTGAACGCTGCTGGTACAGCTCGTGCAAGAGTGCGTTTCAGAGCCACCTAAGACTTAGAGGCAAGAAAATAAAGTGACGGGTCTTCCACTTTCAACTGGAGCCGCCTTCCTTGTAGACGCCTTACACCGCAACCTTCCGGAGCAACACAAGGCAGGATCATAAGAAGATGCCAACGGAACCAAGAACCCCTGGCAGCTTCCCGCCTGCTGGTAAAGCAGGGGTGAGCTCCAACCCCCCGTCAGCCACTGGCGGCGACCTCCCTTCCAGAGGAACGGACATGTACTTGAGTCTCCTGACTCATTTTACCTTTTTGGCGACTGCGGCCACACGCTTTGCAAAAGCAACTGAAGGAAGGAAGGAAGCACTCACTTTGGCTCGTGGTTTCTCCAGCTGTTGTCTGCCGTGATTAGGACAGTATGGGGGTGGGCAGCCTCAGGATGGCATAACCGTGCAGCTGGGACGTCTTACCTACTCACATCTCGGTGGAGCAGGAAGCAGAGAACAGGACAGAGACAGGGCCGCTATCTAAGCCATCATACCTCCTAAGTACCAGAGGGCTCCGGGGTGAGCGGATCCTCTCTCCCCAGAAGGGCATGACTTAATGAGGGGCACTGGGCGGCCTCATGCCTGGTGTGAATCAGATGAAGAGAGAGCAAAGTCCCCCACCACTAGCATTTTGAGGAGGAGCGAGTGTGGGTAAGGAACTGGCTGACAGTCAGCCAGACGCATAGGAATGGACCTTGCCGTGTCTTCGTTTCTAAAGGTGTCTTACTGGTCCCTCCAGTTTGGCACATGAGTTCTGCAAGGCCGCATGGTGGACTTCGACAGTGAATGTCCGCAGCCGGCCCTTGAGCGGGTCTTGGTAATGAACTTAGCGTTCTTCAGCTCCGTAAACACTCACCGAGAGGTGAGTAGGTATCGGGCATCTTGTTAATAAGAATTGGGTGGAGGCAGTGGGCACCCCGGTGTCCAGACACCGCGAAGCTAAGCAAACGGAGCTCAGTGATCGGTGACTGGGCTCTTCGTGCTGGGCAGGAAATACTTGATCACGGTTGACTTGGAGGTAAGTGGGAGACTCTCTGTCTCTTTGTGCATTTAGAAACGGCTGATGAAACCAATCCTAATAAGAACATGCACCTTTGTAAGGCTGTGAGATCAGAACTGAAGCGAAGCCCCTTGGGAGCGGGGAGGAGAGGGCGAAGAGAATTTGATTGAGCTGAAAGAACAAGAAATAACCGTGGAACCCTTGCGTGCCCGAGATCAGAAGCAACGTGAGAGAGATGAGCTCACAGTAATACAGCGAGATGTCGTGAATGGGTTTTCTCCGGGGATGGCATTTGCCTTGCATTCCATATCCTTTTTCTTTTCCATACTTCCTGTCTCAGTTCCTGCCCTCCTTTCTTCCTGCTCTTTGATTATTTAATTAAAGATTTCCCCAGCTTTGCTGAGGTAAACTTGGCAGGTAAGAGTTGTATGTGAAACCGCAATTTGACGAATGAATGAGTTGTGGAATGACTAACGCAGTATGTCAGTGGTACCCCTTCGTCTCTCACTTCCTTCTGCTCCACCCTCTCCCTCTTTTCTTATACTTCCTTAATGCTTGGCACCCCTTTTGAGCCGTGCCTGTGGTGGGCCACCTCAAGGGTGTCCGGGCGGAGAGAGGCACACCCAACAGGAAGCCTGAGATTCCTTCTGTCTTTATGATCCTCATCCTAGAATCCAGACGGGCAGCAGCCCGGCCGATAGCACATGGCTGCCTGGGCTATGGAAAGTAGGTTTTGCAAAGTCACAGTCCCATCATAAGCCCCACTGTGACTCGGGGTCTCCTCCACAGGAGGAGACAGAGATCGGGGTGCACCGTCAAAGCTCAGCCCCTTTGCTGGTATCCACCTGTGGTGTCTTCCTTGGCAGATGTGAAGCACTGGCATGGGCACCCTTCTCCATGCCACTGTGCCACGCCCTCTAGCAGCAGGGCATGGGAGCCAAGGGGCTGGCGGGCAGTCGTATAGACTGCAGAAATGGGGACAGTCCCTTCTTTGAAAGGGTCCGTTCCAGCGGCTTCAGAGGAGCCCCTTGGGCGTCCAGCTCAGAAGGGGGGGTTTCTCTTTGCTCAGGTCCCCCAGTTTTCCTACTCACGGGGACACGGGGTGTTGCTGTGACTAAATACCTGGCCAGATGCTTAGGGGAGGGAGGGCTTATTGAAGGGACGCGTCCAGGATGGTGCTGGGCAGCTCCGTGGCGGCTGGAACCCCTCACCCCCTCGCACCTTGACAGATCAGGAAGCAGTAAAGCTGCGAGCCCACCCGAGGCGACCCGCTTCCTCCAGCGTCTCCTGCATCTGCGCTACGCCGGGGACCAAGTGTCCAAACACATTCAGACCACAGCTACTGCCTTGGTTCTCTCTTCCCCAGTGGTGGATCCCCCTTTGCACTCGGAGCCCCCCATCCACCCCTCTCCCACCCCACCTTGGATCTCCTCATCTCTTCTCCACTCTTCGCAAGCCAAGATGCAGCCCAAGACCTGGTGGGTCTTTCATAAAAGCAAATTAAATCAGGTCCCTTCCTCCCTAAAGAACCCGTACTGCAAACTGATGCCGGAACTAAAGATGATTCAATTCTATGTGAAAATGGAGCTTGTCTTTCCCTGACAAGACTCCTCCTGAATCAATAGGCTTCTCTCTCTCTCTCTCTCTCTCTCTCTCTCTCTCTCTCTCTCTCTCTCTCTCGGGATCACGCCCAGGGCTTCATGCACACTAGGCAAGCCCACTTATTGAGTTACAGGCTTAGCCCCCCTCCCCCCACCTGAAGTTATTCTTTTCCCCAGTCCCTGATCCTTATGCTATTTTGCTTTCTGCCCTGAACTCAGCCTTTCCGTTCCTGTCTACAGATACGGAATGAGTCAGGAAATGTACTTGACACGAGGTCGCCAAGACCACTGCTCACAATGGTCTGAATCTCCTAGTAGTTATGGGGGGTTCCTTGAGGCCCCCCAGCTTCCTCTGCTTTAGGAGAGCTGGCCTCTCTTCCCAGCGGGTGCACACCTGGAGAAGCAAGGCCAAGAGGCCCCTGGGCTCCTGCCCACGGGTTTCGTGGAGGGTCAGACCGCGGCTCAGAGAGGCACAAGGTTGTTCTCTCCTGGGGGCTTCCATTTAGTTCCTGACCCTGATTCAGCAAGGAGAAAATCTTCCAGAAAACCCCACTGAACATGAACCATCTCAGGCCTCCCCCGCAGTGGGGGCCAGCTCTCCCGGGAGTGATTGCAGGGTGTCGGAGGGCGGGCCCAGGCCTCCCCCGTGGGTAGGTCCTCCTGGAAGGGGGGCAGACCTGGAGTTCGCAGCGAGGAAGAACAGAGGTGGACTGTGGTCCTGGGGGCGCTTGAGGGTCTCTGAGGCGCTAACCTACAGGGTGGGTGTTGCTGCAGAGGGTGCGTCATCCCCACATTCCAGTAACC
Source organism: Typhlomys cinereus (assembly GCA_023101885.1). Lineage (NCBI taxonomy): Eukaryota > Metazoa > Chordata > Mammalia > Rodentia > Platacanthomyidae > Typhlomys > Typhlomys cinereus. Next base: position 279,645 of record JALPQD010000097.1, read on the forward strand.
CCCTCCCCATGCCAGCCTGCACCCACGTCCTGGATGCCTTCCTGCCCGGTTATCCTTTCTCACCTCATCTGTGGATTTCAGAAGCTGACTGGGAGGTGGCATGGGGGAGAATTCACCGAGGGGGTCTCTAAGCCCTAGAACCCCCGACCCTGGGCCTTACGGGCAGCCACACCGGCTTCTCTCTGCCCTCACTTGCGTGGACGCTGTGGCCACCACACCACCTGGGCTTCAGAAGTAACTGTGTCCCGGTTATCTCAGTGCCCAGAGTCACCACCTTGAGGATAAGCCAGGCCAGACTTGAGGTCTCGGGTGACCTCTGCGCAGCCCTGAGAAAGGACGCACACTGCGCCCTTCACGTTAGATGCTCTCTCCTCGGTGTTAACGTGATGCCAAGACACACAGCTACTAAGATTAAGAACTAAATATATCCCCTGGTTTTCTGACTCCCAAGACAGAAATGGAAAATAAATCCAGGTTATATAATTCTAATTATCTAGGTTCTTATCTGCCACTAAATTCTGAAAGGAACTTATTTTGAAGTATACTTATATAACAGGCATTGGAAAACATAAAGAAACAATATCTTCAACATAGTGTTTGTGACAGATCAAGAAATATTATCGATAAGCTACCACTTACCCTCCCTGGGCCCCTTCGTCCTCAGTAAGTGGGAGCAGAGATGAAAATGGCCCCACCCTTTAGGCTGAGGGAAATAGCATTGTCATGTGTTTCAAAACCAACAGGCTAGGAGTGCCGCTCAGGGGTAGAGCGCCTGCCTCAAATGATAAGGCTTTGGGTTAGATACCAGCAAAGTGATAGATGGATGGATGGATGGATGGGTGGGTGGATGGATGGATGGATGGATGGATGGATGGATAGATAATAGATAGATAGATGATAGATAGATAGATGATATATAGATGATAGATAGACAGACAGATGGTAAGTAGATAGATGATAGCTAACTAGCTAGGTAGCAGATAGATACATAAGTGATAGATATATAGATGATAGGTATAGGTGATAGGTAGATGATGAAAGATAGGTGACAGATAGAGGATAGTGGTGATGATAGATACATACAGGTATTAGGTAGATGATGATGATAGGTAATGGTGATGATAATAGATAGTTTATTGATGATAGACAGATGATGGTGATATAGGTAGATAGATAATAGATAGATAGATAGATAGATGATAGATAGATGATAGATAGATGATAGATAGATAGATAGATGATAGATAGATAGATGATAGATGATAGATAGATGATAGATAGATAGATAGATGATAGATAGATGATAGATAGATAGATAGATAGATAGATGATAGATAGATAGAGAGATGATAGATAGATAGATAGACAGATAGATGATAGATAGATAGATGATAGATAGATAGATAGATAGATAGATGATAGACAGATAGATAGATAGATAGATGATAGATAGATGATAGATAGATAGATAGATGATAGATAGATAGATAGATAGATGCTAGATAGATAGATGATAGATAGATAGATAGATGATAGATAGATAGATAGATAGATAGATGATAGATAGATAGATGATAGATAGATGATAGATAGATGATAGATGATAGATAGATGATAGATGATAGATAGATAGATGATAGATAGATGATAGAGAGATGATAGATAGATGATAGATGATAGATAGATGATAGGCAGATAGATAGATAGATAGATAGAGAGATGATAGATAGATGATAGACAGATAGATAGATAGATGATAGATAGATGATAGAGAGATGATAGATAGATAGATGATAGATAGATAGATAGATAGATAGATAGATAGATAGATAGAGAAATGATAGATAGATGATAGATGATAGATAGATAGGTAGGTAGATGATAGGTAGATGATAGAAAAACGAGCACTCCTTTAAAACAGAGATACCATGTGTCGTCCTCATTTTGATATGGACCTGCTCAGAACCACCCCAGTTGGGACTGGACACGCCTCTGGTGTTCTCGTCCCCCGTTTTGGCCTCTCTCCTGTCTTTGGTTACCACCTGCCTCTCGCTTGTACCTCGGGGACGCCAGCTCTCACAGACTGATGTCACCTAGGAGGACACGGGCTTATGTAGGAAGAAAGGAACGCGTGGTTGTGACAGTTCATCTTCGTGGTCATCTTAAGTGGACCTGGAATCAGCTAAGAGACGCGCCAATGAGTGGAGGCTCCCGAATGAATGAGAAGGACAGAGTGGGCTGAGCGTGGGCGTTCATCCCTCTCTGCTTCCTGCTGTGATACAACGTAACCAGCCGCCTCACCCCTGCTGCCCCTTTTCCTACCGTGACGGACCTTCCCTCAAATGGTAAACCAAGACAAAACCTTCCTCAGGTTGACGATGTCATAGCACGCCGAGCTACTGATGCAATGGTCTCTCCCCTGAGAGTTCTTCTAAGACGAATCTCAGAGGAACAATAAAAGGGACATTGCAAGACCTGGAAGAAAAGAAAGACCTAAAGAAAAGCAGGGTCCTCATTGTGTCTCATTAGCTTGCCCGTGACCGCTGAGGGGTGCATCTTTGTCTGAAGCCCATGTGAAGGGCTCAGGGAAGTAGGGAACAGGTTTCGTTCCCACCGTGTGCCTTTCTCTTGGTCTCTCTTCCCTCCTAGCCCCAGGAGCCGAGAGCACCTTTCCAAAGTGCGCCACCAACACGGGGCCAGCAAGCAGGAGCCCTACACGCGGAGATGAACTCTCCGTCCCAGGGATTGAAACCTCCATTTGCCAAGCAATGATCTTTCTCTGCCGTGTATGCGTTGCTTGTCTGACGGCTGCGACTGAACAAGAAGCAACTTTCTTTACTTGTGATGTGAGGACCATTCCATCGTGGCGGGGACGGCTCGGCTGCGCGAGCTCCGTGGCAGCAGGAGCAAAAAGCGCCGGCTCGCTCACATCTCAGCAGACCGGGAAGCAGAGAAAGGAGAATCCACTCTCTCTGTTTCCCCTTTGATTTGGTTCAGGTCCCTCCCATGGGAAGAGGCCACCCACATTCAGGTAGGCCTTCCTTCTCAGCTATTCCTCTCGGAGAAGTGTCCTCACATGCATTGCCCAGGGGGGGGGGTCTCTTAGGTGACTCTCAGCTAGTCCAGCTGATGGTGCAGATTAACCTTCCCAGGTAGCCAGGAGCAGAAAGCCTGGCTTGGCTGTCGGGACCCCTGAAGAAAGCTGTGGACCACTATGTGCAGAGCCCGCACTTCAAAGCTGGGGTGACACCTTCCCTCCAGCCTATCATCAGTTCTGTTCTTGGGCCTTGACTTAGAGGATCACTGGTGAGGGCGCATCTGTGGAGAAATAACCTAGCGATTCAAAGCCTAACATGAAGTCACCTCTGCGTGTCATGCTCTGTGTGCACCATGCAGCCGTGCTCTGACTGCAGGCACCGTGAAGTCAGCCTTTGCATGCCACGCTCTGATCGCATGCACCTCTGCAGCCCGGTGTCCTGACTCACTCTTGGGAGTCAACCTGCACCTTATGCTTCCAGGAACCAGAAAAGACACTGAACTCCGTGGCTCCCCGGGACCAGTTCCACCCACCCTTGTAACTTTGCCTTGTGCCTTTGTGGGGACTCTTTTTCGTCCCCTCCTTCAAGCCACGGTGGACCTGACTGTCCCTCGCGTCCATTGCCTGGAACACCAGGAAGATGCTGTGCAACACAGCAAGCTCTATAGAGTTTGAGCACAGTAACAATATTCGCGGTCCTCCAAGCTCAGACATAATGCCCATGTCACCGGGAGTTGGGTTCTTTAGGCTCTGCAGCTGTTGCGTCTGACTTTACTTCCCCTCCCTGATCTCTCAGAGTTGGAATTGGCCCCTGTGCTTTCTGGTTTAGTGTTCCGGATGCACACAAGCCGGATCTCTCGGCACTCTGGAAGCTTGGCTTGGCTTGGGCTCACTCCTCTGTTAGAAAATACAGCCACCAGCGCATGGTCAGCGCGTTCCAGCTGCAGGGACAGCCCCTTGGCACTTCTCCCTCCTTTGAACACACACACGGCTGGGACGTTCTGAAGGCCTGTGACAAGTAGAACGTTGAGAAAGCCACTGGTTCGAGTCTAGCTTCCCGTGACTTCTCAGCCCTGTCTCCGGCGCCTTCATCTCCTTGGGTGGACAATGAATCTGAAGTTGTCTGAGCTCTGGAGGCTGCTGACACTTGCTGCCTGCCTGGTGATGGGTTCTCTGTGGCCGACGCGTAGCATCTGGGCTGTTCATCGACGAGGGATGGAAATGTTGAGATACCGGATACGCTGCAAAGTAGACACCGAGGCGGTCAGATTACCGCCGAGTGGGCGGGGCATGTGACACATTTGACTTTCTCTCCTTGGTCCTGAGACACGGCCCTGCTCTGAATTTCACCCCAGAACCCTCCAGGCTTGACTCCCTGGCCCGTCTGTGGGGTGGTCCCTGCTGAAGGTCCCAGGAGATGCTGGTCGTCGGCTTTCCTTGTTTCCTGGTCTTTCTGGACAGGTGAGCTCGCCTGCTCTGAAGGTCCTGGCGGGGAGCACGCGCGTGTGCCCCGGTCGGCTGTGCTTTCCATGTCGGCGGAAGTGCTAAGACTCGGTCGATTTTGAAAATGTCAAGACTGACAGTTACTGGCTTCTTCAGACCCCCAGTCCTTGAAAGTAATGGAGAAAAGGCACCTAACCTTCAAGAAACTTCCACGAGGCATGTGGGAGATCAGGAGCCCCACTGAGGAGTTGTAAGCTCTACCAATAGGGTGCCCTGTTCTCTTCCTCCTCGGCCCCGTGTACACCCACGGGCTAGGGTGCCCTCCTCCGCCGGCTGTGTGGGGCCCAGGGAATCAGCAGGTGAACTGGATGGAGGGAGGCGTCCGGATGTTTGGCTTGTGAAGCACAGGAGTAATGACAGCCATTCCTGTCCAGCTTCTCAGTGCCTGGCTCAAAGGAGCTGGGATCACGGTATTTCATATCTCGGGGCCTCTTTTCTTCGGGCATAAAGGAATGTTCCGGAATGGCCACCTCAAAGGGCTTCGCTGACACTAACGAGATGGATGTCCACAGGAAAATACTGTAGACAGGTGACCCCTCAAAATGTGGCCTACCACACACACACACACATACACACACACACACACACACACACACACACACGCACGCACACACACACGCATGCACACACGCACGCACGCACGCATGCATTCCCACATACATGCATGCACACGAACATATGTATACGCACCGATGTGCACACGCTCGCTCATGCATGCACACACATGCGCACACACATGTCACCCTCAGGGTCTCATGGAGAAAAACAACCTTCAGTAACGCCAAGACTTCATGTCCCTCTGCCCTAGGTAGACGTGTTCAGTGGTGCCGGATTCACGGCAGATGAAACCCTCTGCTTGTTTGCAAACCAGGGTGTCAGTACACACCCCAGACAAGGACTGAACTTTCGATCCTCCTGCTTCAGTTTCCTGAGTATTGGGATTACAGGACCACCATGCCCAGTTCCTATCATTGGTTCCTCAACCTACAGCAAAAGGATACCAGTTGAAATTAAGAATATCATTGATAGGTGTGTGTGCACAGTGTTACTTTATCACATTTCTCAGGCATGTGTCTGGTAAGTGTGTTTCTAGGTGAAACCTGGGGTGTACACGGGGCACTTGCACTGCGCATAGAAACCCGCGTTCTCCGCGAGGAAGAGTAAACGGCAACTATTCACATTACACGACGAACCTGTGTCATTGTTTGTTCGCTCAGAAACAGCCTTTCACCCTTGTGATCCACCGCAGCTCTGAGGACGTGGCAGGTGTTTCCTCAAAGGCGGGAAGCAGGTGAGCCTCCCGCTTCGATCACTTTCACTTTCCTGGACAAATGAGAGGCTGGACGAATTTGTAGGTGGCTTTCTGAACGCTGGGTGCTGTTCTGAGATCACAGGGGGTCTCGATGCTTGGTGCTTTGATATTTACAATGAAGTGCCCAACCCTGGCCGGATTGGCAAACTGATAGTTCAGCTGCCCAATGCATGCTGCTGGTTGAAAGAGTCATTCAGCATGAGAGGCTTGGAGAATGGGGTGCAGCTCTGCTTGGCACAAGTCTTGCCTGGCCACACAAATCCCTGGGTTTCCCAGCACTGGATGAACTACCAGTGGAAGTGCCCCCTTGAAGCCCAGCACTCAGGAGGTGGAGGCAGGAAGACCCGAAGTCAAGGTCATCCCCCACTACACAGCGAGCTGGAGCTCAGCCTGTGCTAAAAGAGACCTGGTCTCAAAAAAAAGAGTTTTAATATAATAACGTGATTCTGGAGGAAGATTGATGCAAGACTATTGTTAACGGCAGATGGAAAGTTAATGGTAAGGGTTAAGATTCCACATCTAACTAATGTTCGGTGGAAACTTGTCTTAGTTACTCTTTGGTTGCTGTGATCAATCATGACCCAAACCATTTAGGGAACGAAGGGTTTGTTTGCGCTTCCGGGTCAAGCTCAGCTCGTTGCACGTGGAGCTGTCACAGCGTCCGGAGTCCAGGGAGCTGCCACGCCATCCTCAGGAAGGCTGCGGAAGGAGCGTGTTTTCCAGTCCTCCATTGCACGCACCTGCTCGGGGCACGGTCCACCCACCGTGGGCTGTCCACCCACCGTGGGCTGATCTCCCACGGCAATTAGACCACGTCTGAGGAGTACTTCACGGGCGCCCAGCCAGATCCTGCCTTCCCGAGGGTGGGCTGCTGAGTGCTAGCTGGCTTCTGGCTTCCACCCCCACGCCGTCTCTCCTCTCAAAAGCTCTGTTGGTTGTTTGCTTGTGTCTGCTGCTCAGGACCAGGGCTTCTTACTTGGCGGCCTTAGCACAGGAAGTAATTTCCTGAAGGAAACAGCTGGCAGAAAGCTTTGCGCGTGGAGAGGCAGCGCGGAGTCAGTTGTCAGTGTGAACAGAACAGGTGTGTGCGCGTGTCACTGCACTGGTGTATGTGGGTGCTTGTGTGTGTCTGCTGATGCATGTGTGTGTGCTGGTGTGCATGCTGGACACGTCTATACATATGTGTGTGTGTATGTTGCCTATGTGAGAACTGGCATGCATGTGTGTATTTGTATGTAGATGCATACATGGATGTACTGGGTATGTGTGCATGTGTGTGCTTTGGGTGTATGTGTACACACAGTGGTTTGCGTATGCTGGGTGTGTGTGTTTGCATGTGTCCTGGGATGTGTGCGCGCATATGTGTATGTTTGTGTGTGTTCAGAGGTGAATGTACACACTGGTGTGTGTGCGCATGCACATTAGTGTGTGCATGTGTACTGGTATGTGTATGCACTAGTATGTATGCACACTGGTGTATGTGTGTGGTGTGTGTGCACACTGGTACGTGTGTGCACTGGTGTGTGCATGTTGTGCACATTAGTGTGTGCGTATGCACATGTGTGTACACTGGTGTGATGTGTGCATGTGTGTGCATTAGTGTGCACTAGTGTGTGTGTGTGTGTGTGTGTGTGTGTGTGCACGCTCCAGCTCTTATGCTACCCCAAAGTCCCCTGGCTGGTGAGTGCTGCTGTGCTACAACTTTCGAAGGAGTCACATGGTCCCTGTTGCTCGTGGAATGTGGGCTTGCGAGTGGGTGGAGGGAGCTGGCTTCCCGGCCTTCACATCTTCCCTTTGCACTGCGGGAGACAGATTGTGTTCAGACTCCGCTTCTCCGCAGCCCTGCAGCGGGCGGCTCGGGGTACTGGGTGATTTGGTGCAGCGTTCGGCTCACAGTTCTGCGCCTGGCATGTGAGAAGAGAACTCAGAGATGGTGCAAACCTGCTTGGGAAATAACTCTTCGTTTCCTCGTTACACTGTCATTTAATTATTCATGTAGGTAACAAACCTTAGTAGTCATCCATCCAGAATTAGAAATCACATCCCTAGACATTACGGATATTTCCATACCACAGAAAGTGTTTCAGTTATCTTAGAAGCTATTCGTGTCTCCCGTAGTTCAAATTTATAGTAGCTACTAAGTTTTCCACTAAGTGACATTTAGACATTCCTTTATAAAAATCAGTGCTTCGGTCTGGGGTGGAGAGATGGCTCGGGGTTAAGACTCTGCCTGGCAAGCAGAAGATCCTGAATTCAGATCCCAGGTCCCATCAGGCAGAACAGCAGCAGCCTGTACTTCCGGCCTTGGTGAGGGATCTGAGAAATCCCAGAGCAAAGCAAAAAAAGAGGTAGAAGCAATCCAGGACGAGTCCTGAAGTCACCCTGGGGCCTCCACAGGAACACACAGTGTCTCTGACACACACACACACACACACACACACACACACACACACACGCATGCACGCACGCACGCATGCACACACGCATGCAAAAATAAAGTTTAAAAAATAAAAATCAGTGCTTCTAACTTAGTTGGTATAACTCTATTTTATGCATTAAGAATACACTTTTTCTAAGAATGGATCAGTAGAGTTTGTCTAAGGTTTCCATGGCACAAAAAAGAAAAGAAAAAAAACACTAAGACTCCTGGTTTAATTTATATTCATAGACAATGTGTCAACACACGAGGGGGAGACAGAGAGACAGAGAGACAGAGAGAGACAGAGAGTACAGAGAAAGAAAGAATTAAGAAATTAAATTAGAAGAAGGGTTAACTCACAATAGCAAAATCTCGGTTAAAACAAAAAAGAGAGCAGATTTCTATTCATGCACAAAAAGCAGAAGTTTGGTTTAAAAAGTACTATAAATATGACTGAATTGCCCCTTGGGACAAAGCTCAATACGCTGTCATTGCCTTTGTCACTGATGACACCCAAGGCTTAGAGTCTCTCAGCAGCAAACACCCTGTACTCTCCGCCTACATCTTCAGCCTCCGCAGGACCAGGTACCCACAGATCCTCTCTGCTTCATTCAGCCGTTGGTGTGCGTGTTGGGGAGACAGCCTGAAGGACGCAGCTCCGACACGCAGCTCCAAGATGTCCCTCTCACCTGGTCATTGGTGATGTCACCCATATGGACTTCATCCCACGGCACTTGACATTCAAATCACCAGCTGCCACCAGTCTCTGGAGACCGAAGCCTGGAAATGAGGCGAGAGTCTTTTCTAGTTCGACCATCAAGGGAAGCCCAAAGGTGCAGACCCCAGCTCCTTGCTGGAAAGAGCCACCCTGGGAAGTGGGTGGTCCTGGAACTCGCTTCTTTTGCACCCTCAGACGTCAGTGTTCCCCAAGAGGAAATCTCCACAGTGGACAACTGAGTGTTTGGCAAATAAGATGTTGCTAAAGGGATGGAGAAAACAGACCCGCATGCGCTTCCTTCCTGGCTGGGCAGGGACTCTGCAGGTCGTGTCTGGCCCATGTGGGTGTTGGCTTGGTTGGACCAAGAGATGCCTGGGGCACGTCAGACACACCTTGGGGGGTGCTCACGAGAGAGCATTTCTAGAGAAGGTTGACTGAAAGGGGAAGTCCCACTCTGAAAGTGGTCCTGAGGGTTGAGGTCCTGGGGAAACTTAAAGGGGGACAGATAGTTGAGCACCAGAATTCCACAGTGTCTGGATGGCTGGGCGCGCGCCAGACCCCATCGAGGGACCCCAGCCTCACACGCCGATACCCCAAACTCAGCCATGGTGGACTGAAGTGTGAGACCCAAGGAAACCTTCTTCCCTCAATTTGCTTCTGGTGTTTTGCCTCAGCTGATGCAACTGATATAGTGTGGCTACTCTAAGAACCCCACACACCCAGCCACTGCCAAGGTTTATAAAACACTCCAAAGAAGAGGAGATAGAAATTAAGATCGTTGACTCACAAGCTAAAAAAGTCAACCCCTATTTATTTAAAGACACTTAAGTATTTAGTTTTCAGCTTGGCATTGATTCTGTCAAAGATGGAAATGTTTTGTCTCAACAAAGAAAGGCCCAGGTTTAAAGTCCCGGAATTATCTTCTCCATTGAAAACCTCACAGCGACAGTGGCTGAGAATAAATATGCAGAGGATGGGCAGGAGGAAAAGTCGTTTTACTGTTCTCTACCATTGAGCATGCACGGAACTTTCCATTAGGAAAATTACAACATCGATCTCATTTTGGTAGCATCTCTAGAGTGACTGGCAAGAACACAGATCCATCCTAGAAGACATGCGGGTAAGCTGGTCTCATGAAATTTTCACAGATACTCATTGAAAATTCAAAATCATAAAATTCATAAGAATCAAAAATAGTAAGAGTGAGTTGGTAGAAGAAGAAAAAAACCCACAAGATTGAATCTTCCAATTACTTTTGACATAAAAGCTGGATGGAAAAAAAAAAGCTTAAAATAGAGGAGTCCTGAGGATACAGTATCAGAAGCTGCTTCTGTGATGGCACGTGAGTCAGAAAAAAGAGTCACAGGGGACAGAGTCAACAGGGTGCCAGAAGTCACAGGGGACAGGACAAGATGGCTGGAGAATGTGCAGAGCAAAGACCACGCAGACAATGGGGAGGGCAGTGCAGGGCCAGCACCTCCTGTGAGGTGGGGAGAGCCTTCTCCAAAAGGTGAAAAGGAGAAGAGGGAGGAGGAAGAGAAGAGGGAGGAGGAGGAGGGGGTAGAGAGGGAGAAGGAGGAAGAGAGGGAGGAAGAGAAAGAGGATGAGCAGGGGGATTTAAACACAGCTGAAAAGAGCATTAGAGAGTTGGAAGACAGCAGCGGAAGAACAGCAGGGAAGACATAAGAACGAAGAGTTGAGGACGTCTAACATAATCTGATTTTTAACTCCAGAGAGAGAGAGGCAAGAACAAACAGCATACTCAAAAGAAACAGTGGCAGAGATTTCTCCAATGTTCGTAAAAGGATGGAATCCTCAGGTTCTGAGACGCAGTGAAACCTACAAGCAGATTTTTTTTTAAAAGAATTGACAGAATCTCAAAGACCAAAAAAATTTGAAGTGAGCAAAGAGAATGACCAATTGCCTGTGATGAATGATGAATATCTTGACCACAGCAGCCGCAGAAGCAAAGACGGCAAAACCTTCCACGAGCTTAGAAGAAAGTGATTATCAGCGAGGAGCTTCCAGCCACTGTCAAACGAATGGCTGAAATAAAGGCATTTGTAAATGAACAAAATGGAAGCGTTTATTTACTAGAGATCTGCACCTCTAGGGAGCTTGTGAAAGAGCATGGGAGAGCAGACCAGCCACAGCCTAAGGAATGGCACACCAAGGCTGCAAGGGCGGCTGAAGAGGATGCCACACCTGATTGGGCCACATGTGGGGTGCCACACCTGATTGGGCCACACATGGGGTGCCACGCATGGGGTGCCACACATGGGGTACCACACTTGAGGGTGTGTCCCCCCACCTTGAACTGCCTTCTTTCAGCGAGCCTCCACCTCTTCAAGGTGCCCCAACCTTCCCAAACATTAACATCAGCTAAGGATGCAAACGCATGAGCCCGTGGGGGACAGCTCACATTCAAATCCTGGCAGGCTGCCACACGGCGGGTACCACATGTGAGGATGCCAATATGAAATAGACATAGGTAGACAGTGTATCGTGACTACTGGGTTTTCACCTTGGTGTTACACGGTGCATGCGTACCAGTCATTGAGCATTGCTTGCCAGAGACAGAAATGAGGAGCCCGGAGAAGGGAACCCCTTTCCCCAATTTGGGCTCAGATGCCTCCTACGGCAGCCTGCAGCAGCCACGGGGGAGAAGCGGAACAAGTATTGTTGCTATGCAGGGCAGTGACCAAAATCATTATTTGTGGTATGAAAGGAAAGCGTGGAGAGGAGACATCCTGGATAAGAAAATAACATTTAAGAATGGACAGGCTTGTATCTGGAATATTCCCAGGTTCTGTGGTGTCCCAGAGCAGAGATTTGTAAAGGTTGCTTTTCATCAACTTTTCTGAGGAAGTGCTTTGAAATAGGGCAGGAGCTCGAGGTGCAAATCGCACGTGCTGTGTTGGGGCAGACGCCCGCACCTGCTTCTCACCGCTTAAAGGACACAGGATGGAGAGCAGAGGGTAGCATCCAGCTTCCAGGAAGGCAGGAGACAAGTGGGGCGCTCCACCTGCCCCTGCATCTGCCAGGCCCCGCCTCCCCCAGGCTTCCTGGTTCAGCCTTGGACTAGTCCCATGCAGCTTCTTTGGCTCCCGGAACAGTCGCCTCCAAACAGCTTGCAAGCAACTGTTTGGTCTGTGGCTGCCTGGAGAGTGCAGGATCGGTAGCTACGGCACCACCCCTAGAACTGTGGCACGCCTAAGAGTCTCTGGGTGAACCAGGGCCATTCACAAAACGTGGATCAGTTCAGAACCCAGACCGTTTAGCAGGGAAGTTACCGAAGTTTACACACACATGCCATTTATGTGAAGTTTAAAAACACGAAAGACGTGCTGCATTTTGCTTAGGGGTAAAGTCCTACAGGCAAAAAGCATGAAGACATGCGTGCTTGATTGACAGCATTCAGGGCAGTGGTTGGTGCTGGGGCGGCGGGGTGCAATGTGCCGCCAACATGATTGGCAGGATCTCAACACTCCGGCAGAACGTTTGGGTGCAGGCGTAGGTATCCTACTGCTGACTCGTCTGCTTGAAACGCCTCATAGTGAGTCAGGGCAGATGTGAGAGCCGAGGCCGGGCCTCACAGGGCAGATGGCACTGGGCAGACACTTGTGCCCAGCATGCTAGATGGGCGCCACTCAGAGAGGAAGATCTAAACAGCGTCACAGGGAAGTCGAGGAAGAAACAACAGCCTTGCGTTCAAAGGGACACGACGTGACATTCGGATTTTTAAAACTCTTGCGAATGGGCGAATATGTTCCAACACTTCTGGGAAGGAGAACATGAGTGATAAAAGTGACGTTGTTGTCTACAAAGTTCACTCTGCGAATCCCACAACTGAAGTCACACACACACACACACACACACACACACACACACACACGCACACGCACACATACACGCATACATATATATATACACATACACGCATACAGACATATACATGCACACATACACGCACACACAAACATACATATACACACACACACAGAGTTCATGTTGAACTGGGTTGCATTCACAATCTTGGGCCACATGTTGGACACACCCAGGTGACCCTCCTTTCCTCTAGCACTTCACATAGCTTTGATTACAAGATTAAGATATTTCTGAATAAAATATTAGCAAAACCGTTACGTACTGAATTGTTATTGCAAGAATTCACACACTAGTGTTTTCACTACATTGTACTGAGCACAAGGAAGTTTGCAGTTTCATGGAACAACCTAGTCCTAAAAATTCCCCTGCTTAAAATTTAAGATAGACTAAAATGTATGCACAAGAGGCACAAAATTAGATTCTCTGTGCACACAAGGGTGGTTGCAAACGCGCTGGAAGCAAGTCACACATTTTTACAGCATTTAAATCAGTCCGACGGGTCTCACAGGAGGCGAGAGAGGAAAACAGAGGAAGTCGTGTTGGTGGTGGAAGTGGAAAAGCCTCACGCTGCTCATCTCCGCTGGTGGCCACCGAGGGCCTCTGGAGAAAAGCCTGTCCCAGAAGGACCCACTATGTGTTGGGTCTGTCAAGACTCGGCTTGCACCTTCCGGTGTGACCCCAGCACAGCCCATTCACAAAGCTCTCTAGTACATTCTTGGAAATCCTGGGAAGGTTGTAGTTTTTGCTTTGTCTCGGAGCAAGCAGACACTACGTGGTTTTCTAAAAGCTTCTATTTTTTGTGCATATTCCAGATCGTCTGAATTGCACGCATTGTGTAGGGCGTGGCGTGATAACAATTCTTCAGTGCCACCTGGTCCAAGCACACCCCCAGCTCTATTCCAAGCATCCTTCCTGTAGCCCCAGGCTTTTGCAAGTGCCTTCCCCATCCTTATCTCCCCCTCTGACTTGGGCAGCTCCTCATGAATTTTTTTTCCCATTTTCAACTCGCAGTCTCAGAGAGCTCTGACGTGCTCCTGGATTTAATAACGTGGTGCCTTTCACGCCACCCTGTAAGCCTGTTCTCTTACAGTCAAACTCTGGCTTCTCCCGATCCATTTGACTTGAAACCCTTGCTCCCCCCTCCCTTGATCAGCTGACTGGTGGACGCCCCGCTCTCCCAGTCTGCCTTGTGTTCTGGCCTCAGCAGAGGCTCAGCCTTTGGGAAGTGGTGGTGGGTGCTGGGGGGTACTGAAGAGACAGGCAGGGAACTTCCCTCGAGGTTCTGACTTTTCTTACACAAAGGCTAGTGTGGGCACCCAATCCACATGCTTTCCGCAGGCACCCACTTTCGCCTTCGGGAAGTTCCCTCTTGGATTCCCGGGTGGTCCCAGGGGTGAGCTAACAGCGCCTCTTCTGTGCCGGTGGCCTCCAGATTCTACCACTGTCCTGTCCCACCAGCCACAGGGCAGCCTCTTCCCCGATTCCCATCTCTGCTGCCTGGTTTCTGCCTCTCCTTTTCCCTCGCAGACTGTGTCTCAAGTCATGGGTTTCTGGGCGGGGGAATGCAGCTTGGTGGTAGATCACTCGCCTGGCATCCAGGAGACCCTGCATTTCCATTCCCACCATGCTTTGTTTTTTGTTTGAAGAAAAAAGATAAACAGTAGGTTGTAGATGGGCGTGTGCTTTACACCGATACCCAAGTACCCACAGCACCAAACACACCGCCCATGAGAACGAAAACATGGATTTCTCTTCACCAGCTAACGCACACTACAGTGCCGGACTTTTGGTCGCTGCCTAACTGCTATTTGTAGAATGAGGGAAAGGGGGTGGCCAGGAAGTGAACTTGCATCAGCCCCTGGCGTCTGGGAGGTGTTGTCCACTCCAGCCTCAGGCCCGCATCCAGGGGCAAATCACACTGAGAGCCGATCCTCCACGGTGAGCACCGAAAGACGCCCGGTGTGGAGACCAGAACGCTCAGCTCCGCGGCTAGACTAATTCCCTTTCCTCTTTGCAAATTCAACTTCAGGGGGAAGCAAACTTTCTCATTTCCCATTTCAGCACACTGAATTATTCATCCAGAATGTTCTGCTGGTATTTCCTCTTCTGTCAGTTCTATGGTTCCAGAAACACTCTGCCATCAGAGCAATTAGCAGCCCATTACAGGCTTCAACCTGCCCACCCTCGGGTTCCCAGCCTGGGGCTGTATTGATGGGGAGCCAGCCTGGGCCCGAGTCTGTTTTCGGTAGAGATGGGGGTGGTGGGGTGGTGCCTGGGTCCCCGTGGAAAACCCTCCTCATCTTCACATGCTGGGTGGAGCTAATCCAGGAGCTGTGATGCTGAGTTCAGGAAGTCCGCTCCTCAGAGCCTCGCTCTACCCTCATTCAGGTGTCTAACCTTCGCACGCTGTGACGCACGCTCTAAGTGCAAACAGGTGACACTGTGACGCACGCTCTGAGTGCAAACAGGTGACACTGTGACACACGCTGTCCTGTGCAAACGGGTGACACTGTGACGCACGCTCTGAGTGCAAACAGGTGACACTGTGACGTACGCTCTGAGTGCAAACAGGTGACACTGTGACGCACACTCTAAGTGCAAACAGGTGACACTGTGACGCACGCTCTGAGTGCAAACAGGTGACACTGTGACGCACACTCTGAGTGCAAACGGGTGACACTGTGACGCACGCTCTGAGTGCAAACAGGTGACACTGTGACGCACGCTGTCCTGTGCGAACGGGTGACACTGTGACACACGCTCTAAGTGCAAACGGGTGACACTGTGACGCACGCTCTAAGTGCAAACGGGTGACACTGTGACGCACGCTCTGAGTGCAAACAGGTGACACTGTGACGCACGCTCTGAGTGCAAACAGGTGACACTGTGACGCACGCTGTCCTGTGCAAACGGGTGACACTGTGACGCACGCTGTCCTGTGCAAACAGGTGACACTGTGACGCACGCTCTGAGTGCAAACAGGTGACACTGTGACGCACGCTCTGAGTGCAAACAGGTGACACTGTGACGCACGCTCTGAGTGCAAACAGGTGACACTGTGACGCACGCTGTCCTGTGCGAACGGGTGGACGGTGCGCAGCTCACCTGCACAGCAGGTGGCCTCTGGGCTGCAGCCTGGACACACTGCTAGCTGAGCCCTTGGCCTTAGTGTGTGTGAAGGAAGTTCTTGTCTGCCTGTCCCACAGGGCCCTTGCCCTGTGTGGCCCACCTCTCCCCGGGGTTCCAGTGGACTTGAATGCCTGTGGGATTCAGCCGGAGTCTGGTTTGCTGGGAAGCTGCTTCTCGCCCGTGAGCCTGTTCTTGTTGCCCGACCTTATTCCTGCCACCTTTCCTGTCCGTGTGTCTCCTGTGCAGCTGTCTGCAACCCATCCTCGAGGGACCCGTGTCGGTGCCCGGCTGGAGCACTGAAAGCCGGAAGACGCGGGCGGCTATTGTCCCCAGTCACCTCTCTTGGGCTTTGTGGCCTGGGGAACCCCGTGGGGTGCTCAGTTCTTGGGCAGCAGCTCCCTGCTGGACCGGCGCTAGGGGGCACTGTGGGGACCGGAAGGCGATGCTGACGGGTTGGTCCCAAGACGCATCTGGCCCTGTCCTTCCCCGCAGCAGGTCCCAAAGCTGCCAGTCGGCCTTGCAGCTTCTCTAGTCTCCGTTTTGCAGAATGAGCTGTGCACTCGCTCCCTAGCCGTGAACACAGCATCAGCTGTGCCTGCGTCCTCCCCACACCCCGGAGTGTAGCTCCGGTCCTCTGCCCTCCTCCAGGGACCTGTCCCAGGCCCTCCTCCACAGCTGCTGGTGCTGCAACGCCTCCCGGCTTTCCCGGTGCCCCCGGGGTGCTGCGGTTCCCTCAGTACCTTCGTGGTATTGAGGTTCCCTCAGTGCCCCTGGTGCCCCCGTGGCGCTGTGGTTCCCTTGGTGCCCCTGGCCCTGGGGTAGTGGCAGCTTCCTGCCCTGCCCGCCCCGCCTCAGGTCTTCTTTCTCTGTAGTTACAGCCCCCTGTTCTCAGGGTGGCTGTGCTCCTGGGCTCAGGAAACCCTCCTGCCAGTCTCCTGAGCGCCCGGGACTGCAGGTGCTGCCAGCAGTGTTTACATGACGTTCTCTTGGTTCAGATAATTGGTAGTTTCTGTCTCCTCAGCGGGACTTTAACTGACCTAGAAACAGAAGGCGGGGATGGGGCTAGTGGATGGCTGGAGACAAGGGAGCAGAGGACCGAGAAGGAGAAATCAGTGCTGAGGTCGACGAGGCTGAGACTCCTTGCAGGCAGTGACATCTGTCTGTTGATCTCTGTCTATTTCTATCTGTGTATCTATGTATCTATCTATGTATCTATGTATCTATGTATCTATCTATCTATCTACGTATCTATTTATGTATCTATGTATCTATGTATCTATCTATCTATCTACGTATCTATTTATGTATCTATCTATCTATCTATCTATGTATCTATGTATCTATGTATCTATCTATCTACGTATCTATTTATGTATCTATCTATGTATCTATCTATCTATCTACGTATCTATTTATGTATCTATCTATCTATCTATGTATCTATGTATGTATGTATGTATGTATGTATGTATCTATGTATCTATGTATCTATGTATCTATGTATCTATCTATCTATCTATGTATCTATGTATCTATCTATCTATCTATCTATCTATCTGTCTGTCTGTGTCTATCATCTACTTACCTATCCATCTATCTCTATCACCATCTATCATGTATGTACCATCTATTATTTATCTACCTGTCAAAGTCTATCTACCTCTATCATCTATCAGCAGCCATTTATCATGTATCTATAGCTATATTTCACCATCTATCATCTATTTGCATCTATCTTTTTTTTATTCAATTGTGTGTATGCGTGTGTGTGTGTGTGTGTGTGTGTGTGTGTGTGTGTGTAGAACCACGGACGAATTCGGGAACCACCATGGACGCCTCCACCTCCTCCTTGTTTACTCTGCCCCGGGATTCACAGGCTCCGCCCTACCAGGACCAGAAGCGCAGGCTGCCCCCACTTCTGCCTGGTGTCTATACGTGGGGTCTAGGATCCGAACTCAGGATCTTCTGCCTGCAAGGCAGAGGCTTAACCCCTGAGCCATCTCTCCAGCCCTTGCATCTATCTTTCTATAGCTATCTCTCTACCTATCTTCTACCAAACTATCATCTATTTATGGGTACCCAGTCTATCTATCTATGTATCTATGTATTTATCTATAATATATCATGTATTTATCTATTATCTATCTACCCATCATCTATCTATATCTACTATCATCATCTATCCACATCCATCATCTAACCATAGCTACCACACATCTATCATCTGTCATGTATGTATCTATCAACTATTTATAGCATTCCATCTACCTAACAGTGTATCTTCTACCAATCTATCATCTATCTATGAACACCTAGTTGGTGTTGATAAGTAATTTAGTGAGTTGATGAATGAATGATGTATGGACAGCTCTGTCTATGGATAGATGATTCTATAGATGGATGGATGGATGAATGGATGGATGGATGGATGGATGGATGGGTGGATGGATGGATATACATCTGCTTAATGCAGGCAGGCAGGTAGTTTGTGCAGGACCATCTATGGCAAATTTTTCCTCAAGCTCTTTTGTGTGTGTGTGTGTGTGTGTGTGTGTGTGTGTGTGTGTGTGTATCAGACAGCACTGTATGTGCCTGTGGAGACCCAAGGATGACTTTAGGAGCACCCTGGATTGCTCTACTTCCTATTTACTTTGCTTGGAGTTTCCCAGGTTCCGCCTTCCAGGACCAGAAGTATAGGCTGCCTCCATTTCTGCCTGGCATTTTTCCATGGGATCCGGGATCCAAACTTGTGGCACTACTGATTCAGGGAGGCCTTAGCCCCGGCTCCCGAATCCAGGAGGTCTGGCTACAGACAAGCCTGAACAAGTTCGGACATGCCCCAGACATGTCCCAATAGAGGAACCACACAGGTGGAGGGATGAACAACCAATAAGAAGCAGCCATCTAACCTGGACACCTAGTAAACAGCTAAATGATTGGTGGCTGCTCTTCCCCCTCCCCCTGAGCAGAGAGGTGACCACACCTGATTGGATCCCAACCCTATAGAAGCCCAAAACTTCCTGAATAAAGCTGAGCCTGCAGCCAACTCGTCCTCTGCTGCTTCTCGCCTGACTCCTGGGGTCTGGGTGGTGACCCTGTCACCGGCTCGCCCATTTGCCTCGTGCCCACGAGGCCCCTGCCATTTCCTCTCCCCCCCCCCCCCGGCTGGCCCGGTGGGAGATTTGACAACATCTGGCGCTCCAACATGGGGTGTTCCCCTTTCCCTGTTTGTCCTTAGGAACACAGGACACTCGCTCACTTGAATTGCTGATGATCAAGGAGCCCCTCTTAAGGTTAGGAACGCAATAGCTCGTTTGATTTCCCCACGATCAGAGCCCCCCTAAACCAAGGCTTTTCCCGGTGAGTTCACATGAGAAATTGGTTCCCTCAGAACTCAGAGCCCAGGTTCGATTATATTGAATCGGCCTGGGGGGGGGGATACGGCCCCAGGGAGTAAGAAATTCCTGAAGTCCCTCACTAAGCACAGGACGCTTAGATCCAGAACACCTCTGCGTATGTCCTGCACTAGTCTCTCCTTGGACGTTGGTTACCCTTTTAGGAGTTGTTCTCACTTTGACCGTGGTTCTAGTCGTTGCTTTTTATTTTCTGCACCTTTTCACCGTCTGCTCGCCCCCTACTCATCTCTGCTCCATTAGGGAACCTTTCCTTTCCACAATGGGTACTTTACCGCCCCATCAGAAGGCGCCCCAGCTGACTGCTCTTAAGACTCTACTAGACTTATGTAGGATCAAAGCGATGCTGAAGGACTTAGAAGATTTTTGGGGAGGAAACTTTAATCTTAGCTCCTTGGATTTCCCCAGAAAATGTCTGGGACCCATAGATTTGTATAGAAGTGCTCTTCTGGCCGATAAGAGGGAAGTCCAGGAAGGCCATATGCTTCCAGCTCCCTTTGTTCCCATCCTCCTAGGTGTCATAACACCTTAAAGGATCCTCCACTGAGGAAGTGATTAGTTGCTACAATGTAACTTGTGGAGAGAACCCAAAATTAGTCCTTTGTTCTTCCTCCAGAGCCGGATCCCTTCCCTCCCCTTCCTGGTTGAGGACTCTGCAGAAGGCTCACAGTACCGTGGGGGGGGCGGGGACATTCCACGCCCTGCCGACATCCCCTTCCTGGCCTCCCAATACGTGTCTTAAAATTTCTCCTAGAGACTAAGGCCTGCTGGCCTGGAGGAATTTTGGAATGAGGCTGAGGTTTTATCACCTTGGGTCCCTCCCAGAGAAAATGTGGGAATGGACCTATGGATGAGGATGCTTTTCCTTGCTAAATGTTTTTCATAATTAAGCTAAGCTGCCAGACTTAACTAATGTTGGGTCTTGTTTTAAATAAAGGCTTCCTAAATGTTAATCCACCTTTGATAACGCTTTCAAGGGTAATTTTAAGACAGTTGCTGGTAAATTGCTTGTAAAATGTTGTTCATGTGCTTGTATGTTTATATATTGTGTTTACATGGTGTCTTGTGGCTATGAGCACTTCAATTATTTTCATTTCTGTTGCATGCTAATATTAAAATTTGGCATTTTTAAATACATGTATGCATGCTTAAAAACAAGAAATAATTTTGATAACATCTAAGGCCTTAACTACTTATGTTTTATATCGATAACAAAGCTTGCTTTCCAGGTCCTCAGGGTATCCACTCAGGCCTCAGACATTCCTGAAGGCCACCAAAGGTTCGTTGTAAGCCTGGCTGTCCTCCATTGAAGCTGTGCCTTACTAATTTACAATTGTTAGGTTTTGATTTGTGTCTCACCAGGTCTTCTGGATCTTTTCTGTGCCTGTGCCGCCTACAGCCCCTCCGTCTGCTCCTGCCCTGACAAAACCTCCTTTTCTCTGCCACTGCTTGATTCCCCTTTGGGACCATGATTCCTTCTCTGTGATGGTCTCATGACTGGTAGCCAATGACGGGTAAGGCTCCACACGAGGGTGGTGTCCAACCTAAGACAGGCACAGTCACCTATATACCACGCAGCTGAAGAGGCTCAGGGCCACTCCAGCTATCATGGTCCCCACTGAAAAAGTTTATAAATAAATGAAAGAGTGAAAATGTGGCACTACTGATTCAGGGAGGCCCTAGCCCGGGCTCCTGAATCCAGGAGGTCTGCCTACAGACAAGCCTGAACAAGTTCAGACATGCCCCAGTCATGTCCCAATAGAAGAACCATACAGGCGGAGAGATGACCAACCAATGGGAAGGAGGGATGAGCAACCAATGGGAAGGTGGGATGAGCAACCAATGGGAAGCGGCCATCTAACCTGGACACCTAGTAAACAGCTAAATGATTGGTGGCTGCTCTCCCCCTCCCCCTGAGCAGAGGGGTGGCCACACCTGATTGGATCCCAACCCTATAGAAGCCCAAACACTTTCTGAATAAAGCTGAGTCTGCAGCCAACTCGTCCTCTGGTGCTTCTCGCCTGACTCCCGGGGTCTGGGTGGTGACCCCATCGCTGGCTTGCCCATTTGCCTCGTGCCCACGAAGCCCCTGCCATTTCCCCTCTTCCCCCCGGCTGGCCCAGTGGGGGATTCGGCAACATAAACTCAAGAACTTCTGCTTTCCAGGCAGAAGCTTAACCCCTGGGCCATCTCTCTGGCCCAGAAGACATGTGATTCCAGGCAGGGTGACCTATGTTGGTGGCTGGAGCAACACCGCATCCAAGGTATAGGCGAAGGAAATGCCCACAGGCGTTTCTCACGGTCTAGCACCCCTTCAGCCCCCTGTGGCCCAGCATCCCCACCAGATGGACCCCCATGCAGCTCATTCTTAGGGTGGGAAGTCTGGCACTTTCTCTCCTAACTGTGGAGGCTCCTGCTGGAGGAGCTGGAGGGGCAGGGTTGACACTGAAGGTAACCTGTCCTAGGCCACACGCATCCCCCGACCAGGGCCTGCCAGGTGGCACAGACCCTATAATCTCACACATCCGTCTTGTAGGAACAGACTTTACATAAAACTGGGAGCCTGAGCTCTTTGCAGATGGGCTGAGTCAGGAGGCTGCCTGGGTGCTGCGCAGGTTAGATCCCCAGAGAAACAGATGAGACCAGGGTGACCGCGGAGCTCTAGGAAGGCATGCCTTGGGGCTCAACCCCACAGGAGGGAGCGATGGAACCAGACACAGAAAGAAGGTTTGGGAGTGGGAGGATTCTGAAGTCCTCTAGCCTCCTGGAATGTTCTGATAAGACTGTTTTCAGGAGCAGGGCGGCCCTGGGTGTGGCACTGCTGTGACCACCTGTGGGGGTGCTCCGGGGGAACCCTTAGTGTTTAGGGGTCCACTTTCTCCACCAGGTCGAGGTGCATATGGCAGGCAAGGATGAGGATGTACGAGACCGAGTGTATATTTTAGGGTGCAAGTACAGCAGCAGGAAGCTGGAGCCAGAGTTGGTCTAGTTGGAAGTGAAGCATCCGAGGTCAGAGCTCCGCGGAGCGAGGGCCCCGCTTCCTCTTAGCGCTGGCTGATTTCAGTAAGGCGCGTGGGTCAGTGCCTGCGCTTCTGGGTCCAGGGCTGGGCGCAACCAGGCAGGAACACGGTCCGTTGCTCCTTTGCCTTCAGGGGAGAAGAGCCAGGAAGTGAGCGGCCACCTCGGCCACCTTGGGGGTCTGTCGTCAGAGGATTGCTAGTGTGTCTGCCCTTTGCTGTCCACCGGCCGGGGTTCTGTCTAACTCCTAACCCACCTCGGAACAGCTGCGGGGAGGATGTCTTCCGGGACACGCTTCAAGAAACGGTCCTCACCTTCCCCATGAAAGATGTGCCCAGAACTGTGCATCCCACCACGAAGACTCAAGTGGGGAGTTAGAAGAAGGTCCCTCTCTGCTCTCTCAGCCCTGCCCCACCCCGCCCTGCAGCCCTGCAGCCCTGCACTGCCTCAGCAGTTGGCTGCTGCTGTCTGAGACTCCGGGAAGATAATCTGTGCAGAGCACGTGTGAATTACTAAATCAATAAACACCACTGTTCTCATGGTTCACGGTCTCTGCAGCCTCGGCCCGCTCCACGGGCTTCAGGAAGACACGCACACTGGGCGTCACCCTCCACTGGGACCCCCGGAACAGGTGCCTCTCCTGCACGTGGCTCCACCCTCTCCTAGGCAAGGGCCGGGGCCCAGTGTCCTCTCGTTGGAAGCAAGAAGTCCACCACTAGCCCAAAGCAGATTCACCAAGAGGCGTATTCCCACTATGCCAATCCACATTCACGGGTCAATTTTAATGTTTAGTGACAGTGGAAGGTGCTTGGGGCTGTGGATTCGTCCACGCAGAACATTATCTTAAGCTCTTCACTGGTATTAGTGCGACACCTCCACTCAAGAAACGAGTGAGGAAAGGCATAGCTTGTCGGGCCTGCAGGACAGGGCCGTGTGCTCGTAACCCCAGCGAGGCAGGAGGATGGGAGTTTGAGGCCAGCCTGGTGCCGTTTGTGTCTGGGCGCACAGGACTGTGGTGGTGGAGACAGCTCTGGCCAGCCAACCAGTGAGCTGCAGACTCGATGAGGACCCTTGTCTCAAAAGATCAGGAGGACACCTGGGTGTCAGCCTCTGAACTCCACACACATGCATGTGCACCCTACAGAGAGAGAGAGAGAGAGAGAGAGAGAGAGAGAGAGAGGATCCAGCTAGATTTTCCTCCATCAGCTAAGAGCAGAGCCAGTACCTATGGGCAGGACACTGCAGTGGCCATCAGGATGTGGGAGGGGGGCACAGGGGTACCTAAAGGACTATGATCACTCAGCCTGAGTCTCCCCTGCTCTGCTTGCTGCGGGGAAGAAAGGAGGTGAGGTCAGCATGCCCCCTACGGCCAGGTCAGGGGGTGAGGTCAGCATGCCCCCTACGGTCAGGTCAGGGGGTGAGGTCAGCATCCCCCCTACGGTCAGGTCAGGGGGTGAGGTCAGCATGCCCCCTACGGTCAGGTCAGGGGGTGAGGTCAGCATCCCCCCTACGGTCAGGTCAGGGGGTGAGGTCAGCATGCCCCCTACGGCCAGGTCAGGGTCAGCCCTCATACCTGCAAAGAGCAAATGGCTCACTTCTCTGTCCACACTCCCCATTTTATACGTGTGCCCAGCAGCACGAGGGGCCCACGCAGTGGCACAGACCTCAAGGTGTCCCAGGCACACCTGCTGTCCCAGGAAACAAGGTTAAGAGCTCTCGAGCTTCCGCCAAGGTGCGGCTTTGAGGCAGCTCGCTGTGCCAGGAGGTAATGGCTTCAGGGCAGACCGCACTGGATGGAAAATCTGCTGCGCTCTGAAGTCCATTTGGTCTTATTGCTTGTTCAGCTTCTTAATGCATTAATGATAAAACATCAGAGTGAATATGTATTCAGAAAAAAAAATCACAATTAATCAATACTGCACTTATCCCATTTGCCTGCTGCTAAGTGGTAAACAGAAGTTTGGCTGCCCCGCCCCACTTGGCAATCTTGGAGTCTACTAGGCCTTTCCGGCAGAGGGAGGATCCGAGGGGCGTCAGCTCGCGGGAAGGAAGCGGCTGATTTCAAGGTCCTGTGGTCAAGCCACCAGGAGTGAGTTTAGACTTTCTAGGGAGGAGGGAGAGTTCAGGGAAGTCATGTGGCCATTTACTGTCCCTCCTCTTGGGAATGGGGGTCTGACATTAGCCCCGCCCATCTACGAGTGACCCCACCCACTGCCTAACCACTTCTGAGGAGGCCCGCTCATTGTGGCATCATCTGGAGACGGCACCCGGTTCCCCGGCCGCTGCCTGGTGTTGGTCATCACTTCTGTCCTTTCCACCCCAGGCTCGCGTGACCCGAAATCGAGCGTTACTCCCCGTGGAGGACAGTCCAGGGCTTTCCTTTTGGCCATAAGGGACGAGGAAGCAAGAGAGGTCAATCACTTGCCAGAAAGTCACCGGCTGACCAGGGGCAGGGTGGCCACACCCGTCCCTGAACTCTGACCCCCACCCATGCCCTTTAGATCAGCACCAGGGGTCCTCATGAAGGAGCAGTCCTGCAGACATTCGCTCAGCACTGATACGAGGCTGGGTCAAAGCCCTCAAGGAGGAAGGAGATGTCGACTGGCAGCTATGGGGTCTTACTTCCCAGCTAAGCAAGAGGTGTTGTCCCAGCTTCGCTGCAAACTTCCTGACCACCACCTTGGTGAACCCAGCAAGGACAGCTTCCCCTACCTCACAGGCAACTGAGCTAAAGATTCCTCATTTCAGACAGCTGCAGCTCGGCATCTCTGTCCTGGAGGATTCTGGGAAATACAATGCCCTCCATTCCCTTCATCTCAAGCATCTCTCCCCATTCTGGCTGCTAACCAGCTCGACCTTGGCTGGCGGCCCCCATATTCCAGAAACAGTGCGCGTTACCCCAGGGCACTTTCTCTGGCCAGACGGTTCTCAGGGCAAGACAAGGTGTTCTGGAAAAATCTGACTGTGTCGACAGCACTAGGAAGTGTGCCAATCACAGCGGCAGACGCTGGGTGAGTGCTTAGTGAAGTCTTTCTGCTGAATGTCCTTCACGTGGCGAAAGGCTGGCCCTGCGTCCCCACTGATGAAGACCCTCTCCACTCCTTCCTCTTCCTCCTCCCCCAGCATGCTGCCATCTTAGTTCTCGCTCTGAGTCTCCCACTTGACGTTCTATTCCTGCCGCTCTCCAGGAGCGTGGAAAGTGGGGTCACAGCACCAGGCTTGCTGTGACCACCCCACCGGTGGCAGGTGGCCAATCAGACTTGAGGGTTCCCCACCCCAAATCTTACTGTGCACCCTCCGGTGGCCCCTGCCCACAAAGAGCTGCCCACTAGCTTTGTGGCAGCCCGGGCACTGCCTTGGGCAGAGCTTTTGCTTCTTAGGGTGTTCGTCTGCATTGTGGGTGCAGCTTGAGCTCCTAGAAGCTGAGCGTGGCACAGCCACCCACGGGCAGGGCAGGGCAGGGCAGGGCTGTCTGTCAGGCGGGCATCTGTCTTCTCGCTGCAGTTCAGTACCCTGCATTAGCGCTCGGCAGCTTTCCAGCGCAGCGTTGCTTTTAACTTTATTACGGTGGTCGGGCGACTTGGGAAATGTGGACTCCACCGGCACATTTATGAGTCTCTGGTCTCTCAGAGAGCCGTGGTCCTCCAGGGTTCCAAGCCTCGTAAAGGACAAGGGCACCATCTTGGTGAGGAGGAAAGGGCAGAAACCCAGAGCGACATGGTGCTGGCGATGCGTCCCTTTTCCTCTGGGTCTCTGGGCTTCTCAGGTGGTCGTGGAGAAGCCCATCCCCTGCACCTGTGGTCTGCGTGCTTCGTCCTCTGCCGTCACCACCGTAGGACCCACTTTTCCCCACAAGCTGCCGTCACTTCCAAGGCCCCGTGGAAGTTCCCGGACTGACAGAAAATGGTTGTACGTGATTCACATGAAAAGCTATCAGACGCCACAGAGATAATTAACTCCCTGTAAAATGTAACGTTTTGCAGGTTAGTGGCTGCACCTCCATCCATGTCCTTCACATGTCAGTTCTTACATGAAGGGTGGGTATGTTGTCTGCAGTGGAGGACAAGGACCCCGACGAGTCAGACGACCACATTAATCAATCTGCTGAGGCGAGCAGAGCCCAGGCCCAGCGGCTGGTGGAAGGGATTTGACAGGAGAAGGACAGAGCCGTCAGGCTGACCGTGAGGCCCGGCTGGAGCTGAGCTGCGGCAGGAAGCCGCCGTCCACCTTGTCCACAGAGCAGCAGCGCTAGGCGTGGAGGCAGAGCCCGCAGACAGGAGGGGCTGTGAAGGACCCCAGGTGTGTGAGGGGCACCCACGGGGGCCGGTCAGCAGGGACAGAGCCGCGATTTCTTCCTCTCCTCCTCCAGCCTCTGACCGGGCCCTGGAGGCCGGCGGGCAAGAGACCCTGGCGTGTGGAGCTCTCTCTGTAAGACAGAGACCAAGGGAAAGACAGCGACTGGGGGCCTCACGGGCAGGGGTTAATGGGGTCATGTTTGAGTGGGAGGGTGAGCAGAGTCCTGAGGGTCTCCAGTGCTGAACTCTGGTGCACAGCGAAAGAAGACGGGGTGCTGCATGTCTGCCTTCAGGGTCAAGCTCAGGACGGATTCTTCTCATCCACAGACAATGCGGTCTTGCACGCAGGGAAGGACGGAGGCTGGAAGGAGAGTCGATGAGATGACCTCGAGGGGTCGATGAGACGACCTCGAGGGGTCGATGAGACGACCTCGGGGGCCCATTTCTCCTCTGCCTCCAGCAAGCTGAGAACTGGATGACAGAGCGCCACTGCATGTGGCAGCGGAGGGTTCTGCTGTGATAAGGCTGCGTAACAAACAGCTCCAGCGGCTCAGGTGACAGCCGCGGGGTCTGTGTCCACAGCATGCCTGGCTGAGCTTGGCTGGACTCAGCTGAGTTTGGATGAATGCTGAGGCTTCCAGTTGTGCCCCCTCCCCCTCCACTCCTTGCACACGTCTGTGAGCTGTGCTCATGCCAGTAGCCGACGGCCTCCCATGAATGCTCTCCCCCAGCAGAATGGGGCTCAAAAAGGAATACGCATGAACTACTTTCCTAGTTGCCATGACGAAGTATCCAAAGGAAGCAGCGTGGGGGAGGAGTTCTTCAGGCTCGGAGGTCTTGGGAGGCCCAGCCCGTCAGAGATCATGGCAGAGGAGCATGAGACTGGATCTTCACAGCTGCACGGGCCAGGAAGCATAAAGTGGGCAACGCTGGCACTTGATTGGCGTTCTCTGTTTTCTTTTTAATTCCATGGGCTCGGCCCATGGGATGCCACCCACAGTCAGGGTGAGACTTCCTCCTTCAGTCAATCCTCTCTGTACAGACGCTTCCAAATATGACCTCATCAATGCTCTAGGTATTTCTCTGTGTGTGTGTGTGCGTGTGTGCATGTGTGTGTGCGTGTGTGTGTGTCTGTGTGTGTGTGTCTGTGTGTGTGTGTGCGTGTACATGTGCGTGTGTGTGTCTATGTGTGTGTGTGTGTGTGTGTGTGTGTGCATGTGCATGTGCGTGTGTGTGTGCATGTGCATGTGCGTGTGTGTGTGTCTGTGTGTCTGTGTGTGTGTGTGTCTGTGTGGAAGCTCAGGGTTGACTTCTGGAATCATCCTGGATTGCTCTACCTCCTTTTTTGCTTTGCTTTGGGGTTTCCCAGGCTCCGCCTTCCAGAGCAGCCTCAGGCTTCCACTGCACAGATGTGCCTATGGAGATAGCTGCCCCCTTGACTGTGAGCCAGAATAAACCCTTTCTCCCTTGAGTTGCCTTTGTCTCCGTTTTGTATCAGTCACGGGAAGAGAAGCTAAGAGCATGGAGGTGGGTCAAAGCACAAACTGATGTGGCTCTGAGTTCTAGTTCTGCTACTCTGACTGAAATGACTTGGATGACTTCTCTGGGCTTCAGTTTCCCCATCTAGCAAATGGAACATTCGCCCTCAGATTTCTTGGCATGGCCGAGAGCTGATGGAGGTGAGGGAGGAGCCATGCCAGGCCAGACAGTCATCCTCATGGATCTAGTAGATGCTGGTGTGTTGTTAGGAGAAAAAAAATCTTTTGAAAATTATCTTCTGGGGACAAGACGGGCAGCATGGGGAGGGGACATTCCCAGGAAATGATTGGGGGTCTCTTCGAGGCAGGGTCGTGAGAAGAGGAAGTGCTCTGTAGCCAAGTCGGCCTCGGAGCCGAGGACAGATGTGAACTGCAGCCTGGCACCGGAGCAGACCTGGCATCTCACTGGGCAGAGTGGCACAGAGTGAGGTGGGCGCATATTCCTGCTCCTGACTGGTTCTCCCACAGCCGCACAAAGCTCCATTCTAGAAACAGCCTCTCCAGCCTTTGAAAATGCCAGGCCTCCAAAGCCGCCCCCCTTTCCCCCACTGTTGGAGGGTCTAAATACAGACACACGCTTAGTCTTTTCACTTAAAGAAATTACAGCTCCCTCTAAAAATACACCATCCTCGATCAGTTTTTATTCTTGGGCCTACTGGAGTGAAGCCTTAAGCCGTCACAAAGAAAGTAAATAGCAGGAAAGAGGGCTGGGGGTGTGCAGGTGAAGTGTGTTCACCTTGCAGGAATGAGGAAGGAGTTTCAGCCCTAGAAACCAAGCTTAAAAACTGCTTGATCCCAGCACCTAAGGAGGCAGAGACAGGCGGCTCCCCGGGGCTCGGGCCGGGCAGCCCGCCCACTTGGCTCGTCTAAGGCCAGTGAAAGACCCTGTTCTGAAAACTAAAACAAGGTGGACCGCTTCTGAGGAACGGCGTGCAGGCTCAACTCACACGTGCACCTACACACGTGCATCTTGCCTGCACACGTGCACCTACACACGTGCACAGTGCATGCACGTGTGTGCACACACACAAATAGTAAAAGTGATGATGATGGCGGTGGTGCTGTGGATGAGGAAGAGAGAGCAAAGCAGACTAGAATCCCCATCCTGGGGAGATGCCCTTGGTTGGGGAACGGGGAGCAGGCTTGGGTTGGCCAGACCCTCGCAGGCCCCAATGGTGAGGTACGTCTTTCTGAGTTGGGGGTCCGAATTCACGCACCACCCTGCTGGTTCGCAGATACGAGTGGACTGAGAATCTTCATTCTCCCAGGGGATGACTTCAACTCCTTCCGGATGACGGTGAGATTGGGGGGGGGGCACCCTGGCAGGTCTGGGTGTGGCTTTTCTCTGAATGTCCAGCACAGGTGAGAAGCCACGGTCAAACACTGGGAAGCAGCATTGCTTTGAGGCGATCCGGGCAGCACGGGGGAGCACGGGGGAGCCACTCACGGGTGCCCGCTAGTCCCTGGCTCGGCAGACTCCGAAGTTTGGATTCGCAATGCCCCTCCCCGCAGTGAGATCCCGAGATGGGGATTTTTCTGGAAGCAGTTCCCTGGCAAAGCTGCTTGGACTGCGGGAGTGAGAAGCATTCGGGCGGCGCGTGGGCTCAGAGGAGGATCCTGGGGGTGAGAGGCTGGTGCGTGTGCTGGCGCTTGGGCAGGGGGACAGCTAGTCCCTGCGGGCGGCCCTCAGTGCACCTGCCCTGTGGGGCTTCAGGAGCCTGGAGCATCTCAGGGAAGCACCGGGGACCGCAGTTAGAGGACCTGGCATGCGGGGTGGGGGTGGGGGTTCTAAGCCACCGACACCAGGTTCACAGGCGACCGGATGTCTGGAATGGTTGTGCTCTGTGCCCAGCAGATGGCCACGTTTCCAACAGACCCAGCAAGTGCCCCTGGTTCTCATGCGCAACAGTCGCCAGCCCCAGCTCCCCAGCCAGAGACCCCTCTGCTACGAACCCCGAGGACAGCCAAGCTGCCCTCACAGCCCGGCGCTTGCAGAGATTTGATAATGGCTCCCGCTTAGAGATTCCGTGGTGCTGAGCAAAGGAGAGGGGTGCCTGTAGTCAGGATCCCACACGGTCCACAGCAGCGTGGAAGGGTTCAAATCCCACCTTGTCCATAGAGCAGCGGGGGGGACTTTGGTCCTCTCTGTACCGCCTCCCTTAAGATAGAACCAAAGTGACTGACTGTCAGCCGCGTTCCGGGGGTGGATGCTCGGCCAGCGTCTCGGGCCTCCCCTCCTGTGCAGACCCCTGGGACGGCTCCTGCAAAGGTAGTGTAACTGTGCTCCCCGGGTCCCCCCCTTGGTTACATCCCTCCTGTGCTTCAAATCTCCTTTCCTTGCTCTCAGTTGCTCCTGACGTGTTCTTCGGAATGTTGTACATGTGTACTATGCATTCTTGCGACCTCGTGCCCATCCCCCTTGTCCAGCCAGTGCCCCTCCGTCTCTGTCCCTTGACGCTGCCAACCAGGCGCTGCTGCCGCGTCACAGATTATGAAGATTCTGGGAGCCAGAAGGAGCTGGTGACAGAGCACAGAGCAGGTCATGTGTTACCGTGCCCCGGTGCCCCGGTGGATGCTGGGAAGTCAGGTTCCGCTTGCCCTCGCTCTCCCCAGAACCCCCCTGCTCTTGGGCACCCCCCGCGCTCCCCAGCCCAACCTCACACCTCTCTTCAGTCACCCCAGGCTGGCTGTCCAGGGACAGGTCTCTGCCTGGGGCCCACGTGGGCCGACGCTGTGTTCATGGTACCCGCCTTCTCCCACTGCTGTCTGACCCAAGGATTCTTCTTTTTGCCTTGTTTCTGCTTTTTACACATAAATTGAAGGAAGAGGAGAAGAATGGGAGGTTCCCCCAATTTATCCTCTCTTGATTTGGTTTTTGGAACCCCTAGGAGGGACGTTGTACTTTGCCACCAGGTCTGGCTCAAATAGTTGCTTGGTTTTGCTTTTTTTTCCAAGGGTCTCCATTCCATTCCCCTCTCCTATTGCAGGACTCCATCCTGCAAGCAGAGATGGGCCAGGGAGCCTGTTGCCTGTCCTCCCTGCTCTCCGGCCAGATGCACACATGCACACACACATGCACGCACATACACATGCACACATGCACACACACATGCACACACACATACATGCATGCACACACATACACACATGCATGCACAGAAACATACATCATTTTCCTCTAGCTCAGGAATTCCTCCAATCACAGCATGTGTGTAGACCTCCTGCCTCTTTAAGGTGACTTGGCATTTCTCTGTGCGGATCCATTTTTGCTTGCTTTATGGTTTAGCTGGCAGAGGGACATCTTATTTCCTGCTTTCAGAACTCCCGCTGGCACATTCTGCTGGCCTCGTTCCAGTTCACCCCCCTCCTGCGGTCCCCACACAGTCTGTCCTAAGGAGGCACCTCAACGTCCGTACCCCTTCTCCACCCCGCACTTAGATGCCCCTTGGGTTTCACCCTGTCCATCACCTGCAAGGATGCGGGATGCTCTGAATATTCTCTTCTCACAATGAGATGCTATATAAATACCATACATGGGAAACTGAATACCAAACCTCAGCTGCAATGCAGGTGTCTTGTAGACACTGACACAGACCTTCTCCCAATGTTATCTTCTGGATGCATGTGTGCATATTTGGACTGTGGGTTGCAGGTGACAGAAACGCAACCCTAGCACGTCATTTTAGACTGGACTGCACACACCTGCGCACACACACACACAAGGGCATGGCACCTTCTGATATGGCTGGGAGAATGAGTGGCTTGGTCAGTAAAGAACTTGCCTTGCAAGCACAGGGACGTGAGTTCAATCCCTAGAGCCCACGCTGATAACAGCTGGGAGTGCAGATGTGCACATGCAAGCAGGAGACGGATGCATCCCTGTGGCTCGCTGGCCAGCCAGAGAGTTTCCAGTCAAAGAGGGACCCTGGTCAGAACACAGGTGGACAGTTATTTGAGGAGCAGCATGAGGACCTCATGGTCATACATACATGTGTGCACATGTATACACACATGCATCTGCATATGCACATCTGTATACACATGTGCTTTCACATACATGCATGCACATACTACACACATCCAGCTGCACTCACATCCACCTGCACTCACGTGCACCTGCGCAGAAGCCTTCATACACATGCACCTGCCCACATGTCTGCACTCACGTGCACCTGCACACACATGCCTATATACACATGCACCTGCACACGCATGCTTGCATACACATGCACCTGCATACATCCACCTGCAGTCACATGCATATATGTACATGCACATACACACATGCACACACATGCATGCACTTATATCTGCACACATGCACCTGCACACACACCTATATACACATGCACCTCACACACATGTCTGCACTCATGTGCACTTGCACACACATGCTTGCATACACATGCACCTGCATACATCCACCTGCAGGCACATGCATGTATGCACATGCACATGCACACACATACATGCACTTATATCTGCACACATGCACCTGCACACATACACGTGGCTGCACACACAGGTGATTAGGTACACGGGCCCCGCTTTGGTGACTGGCACTCTCTAAGAAGAAGCAAGGGCAAAGACATGCACAGAGGACACAAGGGCACAGGGAGAAGGGGCAGATGCCAGCCAATGCGAGGCGCCTCAGAGAAAACCCACTACCCGCACTACAGCCTCAGCTTATAGCGCCTGCCTGGAGTGACATGTCAGTAACTTCTGGAAGCTTGAGTCGCTCAACCTTGGGACTTTGTCCCCACAGCCACGCATAGTAATAGGCCTCTCGGGTCGGCTGTTACTCAAAAGAAGTTCACCCGAAAGGTCACATGACTGTAAGATGAGCTGGAATGATGGTCAGGGTCGTGGGCCATGGGACCTGGATTCCCCAAGCACCAGCAGCTCACGGTCTTCGACCTCTGCCTCTCTTGCTTGACTCGGCAGGAACCAGCTTCCTGACCTGGTGGGCAGCACCTCGCCCTCACGTCCGCTTCCTGCTTCGCTGCTTGTTTCTCGTCCTGTCCCGGGTGACACGGAGAGTGGGCATGGTGGGGACAGATACGGAGTGTGGGCGTGGTGGGGACAGATACGGAGTGTGGGCATGGTGAGGACAGATACGGAGTGTGGGCGTGGTGGGGACAGATACGGAGTGTGGGCGTGGTGGTGGGGACGGATGGACACCGAGTGTGGGCGTGGTGGTGGGGACGGCCAGCCATGCTTTGTCCTGTGACAGCTGTTGCCATGTTGCTGGCTGGTTCTAGCTCCCTCCCCATCTGTCTCAGTGCAAGACCAGATGTGGAGCTTTGTGCCCGTAGCCCCAGCACCTGGAAGGTAAAGGCAGGAGGAACAAGAGTTCAAGGTTGTTCTCAACCACATGGAGAGTTGGGGCTAGCCTGGGCTACAGCAGACCCTGTCTCAACAATACACAGACAGCCAGCAAACAATGCCCCCCCTACCGCCCAAAAAGCCTGCTGACCACTGCTGGAGGACGGGAGGCCGTCCAGCTGCTTGGGGGAGGGCACCATTCCTGCAGCGGTGGAGAGGCGGCAGCTGGATGCACCCCAACAGCAGCCTGAAAACCTTGCGGTGTTACCTCCGCTGGGTTCCACCCTGCCTGCACCTGCATGCTAGGTGGACACCCCATTCCCTTCGAGGACGAGAGACAAAACAGATGTGGAGGGAGCGCCATGAACTGACCAGTGATTAAATTCCCCGGATCTGGCTGAGGTTTCGATTGGCTTAGCCGGGCTTGGCTGCGGCGGCCCCCGCTCAGCCTTCCTGCTGCCAGCTAGTGTGGGGAGCTCATTAAAGAGAGTACATGCAATTATTATTATTTTTAAGTGCGGTTGGGCTCTCGCAGGCCCCACTTTCGTTTGGCCCGGAGCCCTGTCCTTGAGTATGAGCCCCGAGGACAGCCAAGCAGACTCCGGCTCTCGGACTGATGACGTTAATAGTTCTGTGCTCGGGCTAACAAGACGGGCGGTGAGCCACAGGGAGGTGGGGCTCTGGTCTAGTGGCTGCTCTGTCTCCGCAGGGGGCCCAGCTGTGCCCCTGGCCACAGAGACAATGGGGAGGAGTGAACTATCACGCAGAGGGCATGCTTCGAAAAGGTGCTGCATTTTGCCCACATTGCATCGAAGCCCTGCAGGACTTTGGTTGGCTGGTGTTGCAGTCCGCCTGCATGGTTGCTGATAAATGACCATCAAATGGCCCAAGGGAACAAGGGTTCATTTCCTTACTGATAGTTGGATTACAGTCCATAGTCCAGCTTGATGGGAGAGCTCACACCACACCAGGGCCGAGGGAACTGGCCACACCATGTCTATGTAACAGCTGAGAGAAGGACGATCCTTACTTGCCAGACCAGGATGTCTGGCCAAGTGTACAGAAGGATGCCAAAACTCTGTCAACCAGATATCTGTATTTTATTCCAGGGCCTACCTAGTCCTACCCACCATGGGCTGGCCTTTCCCCATCAGCTAGACAATCTCCTGCAGGTTTGCTCTGGGCCTAACTCAACCACTGATTCTCTACAAATGTGCCCAGAGCTCAAACCCTCCACTGTCAAGTCGACACCTGTCCCTAACCATGACAGCTGGTTTTGTGGAATGTGCCTGTGTGGACATGCATAAGGGTTCAGAATCTGGGCAGGCAGCCTTGGATTTGAGATTCTTCTCTGTTGCTTGTCGGCTGTTCTAACCTCTGCCGGGCTCCAGCCTGATGCGTGTAAGACGCACACACCTCACTGTGAGACTTCAGGCTGTCTCCCCGGCTCACGTCTTGACCATTCCTGCCCCACCCCACCCCCAGCCTGAGACTTGTTCTCTGTTTCTGCCCAGCCCCAAATCCATCCGGCCTCTGCCTGGGTCGGCCTGAGACATTGACCCGTGAACTCCCATGGGGCTCCTGATGTTTCTGGGATAGAGGTGCAGGTGAGGACCAGGCCCAGCAAGAAAGAGGCTAGGGCACCCCCACTTTGGGTCTCTGACTTCATCGCCACTAGTTCCACCAATAAGCTGACTCGGAGACCCTCTAATCATGCAGACCCAGGGTACAAGAGCAGACCCCTCCCTCATTGCCAGCGACAGTCTGGGGACATCTGTGTTCTTTCCCAGGGAGGGGGACGTCCCCTCGGCATGTCTGCTGTGATCCCAGGTGACACGTTTATTTACACAGCGTGGTTAAAAATCAGCACTTTTCTCAAATGTACATTTTAAAGGTCTGAATTGTTTGCTTCACCAGATTTTCATTGATCACAGCTCTTCACATGCTGGTTTTCATGTGTGTGTGTGGGGGGGGGTGACCATGCGTGTGCATGTTGAATGTGGTAGATGCACAGGTGTGTGTGCGCAGGTTCGAGGGTGATTTCAGGAATCATGCTCGATTGCTCTTCCGCCTAATTGTGGTGAGTTTGGTCTCTAACTAAATACAGAGCATACCAGTGGGCGTAGTCTGGGTCGCCAACTTGTTCTGGGGATTCTTAGCCTCTGCCTACCCAGGGCTGGAATTACAGGTGGGCTGCTGTGCCCAGCTGGCTTTTTTTTTTTTTTAACATTTTTTATTATTATTTCCGCTCATACAAACTTAATAGGTAGACCAGTTCCCTCCCCCCTTCCTCCTCCCCCCGAACCCCCTGCTCTCCCTCCCTCCCTCCCCATTTCCCAGTGCCTCCCCCCCAATTCCCAGAGAGTCCTTTATTGTGTATGCCTAACTCTCCTCTTGGTCCTCCTTTCCGATGACGTACAAGGACCCAGTGGCATTTCCCTGAACCCTTTCCCGTGTTCCCCTTAAGCATAGGAACACTACTGTGGATGTCAATCCCTTGCCTCCAAGGATCTTGGTGCCTTTAGCCGATGTTAGACTTTGTGAGGTCAATAGTGTGTTGGACATTGCACCGGGCGTGCAAAGTCCTCTTATGATTGCTTCAGCCCTATCTAGTGTGGAGACTCTTCAAATCATTGCTCCCCCCATCCTTTTGCTCTTACAATCTTACCGCCCCCTCTTCCGCAAATGTCCCTGAGCTTCAGGATGGGGGGAGATTAGGCTGGCTTAGTTCTATGTGGATGATATAGAGTCTCTGAAGTTCTGGATTGTGGTTTGTTGGTTTTCTTTCCAGCTGGCATTTTTAAAGATGGGATCTGGAGATCTGAACTCTGATCCTTGTGTTTCTCCAGCAAGCACTTTAACCACTGAGCATCCCCCAGCCCTTGACTTGCTGGGTTTATCTTTCCCAACGTGTATCCAAATGGACGTGTAAGGCTCCAAATAAGCATTCACCGGCATTCCATCCAGAACCTTCCTGGCATCGAGTGATCCACGCAGCCTCTTCAAGAAGGGCTACTGAGCGTGTGCGTTGCTCTGTGCGCAGCGACCCACGCCCCCTCTCCCCCCCAACACTCCTGAGGGAAACCCAGTCTCTTGGGATCCCTTGCTTTAGTGGTCTAAGAGTCTCTTCAGAGTAGAACCGCTCCTGCCGGGACAGTGACGCTGGGAATTTTAGGGATTTTAAAAAGTGACCTTTATCCATTCACGTGACCGTCTGAACTGTCCTGGCTTCTCAGCTTCTCTACCCTGCAGCCCGCCTGGGGGCCGTGAACCAGAGAGAGTCTGGATCGTCCTTCTTTTAGAAATGTGCTTCAATATTCATTCATCTAAAGGAGAGTCTTTAGCAACCGGGCTTACGGAGGACCCAGAACACGCCTTGCAAAGCTGGCACGTGTGATCTCGCCCCCGAGCTGAGTGGGGTCCCAGCGCATCTCTCACACTGGCAGAGTGCACCCGGCTCTCCAGCCTTGGCAGAGCGAGGCATCCCACCCACCACACCCCCAACAGTCTCTTTGTTGCTGCAGAAATTCACCTGCAGGTTATTTTGCAAACATGCAGATTCCAGAAGTATCCACAGAACCTACCGCAGGGCTGTTTGCTTCCTGGTCATAAACACCACCTGCCCAGCCCCCCCCCACTCCACCGTTGATTGAATGCCAGACCACCTCTGTCCCCAGCAGGAGAGGGTCTGCAGTCTCCCTGCAGGGCGCACACAAGCCGCTTAGGTGAGGTGCAGAGCCGTATGGAGAGAGAGGAGGAAGGAGGGAGAGGAGGAAGGAGGGAGAGGAGGAAGAGGAAGGAGGGAGAGGAGGAAGGAGGGAGGGGAGGAAATTAACAGAAGCTTCTAGTTGCTCAGGTGGGCCGCAGAGCTCGGCCACAGCAGCCGTGCAGCAAGTGGAGGAGCGCTTCCCCACGTGACCGAGGCAGAGCCGCAGGGACTCGGCTAAGAACTCCTCTGTCATTTGAAGGACAGCGTTTGCTTCCTGCCACGTGGTCTTGACAGAATCTTGCTCAGTCAATGAGGATCGGGGTGGGCTGCTCTCCCAGGATGCTTCAAGGGTCGCCGACATGCGTTATAAAGTCTGTGGAAATCTGGCATGTCGTCACATTACCTGGGCTTCTATTTTGTGAAGGTCGTCCATAGGTGTATCAATGGTCTCTTAAGCAATGAGTTGGAAAAGAATAAGCACATTCTTCGACCTGGAGTTGTGTGCACCAAGCTGTGCTTCTCAGAGAACAATTTAACCTCTTTATGAAGCATGATGTTCTGGGAGAGGGGTGAAATGACTCAAATGCAAACCCAACAGTCAGAGTTCAAGCCCCAGTGAAAGGAGAGAATGGACTTCATAAGCTTGGCCTCTGACTTACACTCATCCTATGGCATGTATCACACACACACACACACACACACACACACACACACGCACGCTCCATCACCACCACCAATGCACTTTAAAGAGAGCATGTTTTCTCAATGGAGACAGCTCAGTTGGTAGATGGCCTGTCTAGCGTACCGCCGGATTCGGTCCCCAGCACCCGCCGAGGTGTCTTGGTGCAGCCTGTAACCCAGCACTCAGGAGACGCAGGCAGGAGGAGGTAGAAGATCAATGTTGTCTTCAGCTACATAGCAAGTTCCAGGCCTGCTGGGGATCCTGGGAGTTTGTCTGCCTGTTCCGATAGTTCTGATAATCGCGGTATGTCTAACACTGCTGCACCTGGGCACATTTGTGAAGAATTAATAGTTGAGTGAAGCCCTGAGCAAGTCTGCAGGAGCCTGATGAGGGGGAGACCCCGTCCACGGTGGGCGGGACTTTACTCTGGCAGGTGGATAAGATGGAGGCGGGAGCTAATTCGGGGAACTGTCAGTTTGCAGCCCGCTTGGCCAAGCTTGCCGTGTGGCAAGTGAGGATTGCCACACTCTCAGCAGTGGGGATGGCATAGCCGTTCCCTCGGCCCCTGGCGTTGGTATGAGCTCTCCTGCCAAGCTGGAGATGTGGCCAGATAATTGTAAGAAAGAATGAAACCTCTCGTCCTCCTCCCCCGTAGGCATCTGATGGGGAAGCTATTGCAAACGCAGACAAACTGCGACATCGGGGTTTATCATTTGCAAAATGAAAAATTGGGGAGCACTGACCGTGAAGTCATGAGGTTGCAGAAGGAGTAAATGACAACACATTCATGCAGTGGAATATAACGCAGCTGGGAACGTCAGGTGACCAGGGTCGCAGCCTGAGCTGTGTGATGAGAGCAGCATGTGCCTCATGTGCTTGGGAAAGTGCAAGGGGGGGACGGCTGAGAACAGCGTTGCCCGCTCCCCCCCCCATGTTCTTCTGCACAGCTCGCATTTCACCTGTTGCTCACCCAGGAAAATGACAAGATTCAGATGCTGCCGAAGCATCAGCCGCTGTGAGGCACTCGAAGTCTCCTTAGCTGGGGCTGCGGTCGCGCTCCCCGCGCTGCTGGGCGGCCCCCTTTGCCCTGCCAAAGCGGGTGGCATGGGTGTGGTGTGGGCACACGCGGCTCTCTGGGCGCCAGGGGAACTGAAATGGCGTATTCGAAGGAAGGGGTGAGGGCCCCCTCCACCGACACGGCTCCGCATGGCGTTGGGACTTGGAATCTGGAGCCAGGCTGTCTGCGTTTGAAGTCTCCTGATAGCTGGGCCACTTAACCTCTCTGTGCTGTCTCCCAGCCCCGGAAATGGAGGATAATGACACCAATGCGCCCGGCTGCTGCTGGGGTCACCCGAGCAACCTCGGGGAGCACTCACACAGTTCCTTGACCTACAGGCAGCTTGCGGCTCAGTCTAGCTCAGGTTGGCGGCGGCAGAAGCTCCCTTGGGACTTGGCAGAGGCGCCCCAGATCCTCGGCACTTTGGGCTGGGGTGGGGGACAGAACACTCAGCACCGTTGAAATGCTAAAGTGGTCCTAAGTGCCCGGTGGGCGCCCCGCTGCAGGACAGCGCCAGCAGCTCACTGACGATGAGGCCTCTCGGCAGAGTTGGCTCCGGTGCCGCTGGGCGCCGGGAATCCCTGCTTCTCTCTGCCGGCCTCACCCCAGGCCCCACGCCCCAGTTTCGAAAAGCACTGCGCTGTTCCGGAGACACAGCAGAATTCTAGGGCATTGTTTTTATTTGACAAAAGGGACTGATTTCCTAAACCCAAGGTCCTTCTTAGAAGAGGAGGAGGAGGAAGAAGCAGAGAAATTGAAGGAAGAAGAGGAAAATGAGGAGGAGGAGACTGAAGGAAGAATACAAAGAGAGGAGGAGGAGGAGGAGGAGGAAGGTGAAGCCTAGGAGCAGGACCAAGAAGAGGAACTTAAGGAAAAGGAGGAGGAAGAGGAGAAGGAGGAGGAGGAGGAAGAAGAGGAGGAAGAGGAAGAGAAGGGGAGAGGAGCCAAGGAGGAACTGGAAGACGAGGAGGAGCAGGAAGAGGAAGAGCAGGAGGAAGAGGAGCCGTCTTGTTAACAGACCGTGGCTGCGCGCCAGCCCCTAGAGCTGAGTGTGCATCTCATTCAATTTTCAAAGCAACCTATAGGCACTAGTGATACCACCGAGCCAATGAGCAGCCCGAGGCCCAGGGAGCTAAGGTCACAGCCCCCAGCAGGCCAGGGTCAGACTTCCATGCGTCCTCAGGTCACGGACACGCTGTCATGTAAGGGGTCCCCCCCCCAGCAGGAGGCCAAGCAGGCAGGAAGTGAGCGCTGCCAGGGGCTGGGAAGTCAGGAGAGCACCTCACAGCGCTCCATGAGCGCAACCCCGGCCCAAGCAGGCGTCAGGCGGGCTGTCCACAGGCCACCAAAGACCACGGCTCGTCACGACAGAAACTAGCAGAACCCCAAAGAGGTTTTCAGTTTCCCGAACGTGCGTAGAAAGTTTGCGGCAGCAATTCCTCTCTCGGTGACGGGCCCTTCGCCGGTGAGTAGGTTGTGCGCGTCAAGTTCTTGACTTGAGAACATGCCGAGGGCCGCCTTGGCTGCGGTGTGGAAAGCAGTCCGAGGAGCCTGGGCTGGTCAGCGTCCCCCACTATAACCAAGTACCAGAAGCGACTGACTCACCGAGAAAACTTGTTTGTTCCATGTATCTGAAGGTTTTAAGATCAGGAACCCGGACGGGTCCTGGCTTTGGGCCTCCAGGTGGATAGTGATGGGTAGTGAGGGGAGCAAATGACTCAGGTCGTTAACAAGGAGCTGGAGACCCAGGAGGGCGGGGCCATCTTCCCTTCCGGGGCTGACCCCAGTGACCTGAGGACGCTCAGTGAGGCGTCCCTCTGAAAGGGGCATCTGAGGATGATGTCCTCCGAGGACTGTGCCTCACACAGCACACACCCCACACATGCACACAAATAGCACACACTGCACACATGCACACACACGCACACACATGCACACACATATGCACATGACATAGATGTGCACATACCACATATGCACACACACCCAATACCATAGTATACCACATACACACATGACTAGACATGCGCACACCACACACATGCACACATGTGCACATGGACACAGATTCGCACACACCACACACGAACACAACACGCACACACCACATGCAGGTGCGAACATACATACACATGGACACAGATGCAACCACACACAAACAAATAGCACACACATGCACACATACCACACACCACACACATGCGCACATACACGTGTGTACATGGACACAGATGCACACGCACATGCACACGAACAGACGTTGTGCACACACCTGGTGGACACACATCCACATACCATGCTCATGTGCATGTACACTGCACACACACATACACACCCACTTACGCGATGTGTATGCACACCACACGCATGTGTGCACACGCAGAGACCCCTCTACAGTCCCATGCTGGACATACGTACTGTGTGTGGCACCAGAGGAGCCCAGGGCTCTTCTAGAACAGTCCCGCAAGGCCTGAAACCAAAGGAGCAGAGCCCACAGAAAGCTGACCACAGAATTTAGGGCGCCCTAGCATGTGGGTGGAGTGCTCCTCCGCGCCGTTTCTTACCCAACCCTGTCTTTGACGCTTGCCCTCCACCGTGGTGCCATCTGCCTGGTACCACCCAGCACCGAGTGCATAACTGGGCAGACACCGGTCCACCCTCTGGATCCGCACGTAGCTCTGGGTGGAGTCAAACGCGTCCATCTGGCTCCTGCCACAGTAACGCTGGGGGTGACGGAACAGGTGTGCCTTGCGGACAGGAGGGCTGGGCCCCGAGTCAGGAGGGGGGGGCTTAGTGCTGGAAATCCGAGGGCATCTGGCCAGGAAAGACGGGTCTCGGCTCCAAGGCAGACTCAGGGCGCAGACGGCCTGCCGTGCAGTCTGTCAGTGCAGCAGACCCAGCAGCCTCGGCTCGAAGGTAGATGCAGGGCAGGTCGGTCCTCTTATATCAGACACGTCTATGTGGCAGACTTATCAAGGACTGCGCACCCTGCTCCAGGCCCCTGGCACTGGACGGCTCTGAGAGGTCACGAAGGTCCTGATAAGGAGTGGCCACGACCCTCCACAGGTCCCCGCCTGCCTCAGGCCTGTCCCCGCCTGCCCCAGGCCTGCCCCAGGCCTCCTGTTCAGTGTGACCACGTGACGGCCCTGTGCTCCACAGGTGCATGTGCAGGGGACACCCGTAGTCCTCGGGCGCGGCCTGTGCCTCAGGATGGCTTCCGGGGGAGACTGACACAGGTGCGGGGTCAAGCCACAGGTGCACCAGAGAAGCCAGAAGGGTTGCACATGCAAGAATATTCTCAGGGGAGCTGCTGGGGGGCAGTGGGGAGCAGGCGGGCAGCGGGCAGCGCGGGGCGCGAAGCTCAGATGGCAGGTGGTCTGCAGAAGGGTCGGAAAAGCCACCAGGCAGCGCCCCCCCCCCCGGCCACAGCTGGCATCTGAGGAGCCTGGCGCACACCCTGCCCTGCTCTCCACCACCACCGGAAATGGCGCCGGCTTCCCAGCAACACTGAGGTCCGAGGTCCTCAGTGGGTTTGCTCCCGCGCCGGAGGCAGCCGCGGCTCAGGAGATGAGATGGGTGGGGGACGCGTCCACATCAGAAGCCAGCTGGCTACTCCTAGTCTGCATCCTTCTCCCCCTGGGAGAGAAGCCCAGGCCCGCATCTCACGGTTCTTGCGGGTCCGCACCTGCAGCCCCATGTCCAGCGCTTAGGGTGGACAAAGCTGGGCCCCGATCGGAAGGTGGAGGAGATCCACGTGGGTCTCAGACCAGAATTCTTTGTAAGGGCGCATGTAAAACATTATCATCCTCACGTCTGTCTATCATGTGCCGATTGAGATTTTTTTTAATGAAAAATACCGTTAAGAGTTTTTTGGGAGTATTTAGCACGCACTAAACTAGCAAAGCAGTTCTTCTAAAGGTGTGACCCACCCCAATGTAGGTGCCCTCCGTTGACTTCCGGAGCATGATGCTTCTCTGGACCTGCAGAAGCTAGAGCTTGGCCAATCCCCTCCCACACGAGGCCCCCAGCGCAGGGGGATAGAAGAGTCCAGGCTGACAGTCTTGCTCCAACAGCGGGGTGTCTGAGGCCCCCTGTCTCCCCAAAGAATAACACTCCCAGCGCCCCAGAAATGCTTATCAAATAGATTTTGGTCTTCCCTCTTGTGAGTTTCTGCAAACCTCTCAGCCGGGAAGCACTTAGCATATCTGTGGCGGAGCCAGCCACCATAGGCACTATCATGTCTTTCAGCAGCCTTCTGGGACTTGCATTCACTGTTAGGAACCCGCCAGCACTAGGGAGCCCTGGGGCGTGGGACTGAAGAGGGGGAAGCCAGAGATGGGCACACTCGGGCTGACTCAGCAGCACCATCTCCTTAGACGGGTCGGGGCACCGGGCCGCTTACTTTTTGGGGCGAGACTCACTAGGAATCTCTTTAGAAGAAGGTATGACATGAGCTCCCCCTTCCGAGAAGTAAGTTGGCAGGGTGCGCTAATTAAAGTTGAAAGCAAATGTCTGAGTCACACCGGTTCATAGGAACACAAGTGGGAACAATTAGGCAGGTAGACTCCAGGAAAGCATGCAACATTAAGAGACGGAATGATGAAACTGCGCCCCCCTCAAAAAGGGGGGTGCACTAACCTCACTGAGCAACCATGTAGAGGTCAGAGGATGGCGAGAGGGGCCGACTGTAAGAGCGGCTCTGGTTTACTCTGAAAGAGCGGCGCAACAGCATTTCTAACACTGAGAAGCCACAGAATCCTGGCCTAGTCTTGCTTAGGTCGAAATGCAAGGCCATGCTAGACTAGGGGTTTGGTCCTGCGGCTTATACTACGGGAAACAAGGGCCCCATGTTTTAACTAGGACTTGCTGTGTTGTTACTCCCGGGCAAAATCCCGCTCGTGATCATGCAAACCTAGTGAAAACTCCTTTTGGAACACGCGCTGTCACGCGGAACGGAAAGTCTCTGCTTTACCTGTAAGAACGGAAGGCCAACCGTCAGTCACATCACCCAAGGTTTTAGCAACATCCTCTCCAAGAACGCCCCTGTGTTTGTGGAAAATGATTCGTGTTTGTGAGAAGAGAGAGAGAGAGAGAGAAAAGTGCTGAGCACTCCCCAACAGCTTAGCTAGAAAACACAAAACACCCAGCAGCCCAGCGCACATGTTCTATTTGCATAACA
The DNA here is from genome assembly GCA_023101885.1 of Typhlomys cinereus. NCBI lineage: Eukaryota > Metazoa > Chordata > Mammalia > Rodentia > Platacanthomyidae > Typhlomys > Typhlomys cinereus. The sequence goes on from JALPQD010000097.1 coordinate 323,867, forward strand.
GAACACCTCAGATTTGGTTGAGAAACTGTTACAATCATAGTGTCAAACGTGTATCCCGAAGCGTTTTTCCAGTCGGAGAGGCCCAAGTCTCACAATAAGTAGGAGACCAGAAGGAATAGCGGAAGCCAGGAA